>CP139508.1:316715375-316895144 GCA_021014915.2 Artemisia tridentata subsp. tridentata | reverse complement strand
TAATAGTATTATATCTTGGCTACAAAATAGGATTATGGTTATTTAGATATATAATAGTATTATATCTTGGAAAACCAGCAGACAATGTGAATTCACCGAACCTGATATATCTTGGAAAACCAACAGACAATGTGAATTCGCCGAACCGGATCTTTCATATTCGCGATTTTGACCTTGTGAATTCGCCGAACTGGCCCTATTGGATTCGCTTAATTCGCTTACTTGAGTTCGCCCTTTTCAGGTTTGGGTTTGCGAACCGAATGCGAATGGGTTTGCTTTCGAACCCGATTCCTGTTCGCACGAACCAGTTCGAAATTCGTGGTAGGTTAAGCGAATTATGTGACTATGGTCTAAACAACTGCATATTAATATAATGCATTATGTTTGGATTTCCAGATAGGTAGAATTTGATGTCATTTGTTGGGGACCGATCATAATCTAAAGAGTAAACTACAAAATACATCCATCTGGTTTACCCCGTTTCGCACTATACATCATTCTCGCAAAAGTTTCAACAGATACATCACCTCGTTAGTAAAAGTTAACCTATATACATCCCTTGGTTAAAATAAGGACTAACGGTGCAAATTATTTCTCAGTTATCTCCTAACGAGATATAATAGGATTTTTTTTCGCAAGCAAAGGCGGCACAACTAGGGAATGATTAAAACACAGATTCAAAGCACACAAAAACACAAACAAATCCCCGGCAACGGCGCCAAAAACTTGATGTGTCTCGCGACTACTAGTTTTAAATTTATAACACGAATTACCAGATAAAGCTAAGAACACACGGGCAAGTATGACCCTTTCGTATGTAGCTAGTTTCGGTTGGTAAGCCGAGGTCGTTCACTAGGATTTGGGTGTTTTCAATTGTGAAGAATCTATGTAACAATAAGAAATAAAAAGGTGGTAATTGGTTGTCACGTCCCAAAATACCATATAAGCAACAAGTAACACTAAAAATGATGATTATGTGAATTCAATAAGATTAAAAACAATACTTGTTTGGAACTAGTATCTATTTCAATGGAGTGTATGGAGTATCGGGTAGATATCAAGCAATAGCAAATAAAGTCATACAATTCCAATTCAATGGGTAATATCATGAAATTGCATACATCACGATTTAGACTAACACGTCCTTTCGGCCTGTTAATGTTATTACAAACCGAGTCATTATAAACCATTTGTTAGAAATATTAGTTTTACCAATTTGTTCATAAGAACCCTTTCGACATGTACTCTTGAATCAATCATTACAAGTCCATTTAACATGTTTATTCATAGTTTTCAATTATGAAATACCAAACATATATGCGCATTAACATTAGGAACAAATCATGACAAGAAGCTCTTTCGACCACTAAATCCGGTTATGATTCATCAACAAGTTATTTAGACATGTTATAATACAAACAAACTCATAAGCAAATTCAAAATTCTTTATTGCAAAATACCAAACACTCCATATCAATATTCACATGATTCTAAACAAGTATAAATAAAACTAACCACTCATGTCAATCAAAGACATAAACTCATAAACTTTAGCATTAGAAAACATAATTAAAAGGTCTTACAATGATGTAAATAAGATTACAAATGATGAAGTATTGATGCCTCAAAGTTTGGTGATGATTTCTTGATGTTTTGACCTCCAATTGATGATTTCTTGAACCTCCAAAGTTTCCAGGGGATTAATGACGAATTTTGTGCTTTGAGAGAGAGTAGTGGTGGTAGGAGAGGTGTGAGAGAAGTTCTCTCAAGTTGGGATTATTAGAACACATACAAATGAGTCCTATTTATACTACCCCCAAGGCCTAGGGTCATTAATACTCAACTTGGTGACCAAGTAGCTTGGAATGGACTAGAATCTGCTTGGGAAGGATCTAGAATTGGATTGTACACGAATGGAATATTAGTAATGAAGTTTTGGCTGAAAAGTTGCTCCATCCGATCGGTTGGAGCCTTCTGACCAAATATGATAAACCCCAAATTTTAGATCTTTCTCTTAGCTTTCCGTGGCCGCTTGAATCAACTAAATCCGAGTTCGTATGCTCAAGTTATGGCCAAAATGGTGAAGGTGTGTCGGGAACGAGTCTTCCATTATTTCTTCGTTTTAGCTTCTTTTCTTCATTTCTTTTCTCGTTTCTCTTCTTGTACTTTATTTTTGAGTCTTTAGAGTGACAACTTCATGACTTTATCTTCTCGAATATATTCCAAGAGACTTTCATTTGTCGGGAATTCTTCGTATATGCATAAATCTTCGTTTATTGATCGTTTCTTCGTCTTTTTTTTCGTTTTGTTTGTCGTGAGCTTCCATGAACCAAAAATAGAAAATATACTTTATTAAGTACCATAAGTTCATAAAAGTGATCAATATATATGCATAAAATCCACAATAACGCTCCTAAAAACATGTACAATTTGAGCTTTATCAAAATAGCATGCTACACATTCATGTTTTCTCATCACTCATAAGCATAAACTGTCAGACCCATATCCCGGTTACGAGTAGGCCCCACCCTAGATGGAATATGCTAAAGACTTTATATGATTGGTTGGTCAACAAAGTTATGTGGAAGTCAAACCCGATGGTCAAATTAATAGTCCAAGTATGACTAATGTAGTAATATAGAATATGATGCATAAACTAAAGGGACCTAAGTTGCCATTGTAGTAAAATGTTATAAGTTAGTTGTGGCTAAAGTAAGAAGAAAGAGACTTGAGGGGCCATTAGTGCCATTAACCCAAACTTGTGCCTAGATAATTATTTATCCAGGAAAGTCTAGATAATTCCACATTATTCAAGAGTGTGTGAGAGTGTCGGTTTAGAGAGAATATTCCCACAAGTAAGTATCTATGTTCTTGATGTTAATAAGGTTATAGATTAAGAGTAAAGTGGGATTTCATCATATGATCAAGATATGATCATATGATGATCTAGGAAGATAGATGAGTATGTTTAATGGGTTATGTTAACCCTTGTTTATGTTATTGATTGTTATGTTGTTAGGTTTTGGTTAATTGTAGAAGATGATGATGATGATGGAAGATTATGATGATGATGATGTTCTTGATATTGTTTAGCTTGGATTAAGGTAAGTAAAATGATGATGGCATGTGTTATATGGATGTCTAACATATATGTGTTATGTATGTTTTGTGGTTAGTGATAAGAGACTTGATATGTGCTTATATGCTAGGATGAATATGACCTAAGTGATGGATTTGGTTGTGATAGTAAGTTGATGTTAGGTGTTTATGCAAGAATTAGAAAGTGGAGCCGCTAAGTAAGTGTTTGGATATATGTAATGCTTATGTGTTTGATTGAAGTATGATGGCATGTTATTATCGTTTTACTTACTAAGCGTAAGCTTACCCCTTTTAGTTGTTAATGTTTTGTAGGTTAATTGCGATGAAGATAACTTGAATTGGATTATGGCTTAAGGACTTGATAAGCGAGTTGGATGATAATATATGTTAGGAGCTAGGTAGAATACCGAGCTCGAGTTAAGGTTGTACCCCCGAGATCTTTCTTATGATTTGTATAGAGTGTGTCAAGATCGCCTAAAAGTTTGGATGGTCAACGGTGTGTCCAAGTGTGTTAAATGGTTTGCGGTCAATGTTTAAAGGGGTGTTTGGTTTAAGTGTGTTTGTACCCATTTTGGGTTGTGAACGTGTCAAGTGTCTATGGAACATGTTTAATATGTTAAAGTAATGATGTTGGCAAAGTTTGGTGGGTAAATGAAGTGTTATAAATGGTTTGTAGTGTAAATGGGTCAAAACGGGTGTTTTGGCATAATACCCGTTACTTGTAAAGCACGTTTCCACGGGACGTTATGACCAAGTTTATTTAAATATTTGATGTTTATAATGTCCTAATGATTTCTGGAAGTTTTGGTGTTATGTCATGATATAAAAGCCGTTTTCCTGAAATATGGGTCAAAAGTGCACAAAAGGGGTTATGCAGAAAAAGGGGTGTTTGGGACAAGGTCTATTTTAACCAGTTTTGGGTCAAACGGGTTAAGAATTTTGGGAAATAATGTATATGTGATGAAGCGAAAATTGTACCGCTTTTAGGGGGTCATTTAAGCCCTAAATCGTATTTATTTGATCAAATATTGCCCTAAATCGTTCCTTTTGTCATTTTAGATACTTTGGAGAAGAAATCTGGAAAAGGAAGCATTTTGGACATTTTTGGAGCATAAAAGTGAAGAAAACGACAAAGTCTCAAAAATCTGCTAGAAAGTACCTGTGACGCCGTCAACCCTTGATAAGCCAGAGAGGATTTTGGAAGATTAAAGGGGGACGGCGTCAAGAAGGTCGTCAAGCCTTGATAAGCCAGAGAGGATTTTGGAAGATTAAAGGGGGACGGCGTCAAGAAGGCCATCAAGAAACCCTAACCGCGGCGAGGTGACGGCGTCAGGACCCAAAGGGTGACGCCGTCAGATCTGTTTTCCTATATATACTTTCATAATTTTTAGTCATTAGTGTGCAACTTTGTGAGGAGAAACCCTAGATGATTTTTCTGCCATTTTTAAGGGTTTTATACCCTTGGATCTCCCATGTTCAATTGAAGATAAGTAATCAATTAATAATTCAATATGTCTATGTGTTGTTTGATTATATCTTGTTCTTGTCTTTTATTTAACATGCTAAGCTAGATTTATCTTGTGTTTGCTTAGATCTAATGAAACTAACTATTGATTATTGGTTGTTGGTGTGTTATTAATTGTATTGGATGATTGTTTATCGATGTTAGGCTTAAGAAAACTGGCTAACCTCCTATACGGTAACTTGCTTGAACGTCTTAAGAAACATGAACCAATGCATACTAAGGTTTTTATGGTTGTATTTAATGCATGAGCGAATTCTAATGATCCCATGTTAGGAGCTTCCTAGCCGGCTCGACATGGGAGTGAAGTAGGAGCTTATAGAGTTGGGAAGTACGTACGCCACCCCACGATTGGTATTAAGGAATACACCCGTCATCCACGCAATTAATACACACTAATCAAACGGTAAAAGATAGTTAGGGAGTAAGGAAATCTAAGTAAACACATTTCTCTCCATATAAGTTCCACAACCTTTTTATTTTCAGTCATTTTATTTTATTTGCATTTGTAGTTATTTGGGTTAGTTGACTAGCAACTAATTCTGCCCACTCCTTCAAACCCGAGATTTTACTTGTTTTCATAAAAAATATAAAAATACAAAAAGAATCTTCCCTCACCCTTAGACCTATTAGAGTAGTTTTTCAATCCTAACGACACTATTCCCCTAGAGAACGATCAATCCCCCGGTACTTGCCACTTCACTATACTACATCGGTCAGGTACACTGCCTGGTGGGGATTGCAAGCCTCTTGAGATCCCTCGAGAGGTAAAACCTGTTGTAAGGTCGCAAAACCACGCATCAAGTTTTTGGCGCCGCTGCCGGGGAATAGTTATTGTTTAGGTTGAATTTTTATTTTATTAGGTCTACTCACTAGATTCCTTTCTAGTGATATTTTTATTTTATTTTTCTAGGTTTTCTTTAGTCTATCTTTTTTCTTCGTTTCTTTGTTTGTAACCATTACCATCCGACATCATGGAAGGTGGTAATATCCTCGATCCCAACAACCCACCACCACAACAACACCCACCTCCTAGAGCCCGTACCTTAGGAGACTACTCACGTCCTAGCCACCATGGCTATCGAAACACCATTGAGCTCACTCAAGGAGCCAATGTCACTCCCTTGCGATCCGACACCATCCGGTTGGTGCAAAGCGGATGCGCATTCCTTGGACTTCGTTCCGAAGATCCTAATCAACATCTCAAGGACTTTCTCAAAATCGTTGATTCCATAGACCTTGATGTTGCCACTCGAGAGACGACCCGACTGCGTCTCTTTCAATTCTCTCTGCGGGACCAAGCTAGTCAATGGCTAGAGCGTCTACCCGCAGGATCCATCACCTCTTGGGATGATCTCACCACTCGTTTCCTTGCTTAGTTTTTCCCACCAGGAAGAACTACCAAGCTAAGGAATGATATCTTGATGTTCCAACAACGTCAAGGCGAAACCCTCTACGAGGCATGGACTCGATTCAAGGACTTACTCCAAAGTCCCTCACCATGGCATAGAACTTTGGCTCCAAGTCCAAATCTTCTATGACCACATCAATCTCTCCACGAGGCAAACCATTGACCAATCGGCCGGTGGTAAGCTACGTGATCTAAGTGCGGAATAATCATGGGCTCTCTTGGAAGATCTTGCTCTTTATGACAACGAAAGTTGGAATGATCCCCGTGATTTGAATAAAACGGTCAAGGCAATATCTTTGCCTTCGAACAATTCAAGCACTTCCGACCGTAGGATCATAGAACTTGAAGACCAAGTCAAGTTTCTTATGAAATCCTACGAGGCTCCTAAACCTTCAAGCCAAGTGAACAAAATCACTTCTTCGTGTGAATTATGTAGTGGTCCCCACGACACTCGTGATTGCGTGGAACTCCCCGAACAAGCTTTTGCGGACTACGCATCCTCGCGTACCGACGGAGCGGGAGACAAGTGGTACACTTTCAAACCCGAGCCAAACCCCTACGGTGATTCATACAACCCCTCATGGAAAAATCAACCAAACCTTAGGTGGAAACAAAACCAAAACGCACAGCAAACCAATTCTTCCAACCCACCTAATCGTTTCCAATCAAGCGGTTCATCCCCAAACCGTACTTTCAATAACAATCCTTCCAACAATTATGGTAGTACCAATAATCTTGAAGGATTGATGTCCAAATTTATGGCTTCTCAAGAAGCTCGGATAGCCAGATTCGAATCCGAATTCAATCAACAACAAACGGAGATGACCAATAAAATTGACAACTTATTGAAAGCCCTTGATAACCAAGTGCTCTCACCTCTACATAAGGACGCTAGGAACACAAATAGCGGACCCCAAGTAAAAGACCCCTCTTCATCCCAACATGTCCATTTCGTCAACATTGTCACTATTAAACCAATTGATAGGAATGAGGATAATAGTGAACCTGAGGATGAGGTTAAGAAAGTCGAGGTTGATAAAGAAGTTAGGAAAAGTGAGATTGAAAAAGTAGATGATGATGAGGACTACTTCAATAGGCTACCCACTAAGGAAGAACGCGCATATCATACAGACTTATTCGATGACCCTGAGACACCATACTTCCTAGGTAGACCAATTATAGAAATGGGCGACCCTTCTAATCTCAACATACCATGCAACATCGGACATTTACATGTGTGGAAAGCTTACATCGACCTTAGATCGCCCATAAACATCATGACTAGAGCCCACTACAACTTGATAATGAAAAATCAACTTGGGTATAGGATGCTCCCTGATAAGGGTTGGATGAGTAACTTCACGGGAAGAGTTAAGGGATTACCGGTTTATGTAGGAAACTTCACCTATCCCACCGACTTTGTAATTGTAGAAGATATCCGCCCAATAGTCGATGCATGCTTAACTCAAGTAGTTTTTGGAAAACCATTTGTTGAGGTCTCTAGAATGACTTATTAACCTTTCTTAGGGATAGTTAGATTTAAGGATGAGACCGATGAGGTAAACTACCAAATGCCATATAAGATAGAGCAATTCCAACACTTGTCAAATGTTGAGAAGGAGCTTAAGCAAGCAGTCTACTATAGGAATGATGGAGATAGAAGTAAAGGAGTAGACTATGTTATGGAAAGGATATCCGGTTTCTACAAGGATTGTTTGAAGTTAGGACCGGAATATAAAACCGGACATGAGAATGACCTAGAAACCGTGACCAATGATGGAGTCACGTAATGTACGGTGACTTTGAGTCTAGCTACAAGACTCGTTAATAAAGAAAAGCGCTTCTTGGGAGGCAACCCATGCTTTATTTGCTTTGTGTGTTTATTTATTTGTTTGTTTGATTTTATTTGCTTCCGTATGTATGTTTAATTTTTATTATTATTGATTCATGTTCGAAACTAAATTGTGAAAATGCTTTATCTTGTTTTTAACTTCGTCTTAACTACATATAAAGGTATTTTGCAAAAGTTAAGTGTAAGGGAAATCCAAATCGGTTTATTAGAACAAATGAACATGAATCATAACAATAATAAATTAACATACATATTAGTAATTATTTGAGTCAAATGCTTGTATCGAGTCATAATGATATTTTGCAGGAATTCCAGGAATTAAGGTAAAGGTTTTTCCAGAAATTTTCCGGAAACTTAACATGAGAATTCTGTCAGATCATTTCTGACGGCGTCAGGTTTTAATTTTCTGAAATTTTTGAAAGTTTTGTATTTCTACCGGAATCATAAATTTTTTTTATTAAATCTCTAACTTATAAACTCCAGGAATCTGCAAAATAATCATTCCACAAGCATTATATCCTTATACAGATTTATCCCGCCGATGTTATGCAGGTTTTCTTGTTTGTTTTCTCAGGTTTAACAGGTTATTTTGGACAAGGAGATGTATGTGGAATCAAGCTTTTGGCGCTGCTTTAGTCTTGAAGCTTCCACATTACCTTGGAAGAAGATCTAACCATGTTACCTCTTTATCCACCGAGCGAATCAGGGGAGTATTTGATTTCATTCTTTTACCTTATTTACTTTTACATCTTGTTATTTGAACATTGGGGACAATGTTCATCTTAAGTGTAAGGGGGGTAAAGTACGATACCTTAGAGAATGCTATTACGCTTAATTTTTCGTTTGTTTAATGGTAGATGTGTAATAAAAATGAGAGAAATACTTGTTAGGGCAATTTTAGTGCCAAATTTAAATTTTTTTACAACATATAGGAGTGAAACTTCGGTCTTAATGAGCGTCTCACGGATAGGAGTTATATGACTAGCACAAAACCGTACCACTAAAAAATTTTCCACCCCCAAATATGTGAGGTTCGCCCCTAGAATTGGTAGGAAAAGCATTTATGCTATGATGTGTGTACCGGTAGCACTTAGATTCTAGAACTTGCGTTAGGACCATTCCGAGGCCACAAGTGAGACTACATTCGTTTAGTTAGATTTACTGCATGATAAGAGGCATTAGGATTAACCCATTGTTTTACACCTGTGTTTTTGTTATAATTACATTGGCTACATTGGTCAAGTAATTCTCCCACACCCTTTGCGTTGTACTCATTTTTAGTACACGATACCCCTAGTACACCCCTCAGAGCCTATCTTTTCATTTCTAACTTTAAGCAATTTACTTAAAGGAAGAATTTGTTTACACCCCACTTAAATGTACACCCAAATCGCCTTAGCCTACCTTGTATGCACTCATTTTTAGTGCATTATTGTGACAACATTTGTTTAAACCCCAAGTTAGTTATCTAATTGATTACATGGTTGCTAAGTCGAGTCATATCCTTGTACATATTGTTTTGGGATGATTGGGACTCATGGGTAAAGTACTAGTGTAATGGAGTAATGGGGAAGAACAACATTATTACCCCCATATGTGCTAAATATTTTAAAAGTACTCCAAGTGTTTCGATTATCTTAATTCGAGTCATTAGAATAGTTAATTGTAAAGTTATGTAAAAGTTCAAGTGTAAGGGGAGAACCGAGGCCCCTATGATGTATTATTTTGGATGGTGGGGCAAGAGTGTATGTCAAAAAAAAAAAAAAAAAAAAAAAAAAAAAACATACGGACTACCATCCCGTTTCATTTTATGTTTATTTTATCTTTTTGTTATTTCTTTCATTAGCTTAAGTCGAGTCTAGTCTTGGCTTAGCAACGCCATATTGTACATGTAATTAATCAAGATCTTTAACTCGCCACCAGTAAAATATCCTTTATCCAACAAAACCGTGTTTATCATATCCCTACACCTAACGTTATAACCCGTTTAAAAGCCCTCTTTGATAGTTTATCTTAGGTGCTTACGCCTAGTGGAGGAGGTTTTTGATCCTTTCCCAAGCCTATGGTAATCTATTTGCTATGACAGGTAGTGAGAGATATTATTCATTTTCATTTTCATTTATTAGATATACTTTTATGACACCTGAGAGATGTGAGTATCTAAACACTACTTTGTGAGGTGCTAGTGTGTAATCTCCGTGCTTATTATGATTAAAGTGGAACGACTATTTGTTGTAATTACTTTTATATTAGCGTTAAATGACCCCTAACTTGCATTTTGATTAGAATAAAAGCGCATTTGCTTGAGGACAAGCAAATCTCAGGTGTAAGGGTATTTGATGAAGCGAAAAGTGTACCGCTTTTAGGGGGTCATTTAAGCCCTAAATCGTATTTAATTGATCAAATATTGCCCTAAATCGTTCCTTTTGTCATTTTAGGTACTTTGAAGAAGAAATCTGGAAAAGGAAGCATTTTGGACGTTTTTGGAGCATAAAAGTGAAGAAAACGACAAAGTCTCAAAAATCTGCTAGAAAGTACCTGTGACGGCGTCAAGCCCCAATGTGACGCCGTCAACCCTTGATAAGCCAGAGAGGATTTTGGAAGATTAAAGGGGGACGGCGTCAAGAAGGTCGTCAAGCCTTGATAAGCCAGAGAGGATTTTGGAAGATTAAAGGGGGACGGCTTCAAGAAGGCCATCAAGAAACCCTAACCGCGGCGAGGTGACGGCGTCAGGACCCAAAGGGTGACGCCGTCAGATCTGTTTTCCTATATATACTTTCATAATTTTTAGTCATTAGTGTGCAACTTTGTGAGGAGAAACCCTAGACGATTTTTCTGCCATTTTTAAGGGTATTATACCCTTGGATCTCCCATGTTCAATTGAAGATAAGTAATCAATTAATCATTCAATATGTCTATATGTTGTTTGATTATATCTTGTTCTTGTCTTTTATTTAACATGCTAGGCTAGATTTATCTTGTGTTTGCTTAGATCTAATGAAACCTAACTATTGATTATTGGTTGTTGGTGTGTTATTAATTGTATTGGATGATTGTTTATCGATGTTAGGCTTAAGAAAACTGGCTAACCTCCTATACGGTAACTTGCTTGAACGTCTTAAGAAACATGAACCAATGCGTACTAAGGTTTTTATGGTTGTATTTAATGCATGAGCGAATTCTAATGATCCCATGTTAGGAGCTTCCTAGCCGGCTCGACATAGGAGTGAAGTAGGAGCTTATAGAGTTGGGGAAGTACGTACGCCACCCCACGATTGGTATTAAGGAATACACCCGTCATCCACGCAATTAATACACACTAATCAACCGGTAAAAGATAGTTAGGGAGTAAGGAAATCTAAGTAAACACATTTCTTTCCATATAAGTTCCACAACCTTTTTATTTTCAGTCATTTTATTTTATTTGCATTTGTAGTTATTTGGGTTAGTTGACTAGCAACTAATTCCGCCCACTCCTTCAAACCCGAGATTTTACTTGCTTTCATAAAAAATATAAAAATACAAAAGGAATCTTCCCTCACCCTTATACCTATTGGAGTAGTTTTTCAATCCTAACGACACTATTCCCTTAGAGAACGATCAATCTCCCGGTACTTGCCACTTCACTATACTATATCGGTCAGGTACACTACCTGGTGGGGATTGCAAGCCTCTTGAGATCCCTCGAGAGGTAAAACCTATTGTAAGGTCGCAAAACCACGCATCAATATGGTATATTTTGGTTCAATGTGTATTAAATGTGTTTAAATATAGGTCTAAAGTGTTGATTTTATGTTTAAAGGTGTTACGGGTCATTTTAAAAAAATAGTGCACTTTAGGGGTCCATAGTGCACCGAAGGTGTCATAGTGCACTTTAGGGGTCCATAGTGCACCGGAGGTGTCATAGTGCACTTTAGGGGTCCATAGTGCATAAGAGGGTAATAGTGCACAAGAGGGGTTTTGTAGTTTTTTTTGTCAATGTTCGAAAAATCATATCTTTCAAACCGTAAGTCGTCACGGGTCGTGCCACCCGTCGTTTTTAAGGTAATTGAGTCTAATTTCATTTAAAAATATTCTCAAGGTCTGATTATGTATAGATTTTTTTCAGTTGTCAAAAGAGTGACAGAATGTCCGTAAAAGTCAAGCGTTTCCGCACAAAAAGTTTTAAATTTTTGGTCTAAGCGGGCACGGGGTGTAACAACTTGGTATCAGAGCTTCGGTTTAAGTGAATTAGGTTTTCTTTAGGATTGCCTAGACTTAAACCACTCGTAGACGCGTTGAGCTTAAGTTTAAGTAATGCGGAAAAATAGATGCCTTAGGGGTATGATGTGAAAGTGCTTATAGCAATAATGGGATTAGGCTTTGGTTGGAGATAATGTGAGTATTGAGAATGTAGACTTACTAATAAGTTATGAAGTGGAATACGTGATATGTTGTATGAGCTTAAGGTGTTAGGAGTTGTACATGTTTATAGTATTGGTGTGTACGTAATGTAAGTCCATGGCGGACTAAACGTGCTTAAATGATAGATTACCGTACACTCGGATATTGTCGGTGATTGTTATATGATTATGTGATTGTGTGCTATGGTAGTTTAGCGAGGGCGAATGGATGTAATAAGTTGTGTGGTGGTTTATAGGAAATGTGACTAAAAATGAAAGCGCGTAACTTGTGTGATAGTGATGACCAAAGTATAGTCTTATGAGTAATTGTATTAAGTGTGCTGATCGCTAATGAGGTATTAGAGATGGGTTAGTGGAAGGTTAAAGTATTAGAAGCATAATTATGATCGTGTGGTAATGTTGAACATGTGTTATAGCATAGTGTGGGGAAGAAATGATATAAATTTATGCATATTAAGTCTGTGATGAACTTGGTAAAGTTATAGAGTGAGAAAAAGTATAGTGATTGAGTAAATGATGAAATAGAACGATATTTCCTAAGTACTAATAGCTATAATAAGATGAACATGTATGAGGCTAAGGTATTGCTATGACATAATTATATCACGGCTAATGTGCTCCATTAGCGGTGATCATTATAATGAAGGTATGGAATAATAAAACATGTTTAAAATATGTAAGAAGGATAAATGAATGCTAATGAGTATGTATGAGGTAAAGGTGTTGCCCTGAAATCATTATATTACGGCTAAGGCCATTAGCGGTAATTATTATAATGAATGCATGTGTTGCAGTTGACGATATATGTAAAGTCTATATGTAAAAGAGTTGAGTAAACTAACGTGTAATGTAAAAAGGTGAAAATGACTAACGAGGGTTAAATAATGTAAGTTGTGGTAAGAGATGATAAACACATAGAATTGTGTAATTACAATAAGTAGGCTCATATGCTCTATGCGCTTGCATTTCACTAAAATAAATGGATATAATAATGTGTGTAAGGTGCTTATGACTTGGATCCATTGCTAAAGTGATAAAGTGTGAATGTTAATGATCCTTCGGGGTGAACGTTAAAAGTGGTATCCTTCGGGATGACCAAGTAAATGAATGTTAAGGAATCCTTCGGGATGAATGTTAAGGATCCTTCGGGATGAAAAGTATTGCCTTCATCGGCAAATGGGGTTGCCTATATCCTTGGCAATAAAAAATATCCCTGTAATGAGTGTGTTAATGATATGGATCCAAGTCTAAAAAGGAAATATGAAGTATAAACAAGATGAAATAATAAAAGTTAATTTGGGAAATAGGAGTAGTAGTGTTATGTCGGGAGTACATAACCATGAGTTTATATTTCTTGATTTACATCGATTGGGACGCCTCTCCATGTAAATGAGGAAGTATAAATGAGTGGGCTTATGTGTTGCCGACACGACACGAGTAGGGTTAGAGAAGTAGAAAGCGGAAGTTTAGAATTAGTTAGAAATTATAAGGACTAAGATAGGAGGATTAAAATTAGACCATGGCTTTTAGCTGAGACTTAGGAGAAACCTTGATGGGATGGAGAAATTGTAATGATGATATAATGTGTCTTGCGGCGTGGTATAAAATACGATGAATGAAAATAATAGAATGTGCACGTATTAGTTGAGTGTATCTATGTAAAGTCAAATAGCACGAGTTTCTTAAGTATCGAGTAGTCAAAGAATGAGAGTAGAGGATAAAGCAAGTGAGATTGTGATGTAACGGTAATAGAGCGTGTTGATATAAATAATGCCTAAACACGTTATTAATATTTTTCGATATCTCTACGTTTTGATAATCACAAAATGTAAAATCATTAATCGAAAAATTATGACGTAAACAAGTATTTAGTTGTAAATATCTATTTCTACAACTCAAATCACTTAAGGTATGAATGAACTAATGCTTAATGCATTATATGATCAAAGGAACATTTTCTTAAACACTAGATTTTTTATAAAATGTCAAAAACATTTTATATCTTTTAGAAAAATATTTTTGGTAATAAATAAAAAGGTTTAATTCATTATAAATTTATGAATTCAAATTTTCAACCAAAATCAGTAAAAATATTCCAGAAAAACCTTCCCCACAAAAAGACAAAACTGGGCAACGGCTAGGGAGGGCGGCCCCCTTAAAATTAAGGGGACCGCCCCCTATTTAAGGGGGCCGGCCACGCTCCAGTAGCCTTCAGCTGTCCAGTTTTTCTGCCTATAAATACCAGCCTTCCCCTGGATTTTTACTCACCTTTTGCACACAAAAACTTTCTGTTGTAGATCTCATTTCATATCTTCAAAAACCCTTTGATCATATAATCTTAAGCTTTGGTTTCCAAGTGATCCAAGCTTCCTTTATTCAAGTGCAAGAGAAGAATATTCCTTCAACAACTAGAGAAGAAGTATTGCAACTTAGATACCTAAGTTGTTTGTGTCATCATACATTTGTATATAAGTTGTGTATTGTTGTTAGATAGTTGTGTGAATAATTGTTTGGGATAGGTTAGTGTGTAAGTAGAGAAGTTGTGTTGTTAAGGTGTGTAAGTAGTGAAGGTGTGAAGAAGTAGAAGTGTACATAGGTTGTGCTTAGTTGTGAAGTCATAGTGAAGAAGTAGTGAAGAAGTCGTGAAGAAGTTGTGAAGAAGTCATGAAGAAGTCGTGAAGAAGAATGTGTGATTAAGTCGTGTATAAGTTGTGAGATTGGTTCTAGCTACGATTAGAACCCGACATCTAGCTTTGTGTCGTTAAGCCGGTGTAAGCTAAAGTTGTGTAAGGTTTTCTCCGCCATAAGGGAGCTTGTTGACATAGTGTTGTTAACTCTCGAGTTAGGTGCTCGGGGAGTGGAGTAGGGCAAGGAAGGTGTCCTTGTAGCCGAACCACTATAAATCTCTTGTCTCTCAGTTAGATCTTTCCATCTCTATCTTTCATTTCATATTTATTACCTTACTTGAATTGCTTACTTATGTTTACTTATATTTGTTCAAATTGTTCAAGAGTTGAGTTCACATAAATTCGAATCTAACTTTTTAAAAGTAAACAAAGTTTTCATAATATAAATTAAAAAGACGTAAAACTATTCAACCCCCCTTCTAGTTTTCCACAATTGGTATCAGAGCCAGGTCAAACAAGATTTTTAAAATAAACTGTATTTTAAAACTTGAAACGATCTATGGAATCTTTAAAATATTTAGAAGGGCAATCTATGCAAAGACCACCACTATTTGAAAGTGATGGTTTTCTTTATTGGAAAAATAGATTCGAAACTTATGTGAAATCAAAGGATCTTGATCTTTGGCATGTTATTACCTATGGTGATTTTCCTCCTATTCAAAATAATCCTTTAACTAAAATAGATGAAATTGTACCTTTTGAAAAACAAAATGATGATTTGAAAAAGAAGCTAGCAAAAAATAATGAGGCTAAAATGGTAATTTATAATGCGTTACCACGCAAAGAATATGAAAGAATTTTTATGTGTCAAACTGATGAAGCGAAAAGTGTACCGCTTTTAAGGGGTCATTTAAGCCTTAAATCGTATTTATTTGATCAAATATTGCCCTAAATCGTTCCTTTTGTCATTTTAGGTACTTTTGAGGAGAAATCTGGAAAAGGAGGCATTTTGGACGTTTTTGGAGCATTAAAGTGAAGAAAACGGCAAAGTCTCAAAAATCGGCTAAAAGTTACTCTTGACGGGCCAGTGAAAATAGCATGTGAATTCTGACGGCGTCACGCTTTAACTTGATCAAGGGCGTCACGGCTTAAATCATAAGGGGACGGCGTCACGTTCATGGTTCGACGGCGTCAAGCCTTGATAAGCCAGAATGGATTTTTGAAGAGCTAAAGAGGGACGGCGTCAAGAAGGTCATCCGGGAACCCTAAAAGCGGCGAGGTGACGGCGTCACACTCCATAAGGTGACGCCGTCAGATCCAAAAATCTATATATAGTTTTCTAATTTTTTGTCATTAGGGAGAGCTTAGTGTGTGGAATTTTGGGAGAAAACCCTAAGACGATTTTAGCTACTTTTTCAGGGCTTTTTGCCTTGAGATCTTCCATGTTTCATTGAAAGATAAGTTATCAATTAATCATTCAATATGTCTATGTGTTGTTTGATTCTATCTTATTCTTGTCTTTTGTTTAACATGTTAGGCTAAATTTATCTTGCGTTTGCTTAGATCTAATGAAACCTAGCTATTGATTATTGGTTGTTAGTGTGTTATTAGTTGTATTGGATGATTGTTTATCTATGTTAGGCTTAAGAAAACTGGCTAACTTCCTATTCGGTAACTTGCTTGAACGTCTTAAGAAACATGAACCAAACGCGTACTAAAGGTTTTTATGGTTGTATTTAATGCACAAGCGAATTCTAGTGATCCCATGTTAGGAGCTTCCTAGCCGGCTCGACATAGGAGTGAAGTAGGAGCTTGTAGAGTTGGGGAAGTAAGTACGCCACCCCACGAATGGTATTAAGGAATACACCCGTCATCCACGCAACTAATACACACTAATTAACCGGTAAAAGATAGTTAGGGAGTAAGGAAATCTAAGTAAACACATTTCTCTACACATAAGTTTCTCACCACATTTTCATTTTTGTTATTTTATTTTATTTGCATTCGTAGTAATTTGGGTTAGTTGACTAGCAACTAATTCCGCCCACTCTATCAAAACCGAGATTTTACTTGCTTTCATAAAAATATAAAAACATAAAAAGAATCTTCCTCAACCCTTAGACCTAATTAGAGTAGTCTTTCATACCTAACGAACACTATTCCCTGTGGAGAACGATCAATCCCCCGTACTTACCACTACACTATACTACATCGGTCAGGTACACTGCCTGGTGGGGTTGTAAGCCTCTTGAGATCCCTCGAGAGGTAAAACCTGTTGTAAGGTTACAAAACCAAGTAATCAAGTTTTTGGCGCCGCTGCCGGGGAATAGTTATTGCTTAGGTTGAAATTTTATTTTTATTAGGTCTACTCACAAGATTCCTATCAAGTGAGATATTTTCTTTTTATTTTGTAGCTTTCTCGTAGTCTATCTTTTCTTTGTGATTTTGTTTGTAATTTGCTTCAAATGGACTTTTCACTTAGAGTTCTAAGATTGCAAGATATGGTTGAGTGGCTAGAACACCAAGAAGTTCAAAATACCTCATTTAGAGACACTTATGAATCATATGAGCCTTCACCTAGGATAGATTCTTATGAACAACCTCCATGTTTAGGATCTTGTTTTAGTGAGGCTAATAGGAAAAGCGACCTAGTTTGCCAAGGAATTGTGGATAGAGCCGTATCAATAAATCATAAGTTGGATGAAGCACTAGGTTTGTTATTATCACTACCTAAGAAAACAATTGACCAAGCACAACTAGAGGATATAGGTTTGCACACTTTTAGTGATGACCTTACTCATAGTTCTAGGGAATTTCCTAGTGTTGATGAATTGGAACCTCAACCTTTACACAACTTTTCATCCTTAGATTTACATCTAGGAGAAAAAAGAGGAACCGACCCACCCATCAACCAATATTATCCGGGTAGTTTTAGGATGAAGGAAGCCATTCACTCACCCCCTTCACCTCACGTGGCATATTCACACCCTAAGGGTGTGTATCGCTACTTTCACCCGCACTTAATCCTAAGTGTAGGGAAAACCTCCCCTATTTTTGTTAAATAAGGGTAGAGTCAGGCTCGTGACTCGAACAAAAACAAGCGCTTATTGGGAGGCAACCCAAGCTTTATTTGCTTTGTGTGTTTATTTGTTTGTTTGTTTGTTTTTATTTGTTTCCGTATGTGTGTTTAATTTTTATTCTTATTGATTCATGTTCAAAACTAAAATTGTGAAAATGCTTTATTTTGTTTTTAACTTCGTCTTAACTACATATAAAGGTATTTTACAAAAGATAAGTGTAAGGGAAATCTAAATTGGTTTATTAGAACACAAATGAACATGAATCGTAATAATATTAAATTAACATACATATTCGTATTTGTTTGAGTCAAATGCTTGTATCGAGTCATAATGATGTTTTGCAGGATTTCCAGGAAGTAAGGTAAAGGTTTTTCTAGAAATTTTCCGGAAACTTAAAATGAGAATTTTTGTCAGGTCATTTCTGACGGCGTCAGGGTTTATAACCTGACGGCGTCAGATTTAATTTTCAGAAATTTTTGAAAGTTTTGTTTTCATAAAAAGTTTTTATTAAATCTCCAACTTATAATCTCCAGGAATCTGCAAAATTATCATTCCACAAGCATTATATCCTTATATATAGATTTTTCCCGCCGATGTTATGCAGGTTTTCGTGTTTGTTTTCTCAGGTTTAACAGGTTATTTTGGACAAGGAGATGTTTATGGAATCAAGCTTATGGCGATGCATTAGTCATGGAACTTCAACATTACCTTGGAGGAAGATCTAACCGTGTAATTTCATTATCCACCAAGCGAATCAGGGGAGTATTTGATTTCATTCTCTTGCTTTTTTCTTTTACATCTTGTTATTTGAACATTGGGGACAATGTTCATCTTAAGTGTAAGGGGGGGTAAAAGTACGATTTTAGAGAATACAATTGCGATTGATTTTTGTTTGTTTGATGGTAGATGTGTAATAAAACTGAGAGAAATACTTGTTAAGGCAATTTTAGTGCCAAATTTAAAATTTTTTACAACATATAGGAGTGAAACTTTGATCTTAATGAGCGTCTCACGGATAGGAGTTATATGACTAGCACAAAAACCCTACCACTAAAAAATTTTCCACCCCCAAATATGTGAGGTTCGCCCCTAGAATTGGTAGGAAAAGCATTTATGCTATGATGTGTGTACCGGTAGCACTTAGATTCTAGAACTTGCGTTAGGACCATTCCGAGGACACAAGTGAGACTACATTCGTGTAGTTAGATTTACTACATGATAAGAGGCATTAGGATTAACCCATTGTTTTACACCTGTGTTTTTGTTATAATTACTTTGGCTACATTGGTCAAGTAATTCTCCCACACCCTTTGCGTTGTACTCATTTTTAGTACACGATACCCCTAGTACACCCCTCAGAGCCTATCTTTTCGTTTCTAACTTTAAGCATTTTACTTAAAGGAAGAATTTGTTTACACCCCACTTAAATGTACACCCAAATCGCCTTAGCCTACCTTGTGTGCACTCATCTTTAGTGCATTATTGTGACAACATTTGTTTAAACCCTTAGTTAATTATCTAGTTGATTACATGGTTGCTAAGTCGAGTCATATCCTTGTACATATTGTTTTGGGACGATTGGGACTCATGGGTAAAGTACTAGTGTAATGGAGTAATGGGGAAGAACATCATTTATTACCCCCATATGTGCTAAATGTTTTAAAAGTACTCCAAGTTTTTCAATTATCTTAATTAGAGTCATTAGATTAGTATTTGTAAAGTTATGTAAAAGTTCAAGTGTAAGGGGGATGCAATGCCCCTATGATGTATTATTTTGGATGGTAGGGTAAAAGTGTATGTCAAAAAAAAAAAAAAAAAAAAAAAAAAAAAAAAAAAAAATCAAGAAAAACACAAAAAAATGAGAAAATGAAAAATAGAAAAAAACATACGGACTACCATCCCGTTTTATTTTATGTTTATTTTATGTTTTTGCTAGCTTAAGATCGAGTCTAGTCTTGGCTTAGCAACATTGTATAGTACATGTAATTGATCAAGATTTTTAACTCGCCACCAGTAAAATATCCTTTATCCAACAAAACCGTGTTTTCCTTTTCCCTACACCTAACGTTATAACCCATTTAAAAGCCCTCTTTGATAGTTTATCTTAGGTGCTTACGCCTAGTGGAGGAGGTTTTCGATCCTTTCCCAAGCCTATGGTAATCTATTTGCTATGACAGGTAGTGAGAGGTATTTTCCGTTTTCATTTATGAGATTTATTTTGATGACACTTGAGAGATGTGAGTATCTAAACACTACTTGTGAGGTGCTAGTTTATAATCTCCGTGCTTATTATGATTGAAGTGGAACGAATATTTGTTGTAATTACTTTTATGTTCGCATTAAATGACCCCTAACTTGTATTTTGATTAGAATAAAAGCGCATTTGCTTGAGGACAAGCAAATCTCAAGTGTAAGGGTATTTGATGAAGCGAAAAGTGTACCGCTTTTAAGGGGTCATTTAAGCCTTAAATCGTATTTATTTGATCAAATATTGCCCTAAATCGTTCCTTTTGTCATTTTAGGTACTTTTGAGGAGAAATCTGGAAAAGGAGGCATTTTGGACGTTTTTGGAGCATTAAAGTGAAGAAAACGGCAAAGTCTCAAAAATCGGCTAAAATTTACTCATGACGGGCCAGTGAAAATAGCATGTGAATTCTGACGGCGTCACGCTTTAACTTGATCAAGGGCGTCACGGCTTAAATCATAAGGGGACGGCGTCACGTTCATGGTTCGACGGCGTCAAGCCTTGATAAGCCAGAATGGATTTTTGAAGAGCTAAAGAGGGACGGCGTCAAGAAGGTCATCCGGGAACCCTAAAAGCGGCGAGGTGACGGCGTCACACTCCATAAGGTGACGCCGTCAGATCCAAAAATCTATATATAGTTTTCTAATTTTTTGTCATTAGGGAGAGCTTAGTGTGTGGAATTTTGGGAGAAAACCCTAAGACGATTTTAGCTACTTTTTCAGGGCTTTTTGCCTTGAGATCTTCCATGTTTCATTGAAAGATAAGTTATCAATTAATCATTCAATATGTCTATGTGTTGTTTGATTCTATCTTATTCTTGTCTTTTGTTTAACATGTTAGGCTAAATTTATCTTGCGTTTGCTTAGATCTAATGAAACCTAGCTATTGATTATTGGTTGTTAGTGTGTTATTAGTTGTATTGGATGATTGTTTATCTATGTTAGGCTTAAGAAAACTGGCTAACTTCCTATTCGGTAACTTGCTTGAACGTCTTAAGAAACATGAACCAAACGCGTACTAAAGGTTTTTATGGTTGTATTTAATGCACAAGCGAATTCTAGTGATCCCATGTTAGGAGCTTCCTAGCCGGCTCGACATAGGAGTGAAGTAGGAGCTTGTAGAGTTGGGGAAGTAAGTACGCCACCCCACGAATGGTATTAAGGAATACACCCGTCATCCACGCAACTAATACACACTAATTAACCGGTAAAAGATAGTTAGGGAGTAAGGAAATCTAAGTAAACACATTTCTCTACACATAAGTTTCTCACCACATTTTCATTTTTGTTATTTTATTTTATTTGCATTCGTAGTAATTTGGGTTAGTTGACTAGCAACTAATTCCGCCCACTCTATCAAAACCGAGATTTTACTTGCTTTCATAAAAATATAAAAACATAAAAAGAATCTTCCTCAACCCTTAGACCTAATTAGAGTAGTCTTTCATACCTAACGAACACTATTCCCTGTGGAGAACGATCAATCCCCCGTACTTACCACTACACTATACTACATCGGTCAGGTACACTGCCTGGTGGGGTTGTAAGCCTCTTGAGATCCCTCGAGAGGTAAAACCTGTTGTAAGGTTACAAAACCAAGCAATCACAAACCGCAAAAGAAATTTGGGATTCTTTACTAATCACTCACCAAGGTAATAGTCAAGTCAAAGATAACAAAATAGATCTTCTTGTTCAACAATATGAACAATTTACAATTCCTGAAGAGGAATCTATTGATAATGCATTTGCTAAATTTAACACAATCATCACAAGTTTAAAATGGCGCGCGAAGGTCACAGCTATTGAAGAATCGAAGAACTTGATGACGCTATCACTTGATGAACTTATTGGCAACTTGAAGGTCCATGAAGAAATTATAAAGAGAGACTTTGAAATGGTCAAGAGTAAGAAAGATCAAATAAAAACTCTTGCGCTAAAAGTCAAAAAGGAGGTTAGTGATGATGACGATTCAAGTGACGATAGTGAAGACGAAGAATATGCAATGGCCGTGAGAGAATTCAAGAAATTCTTCAAGAGACGAGGAAGATTCACGAGACAACCGCGAGATGAAAGAAGATCGCTTCAAAGAAATAGAAATGATAACTACGGGAAAAGAAAGTGCTTTAGATGTGGAAGCCAAAACCATCTCATTGGCGAATGTCCAAAGCCACCGGGTTATGATTACGAAAGTGCATTTGTTAGTGGAACATGGAGTGATAGCGACAAAGATGAAGCGGACAAAGCAAAAGACGAAAAGTGCCTTGTAGCTCAAGCCACCGATGAAATATGTCTAGGGATAAATTTGGAGCCCGAAGAATGGATTAAGGATAGTGGATGCCCCAAGCACATGACGGGGAACCGGAAGCTATTCTCCTCCTACAAGGCATACAACGGAGGTAATGTTATTTTCGGTAGTGATTTTCGTGGAAAAATCATGGGCAAAGGTACGATCTCTCAAGACTCCCTAACTATTGAAAATGTTGAGCATGTAGATAATTTAACATATAACTTGCTTAGTATAGGACAAATATGTGATAATAAGTGTAGGGTTACTTTTAGAAGTAAAGATAGCGAAATAGTTAAGGACGGAAAGGTCATAGGTAGAGGAATTAAAAAAGGTGGCGTATATGTTATGAAACTAGGAAATAAACCGGAAGATAAAATATGTCTAGCAACCTTAGATGAAAACTCTACATTGTGGCATAGAAGATTAGGTCACGCAAATATGCAACAAATACAATCCCTAGCTTCTAAAGAATTAGTTAGAAACTTGCCTAACCTAAGATATGACCAACACTTTTGCGATGAATGTAAAATAGGAAAACAAGCACATGCTAGTCACAAAGCTAAGAATATAGTCTCCACTACTAGATGCCTAGAATTATTACACATGGACCTTTTTGGTCCATCCGCTGTGCGGAGTTACGGAGGTAATCGTTATACCTTAGTAATTGTAGATGACTATTCACAATACACGTGGACTAGATTTTTAAGTGATAAAACCGAAGCCTTTAATAAGTTTGAAATATTTAGTAAAATGATTCAAAATAAATTAGGATGTTCTATAGTATCAATTAGGACGGACCATGGTCGGGAATTTGATAACGAAGTGCAATTCGGAAAATATTGTGATTTAAATGGGATATCTCACAATTTCTCCGCTCCTCGCACTCTACAATCAAATGGGGTAGTAGAAAGAAAGAATCGAACATTACAAGAAATGAGTAGAACAATGCTAAATGAACAATCTATCCCACAAAAATTTTGGTGCCATGCCGTAGATACATCAACATATATAATAAATAGAGTCTCAATTAGGCGAATTTTAGGAAAAACCCCATATGAGTTATTAAGAGGTAGAAAACCTAATCTAAATTACTTTAGGGTATTCGGGAGAAAATGTTTTGTTCTCAATACAAAAGATTACCTTACTAAGTTTGATCCTAAGTAGTACGAAGGAATCTTTCTAGGGTATTCACAAAATAGTAAAACATACATAATACTTAATAAACACACTATGAAAGTAGAAGAGTCCTTAAATGTAACTTTTGATGAAACTCCACCACCACCTAAGACATTGCCCCTAGAAGATGCTGACCTAGTTGAAGAAGAAGCTATTGAGGTTAGTAAAATTAAACCCTTAGGTGATGATAATGTTGATATAACATTAGGAGATAACGAAATTGTAAATATTAAGGAATCTAAATCACACCCGTTAGATAATATAATAGGAAACCTAAATCAAAGAACCCTTAGATCACAAGCTCAAGATAGAAATAACTTCTTTTGTTTCCTATCAACTATAGAACCTAAAAATATAAATGAGGCATTAAAAGATGAAAGTTGGGTTATGGCTATGCAAGAAGAACTAAATCAATTTAAGACTAATGACGTTTGGGAACTAGTCCCAAATCCCATGAACGTGACCATCATAGGAACTAAGTAGGTTTATAGAAATAAGTTAGATGAAAATGGAATAGTTACTAGGAACAAAGCTAGGTTAGTTGCCCAAGGATATAATCAACAAGAAGGAATAGATTATGACGAAACTTATGCCCCCGTAGCTAGATTAGAATCTATAAGAATACTACTTGCCTATGCATGCGCCCTAGATTTTAAGTTATTTCAAATAGACGTGAAAAGTGCATTCCTTAACGGTTTTATCAATGAGGAGGTATACGTGGCACAACCTCCAGGATTCATTGACTTCGCAAAACCTGATTATGTTTATAAACTCAAGAAAGCTTTATATGGACTCAAACAAGCTCCCAAGGCTTGGTATGATCGATTAAAGGCATTTCTTATTAAACATGATTATTCCATGGGAATGGTAGATAACACTCTTTTCACGAAAAAGAAAAGCCCAAATCTCATCATTGTCCAAATATATGTCGACGACATTATATTCGGATCGACTTGTCAGGATATGTGTGATGAATTCGCCAAAATCATGCATGATGAGTTTGAGATGAGTATGATGGGTGAACTTAATTTCTTCCTAGGATTACAAATAAAACAATTAGAAGATGGAATATTTATTAATCAATCTAAGTACATTAAGGAAATGCTCAAGAAATTTGGATTAGAAGACGCTAAGCCCATGAAAACACCGATGTCTACGGAGGTAAAACTCACAAGAGATGAAGAGGGTGAGTCCATAGAAAACACTAAGTATAGAGGAATGATAGGTAGTTTACTATACTTAATGGCAAGTAGACCGGATATCATGTTTAGTGTCTGCCTTTGTGCTCGCTTTCAAAAGGATCCCAAAACCTCTCACCTAGAAGCGGTTAAGCGTATCTTCCGATACATTAAAGGCACTATACACTTAGGATTATGGTATCCTAAGGGATCCAGCATAGAAACCATCGTCTATGCGGATTCGGATCATGCGGGAGACTACGTGGATAGAAAAAGCACTAGCGGAATTTGCACGTTCATGGGATGTTGTCTAACATCTTGGTTCTCGAAGAAGCAAACCACTCTTGCTATTTCTACTACAGAAGCCGAATATGTAAGCGCTGGAAAGGCATGTCAACAAGCACTATGGATGAAACAAGCTCTCATAGATTATGGCATTAGGTTAGATAATGTCCCAATTATGTGTGATAACAAAGGTGCTATAGATTTAAGTAAGAATCCAGTTCAACACTCTAGGACTAAACCTATAGAAATACGCCACCACTTCCTCCGCGATAACGTTCAAAAAGGAAACATATCTATAGAAAAGGTTGCATCGGAAGATAACTTAGCAGACATATTCACTAAGCCCCTTAAGCGTGAACTCTTTAACCACTTACGTTTAGGCCTAGGGATGATGGAACAAATTGACTAAATTTTCTTCATTTTTGGTACAAATTTTTTCTAGATGGGCAGACCCCTTAATGTTATAAAGGCGGTCCCCTTAATTATTAAAGGGACCAGCTTGTCATTAAGGGGACCGGCCATCTGTCAGTAAAATTATTTTTTTTCTTTCTCTCATCTGAGTTTAGGAATCTGTTTTGCACAAAACAAAAGATTGGGAAATATTTTTCGTGCATATACATATTTATAAACAAAACCCAATCTATTTTCTAAAAATCATTCTCACATCTAGGAAAACACATGAAAACCATTTTCCTTACATTGTTGAATAATGCTAAAAACATTTTTTTTTCATGCATAAGATCTCGCATGAATTGTCAAAGTATATAATCTAATATATATCTTTGATATTCATATATTGAGCAAAATTAAATCAAGGAGACCTTGGATTGTTTCTTAGGAAAATTTTTGCATTTAATTAGAAGTTGAAACAATCACATCTCCACATTTGTTGCATATAGGCACACACTAGAACAAGCTTATTAATCACATCCTCACAATTGTTCCATCACCTATTCCCCATTAGTTTCTAGTGCCTTTGCTCCATTACCCTTGCCTTAGATGATTAATTGCCTTAATACTCTAAATTGCTAGATATAACTTATTGCTTGCTTATTTGTTTATCTTATATGCCATGCATGCTTAATATGTTTCTCTATCGCCTTAAAGAGTGGGACTTGCCTAAAACCAGAAGCTCAAAACATAGCCATCCTCACCTATTTCTGCAGAAAAACCCATTTCTGGAACCCAGAAAAGTACCAGATGGGCGGCCCTCTTAATTCATAAGGTGGCCCCCTTAATTATTAAGGGGACCGCCCATAATTAAGGGGACCGGCCATCTGCTGGACGGGTTCACAGAATCTTTTTCTGCTTTTTAGCCCATTTGATCCTATACTTCCCCAAAATTCACAAACACATTCTGTCCTAATCACCCAACAAGCCTATCCATTCCTAAACAACCCAAATCCTCCACTATAAATAACCCCATATCTCACCACATTCAATCATCCCATCATGTCTTCTCCTATCAACCCAAAACCAAAAATCTCAAAGCTAGCAAGGATGACCTTAAAACCCGGGTAGAAAATAAAACCTCACCCTCACCACAAGCCCATCACAAATGGTGCGACTAGACAACCAACACCTCCATCATCATTCATCCTCAACTACTCTCCAAGATCACAACCTCATTCCATTGAACCATTTCACAAACCCTATCATTTTGACTAAACATCCACATTCATTCCAAACTACTCCCCTAAACATCAAACCAACTTCAATGGAATCCTTGAAAACCCTCATCACCTTGGTCAAACATCAAACTTTTCCTCAAATCATACACCCCAATACCATCCATTTCCACCAAATAACCAAATCCCCATTCATGAAAGGCAAAAGCTTCATGAAGAGATTAACCAAATCCATGATCTTAGTGATCTCCTTGCTATGCACCTCACACAACGCAACAAGGGACAACCTCCATCCTCACCTTACTCAAATTGCCTACCCCACTCTCTTAACTTGGATCAAGTTACAAACCATACCCACTATTGCCCTTGTTGCATCTTCCTTCAAAAACAAATTCTCCACTTAAGTGAAGATATTTCTTGGATCGAATATCTACTCACTCGTCCTCATCCCATTCCTCCCCTACAACGATATAACATCAGTGGATCCGCTCCATTTCCCTCACCATCACATAACTAAAACCCATCCACATGCTTTCCGCCTCGAAATAAAATCCCTCACCCTTTTGTGTCGCAAGCAAGTCCAATCGCTCTCTTTGGCAATATGAGGACCATTAGTGTTTCTAGTTATGTTGTAATCGTTATGTTTTAAGTATTTTATGTAATGTAATGATGATTCATCTGTTATATATGATCATCTTGAATGCATGAATAAATTAGTTGGTTGCTCAAAATATTTTTGCTATGCATGTATCTTGTGTCTCCTAACTTATTTTTGCAGCCAAGATTTCCATAGCTCGTCTCCTTGGTGCCCTCGAACGAGGGTGAGTAAACATCAAGGGGGAGTTATCGTCCCGACAAATTTTATTTCTAAAACTTTTCGGCTTAACCTTTTTGATTCTACAAAAAAGGGGAGAAATAGATATAAACTCACTAAATACTTAATTAAAAATTAACTTTTCAATTTAATGAGTTTAGATTTTGTAATCATCAAAAAGGGGGATATTATTGATATAAATAATGCCTAAACACCTTATTAATATTTTTTCATATCTCTACGTTTTGATAATCACAAAATGTAAAATCATTAATCGGAAAAATTATGACGTAAACAAGTATTTAGTTGTAAATATCTATTTCTACAACTCAAATCACTTAAGGTATGAATGAACTAATGCTTAATGCATTATATGATCAAAGGAACATTTTCTTAAACACTAGATTTTTTATAAAATGTCAAAAACATTTTATATCTTTTAGAAAAACATTTTTGGTAATAAATAAAAAGGTTTAATTCATTATAAATTTATGAATTCAAATTTTTAACCAAAATCAGTAAAAATGTTCCAGAAAAACCTTCCCCACAAAAAGACAAAACTGGGCAACGACTAGGGAGGGCGGCCCCCTTAATTATGCTAGGCGGCCCCCTTCAGCTGTCCAGTTTTTCTGCCTATAAATACCAGCCTTCCCCTGGATTTTTACTCACCTTTTGCACACAAAAACTTTCTGTTGTAGATCTCATTTCATATCTTCAAAAACCCTTTGATCATATAATCTTAAGCTTTGGTTTCCAAGTGATCCAAGCTTCCTTCATTCAAGTGCAAGAGAAGAATACTCCTTCAACAACTAGAGAAGAAGTATTGCAACTTAGATACCTAAGTTGTTTGTGTCATCATACATTTGTATATAAGTTGTGTATTATTGTTAGATAGTTGTGTGAATAATTGTTTGGGATAGGTTAGTGTGTAAGTAGAGAAGTTGTGTTGTTAAGGTGTGTAAGTAATGAAGGTGTGAAGAAGTAGAAGTGTACATAGGTTGTGCTTAGTTGTGAAGTCATAGTGAAGTCATAGTGAAGAAGTAGTGAAGAAGTCGCGAAGAAGTCGTGAAGAAGTTGTGAAGAAGTCGTGAAGAAGTCGTGAAGAAGAAGGTGTGATTAAGTCGTGTATAAGTTGTGAGATTGGTTCTAGCTACGATTAGAACCCGACATCTAGCTTTGTGTCGTTAAGCCAGTGTAAGCTAAAGTTGTGTAAGGTTTTCTCCGCTATTAGGGAGCTTGTTGACATAGTGTTGTGAACTCTCGAGTTAGGTGCTCGGGGAGTGGAGTAGGGCAAGGAAGGTGTCCTTGTAGCCGAACCACTATAAATCTCTTGTCTCTCGGTTAGATCTTTCCGTCTCTATCTTTCATTTCATATTTATTACCTTAGTTGCATTGCTTACTTATATTTACTTATATTTGTTCATATTGTTCAAGAGTTGAGTTCACATAAATTCGAATCTAACTTTTTAAAAGTAAACAAAGTTTTCATAATATAAATTAAAAAGACGTAAAACAATTCAACCCCCCTTCTAGTTTTTCACAGAGCGGATTCGAATGATGACCAATTGTAATAAGTATGTCCTGTATTATGTAAAATCTAAGCAAGAGTTGTATGGTATAGAAGTAAACGGGAAGTAATGGGGATTAAGGATATGTGATATATTATAGTATGCATAGACTTGCAAGATCACTTAGATCGTTGCACTAAATAAACTAGGAATTAAAGTGCAAGGAATGAGATGAGTTATGTGACTAAGTGTAGGTTAGTAATGAATGATAGATTTCGGGGACGAAATCTAAATAAGGGGGTAGAATTGTTAAACCCGTATCCCGGTTACGAGTAGGCCCCACCCTAGATGGAATATGCTAAGGACTTTATGTGATTGGTTGGTCAACAAAGTTATGTGGAAGTCAAACCCGATGGTCAAATTAATAGTCCAAGTATGACTAATGTAGTAATATAGAATATGATGCATAAACTAAAGGGACCTAAGTTGCCATTGTGGTAAAATGTTATAAGTTAGTTGTGGCTAAAGTAAGAAGAAAGAGACTTGAGGGGCCATTAGTGCCATTAACCCAAACTTGTGCCTAGATAATTATTTATCCAGGAAAGTCTAGATAATTCCACATTATTCAAGAGTGTGTGAGAGTGTCGGTTTAGAGAGAATATTGGAGGGAAGATGAGGCTTTGATGATCAAGTGATAGTTGAGATGTGTTCTTGTCAAAGGATAAGCTTAAACCATGATTTCCCACAAGTAAGTATCTATGTTCTTGATGTTAATAAGGTTATAGATTAAGAGTAAAGTGGGATTTCATCATATGATCAAGATATGATCATATGATGATGTAGGAAGATAGATGAGTATGTTTAAGGGGTTATGTTAACCCTTGTTTATGTTATTGATTGTTATGTTGTAAGGTTTTGGTTAATTGTAGAAGATGATGATGATGATGGAAGATTATGATGATGATGATGTTCTTGATATTGTTTAGCTTGGATTAAGGTAAGTAAAATGATGATGGCATGTGTTATATGGATATCTAACATGTATGTGTTATGTATGTTTTGTGGTTAGTGATAAGAGACTTGATATGTGCTTATATGCTAGGATGAATATGACCTAAGTGATGGATTTGGTTGTGATAGTAAGTTGATGTTAGGTGTTTATGCAAGAATTAGAAAGTGGGGCCGCTAAGTAAGTGTTTGGATATATGTGATGCTTATGTGTTTGATTGAAGTATGATGGTATGTTATTATCGTTTTACTTACTAAGCGTAAGCTTACCCCTGTTAGTTGTTAATGTTTTGTAGGTTAATTGCGATGAAGATAACTTGACTTGGATTATGGCTTAAGGACTTGATAAGCGGGTTGGAAGATAATATATGTTAGGAGCTAGGTAGAATACCGAGCTCGAGTTAAGGTTGTACCCCCGAGAGTCTTTCTTATGATTTGTATAGAGTGTGTCAAGGTCGTCGAAAAGTTTGTATGGTCAACGGTGTGTCCAAGTGTGTTAAATGGTTTGCGGTCAATGTTTAAAGGGGTGTTTGGTTTAAGTGTGTTTGTACCCATTTTGGGTTGTGAACAGGTCAAGTGTCTATGGAACATGTTTAATATGTTAAAGTAATGATGTTGGCCAAGTTTGGTGGGTAAATGAAGTGTTATAAATGGTTTGTAGTGTAAATTGGTCAAAACGGGTATTTTGGCGCCATACCCGTTACTTGTAAAGCACATTTCCACAGGTCGTTATGAACAAGTTTATTTATATATTTGATGTTTATAATGTCCTAATGATTTCTGGAAGTTTTGGTGTTATGTCATGATATAGAAGCCATTTTCCGGAAATATGGGTCAAAAGTGCACAAAAGGGGTTATGCAGAAAAAGGGGTGTTTGGGACAAGGTCTATTTTAACCCGTTTTGGGTCAAACGGGTTAAGAATTTTGGGAAACAATGTATATAGTATATTTTGGTTCAATGTGTATTAAATGTGTTTAAATATAGGTCTAAAGTGTTGATTTTATGTTTAAAGGTGTTACGGATCATTTTAAGAAAATAGTGCACTTTAGGGGTCCATAGTGCACCGAAGGTGTCATAGTGCACTTTAGGGGTCCATAGTGCACCGGAGGTGTCATAGTGCACTTTAGGGGTCCATAGTGCATAAGAGGGTAATAGTGCACAAGAGGGGTTTTGTAGTTTTTTTTTGTCCATGTTCGAAAAATCATATCTTTTAAACCGTAAGTCGTCACGGGTCGTGCCACCCATCGTTTTGAAGGTAATTGAGTCTAATTTCATTTAAAAATAGTCTCAAGGTCTGATTGTGTATAGATTTTTGTCAGTTGTCAAAAAAGTGACAGAATGTCCGTAAAAGTCAAGCGTTTCCGCACAAAAAGTTTTAAATTTTTGGTCTAAGCGGGCACGGGGTGTAACATAAACAACATCATACATTCTTTCATTCATTACTAACCCATTCATATTTCATATTTCATATTTCATTCTTAGTGATCTTTCTTTTGTAGCAAAGAGATCAAAGCATCACAAGCTTCAACAAATCTTTGCAAGACTTGTTAGATTAGTTACTGTGTGAATTTGTTGTTTTTCACACATCATTGTTTGTACCAAACAATCATATACCATTGTTGTGATCGGTTAGTATTTTAGTCCTCAAAATACATAGAGTATCGGGAGTGGTTGTGCCCTTGTAAAAGAACTCAGTATTTAGCTTTGTACCGAAAAAACTGTAAGCGACATTGGTAAAGGTTTTCTCCGCCGAGAAGGGAGCTTGTTTCTTAGTGAAGAAAAACTCTCGAGTTAGAGGCTCGAGGAGTGGAGTAGGGCAAGGAAGAGAGTCCTTGTTGACTAAACCACTATAAACAACTGTGTTGTGGTTTGATCGTTTCTTTCATTACTTGCATGTTATATATTGTTTATTATTTGCATTAATTGAAATCACGTTAAGTATTCAAAGCAAATTAATTTTAAAAACGGTAAAACTATTCAACCCCTCTTCTAGTTTTCCACAATTTGCATCAGAGACAGGTTACTCAAGACTTTCAAAATACATTATATTTTAAAACTTGAAACGATCCATGGATTTTGAAAACTTCAAAGAAAGGCAATCTATGCAAAGACCACCACTATTTGAACCAAATGGTTTTATATATTGGAAAAACCTCTTTGAAACTTATGTGAAGTCAAAAGACATAAATCTATGGTACATTATTATAGAAGGTGATCATAAAGCTATAATAAAAGATATATCAAGTGGTTGGGATGATGATACTTCACTTGCTCGTCACAGTGATGAGCAAAAGAAGTTGGTTGCCAAAAATAATGAGGCTAAAATGATGCTTTATAATGCTTTACCTAGGAAAGAATATGAAAGAGTCTTTACGTGTAAAACCGCTAAAGAAATTTGGCAATCTTTAATTATCACTCATCAAGGGAACTCACAAGTCAAAGATAACAAAATTGATCTTCTTGTTCAACGATATGAATAATTTGTTATCCCTGAAGATGAGACCATTGATAGTGCATTTGCTAGGTTTAATACTATCATTACTTCTCTTAAAGCACTTGATGAATCTTTTTGTAGTAAAAAACTTTGTCAGGAAATTCCTTCGAGCACTTCATCCGAAGTGGAGAGCAAAGGTGACGGCCATTGAAGAATCCAAGGATCTTTCAAGCATGTCACTTGACGAGCTAATCGGAAATCTCAATGTTCATGAGATGGTAATGGAAAAAGATTCAAAAATAGTTAAAGGAAAAAAGGAAAAAGTAAAATACATTGCCTTAAAAGCTAGAGTAGATTCAAGTGATGATGAAGAGTCTAGTTTGGGTAGCGAAGATGAAGAATATGCCATGGCCGTAAGAGATTTCAAGAAGTTCTTTAGAAGACGAGGAAAGTTCGTAAGACAACCTCGAGAAGAAAAGAAATCCTTCCAGAAAGACCGTGATGACAAAAAAGGAAAAGGAGAAAGAAAGTTTTTTAGATGCGGAAATACAAGTCATCTAATAGGAAAGTGTCATATGCCACCCAAGAACAAAACTCAAAGAGCTTTTGTAAGTGGGGCTTGGAGTGACAGTGAAGATGATGACGAAGTGCCTAAGAATGACGAAGTTGCTCTCATGGCTCATGACTCAACCGAGGTACATTCTGACTCATCATATTCTTCTATTGATGATGACACCTTGCAAAAGGAATATAACAATCTCTGTGAACTTAGCCTAAAAATCATAAATAAAAATAAGTTTTTGAAAACCAAAAAGGAAATTCTAAAAAACGAAGTTTATGAGTTAAAGGAAAAAGTTAAACGATTAGAAAAAGGTAAAGCTGTTGACGAGGTATGTGTTTCATGTCAAGAGCTTATACTAGATTTAGAGAAGCTTAAAATCACACTGGATGCCCTTATCAAACAAAATTCTAAGTTCAAAAGGTTTGATATAAATATCAGTTGTGTAGATGAGATAATGAAAATTCAAAAATTACCTCATGATAAAACTGGATTAGGTTTTATGAAATTAGGAGACTTAAGTAGTTTAAATAAACAAGCCGTAAAAGTACAAGAAACTGTTCCAACAGTTTCTGAAACCCACGGATCAGACGGAACCAAATCCTTGGTTCCGCCAGTAGTGGAGAAGGGATCCGTGGGAACTGTTGCTGAACAGAAAGCTAGCACATCGGCTTGTACAGAGTTCGTTAAAGTCACAAGGAAACCTAGTGTTGGGTCCATTCAGTGCCCAAGCGGCTTGACAACAAGGATTTGAATACAAATTAGCCCAAAAGTTAAGAACCGTGAACGCTCTCAGGTCACTGAGTGAACCGTCACTCAGTGAGTTATCTTCAGGATGCTTAGGACGAGTCTAACAAGAAAGATTCACCATTCAGGAAGGCGGAACTCCCTGAGTGTCACTTAAGCCAAAGAAGAAGATAATGGGTTCAGTGAGTGATGACAATAACTCACTGAACCCTAGTCTCCTCAACAACAATCATAATTGAAGACTGAAGACCTAGACTAAAGAATTTGAAGTCTGAAAGAAAGGCGGGACTAGGCGGGAAGAGTTTGAAAAGATAAGGAGATGTCCTAATCAGGCCAAAGTCAAACTTTCACTGAAAGGCTTAAGAACAAGAACAGTGTTATCACTAACATTCAGAAAGCAGTATTAACCGATTCCCAAAATAGATTATTGGAACTGTGACAAAATACTGTTGTATTTTGTCCAGACTAGCTAGGTCATTCTTTTTGTACTTTAATCACGGGTGCTCTTTTATACATAAATAGGATCATAAGGGAGAAAAGTTGATAAGTTTTGTACATTAAAAGCTTAGACTTTCACAAAACCACTTTTCTCCCACAAAGAGCAACCTAGTCCCTGAGATAGCTCAGTGGTTCATTCATTGTTGCCACTCAGGCATAGCTTGAGTGTTGGGTCTAATAGTTGAGTTGATAAAGACAAAACATGTGAGATATGAAGGACTAAAGATGACAAGGGAAGAATTCTTCAACAAGATAAAGATTACAGAAGATCTTTTATATTTATAGAATATATCCTTTGTAACCTTAATCCTCTATTATATAAAGAGGGTTAGAGGCGTTCATTAGTGTATGTGTGTGTCAAGATGTAAACACCAGAAAAGGTGTAGATTGTGTCTAGGCATCGAGTTCCTACAACGGATGCCTAGGTTTTGTGTATTGTTAGTAGTTGTTAGTGATGATGACGAAGAACGTTATTGATAATAATAATATTCTTTATGTTATTCCGCTGTGCTTATTATTATCATTGTGCTTATTGTTTATCCTAGATCAAGGTCTAAACAACCTAGAGTCCAAAACGGTCCAAGAACTTATAGATGATGGCGTGCATAAGTTCTATCGGGTGGTATCAGAGCAGGGGGCTCTCGATATAGGGATTCGCAAGGTTTTTGTCGAAGAAGATGAAGAAAAATCGAATTTGGTTTATTTTCGCAACTTTATGCAGGGCTGTTTTCAAAGGGCGATAACTTTTTTGTTAACCGTTGGATCGTGCTAAATTTTTTATTAAAGGTTCTTGGCATACCAAGGAATATTTTCACCGAAGGGATCTTCAATCTGAGTGTTCGTTTGAAAGTTATGGTTCGTTGAAGTCTGCTGCAGAAACAGTTTTTGTAAGTCGATTTTTAGGGTTTCTGTGGTTTCTGTTTATGAGGATATTTGTACAAAACAAACCCTAAACTCGACAAATCATGTCAAACCCTAACTAAAGCAACAGTATCATGTCTGATGCAACAGTATCATGTTTTAATCTGGTTTCTGAGTTTCTATTGTGATTACTGGTATTGTTTGTCAAAACCCTAATCATTAGGATTTTCATTGTGCGATCTTGCTGCTGGTATTAAGTGCAATCATCATGGCTGGAGGTTAATGATCATCACGTTAATACTGCTGGACGATTAAAAGCTACTGTTGTCTTCAAAGTTGTGATTTATTTGCGGTTCGAGGGTTGCTTAGCTTTGGTGTTCAGTCGACAAAAAGCAGCAAGGATTGGCGATTAGGGTTTACTTGTGGATGAATCGATGTGGGCTAAGTGCTGCTAGTTGTTCTCAAGTTTATGTTGCTCATTAAGAGTTTCTACTGCTCATGTTGCTCGACTTAGTTTCTACTGCTACGCTTTGAGTTTCTACTGCTGGGCTTACCCGATTAATACTGCTGCTATTTGATCCGATACTACTACTAGTTGGTGAGAGATACTGCTGATTGTTAAATGTCAACAGCTTTGCACATGGAGATATTGGTTAGTTTATTTTTGGTGTACATGCATGCAATAATTGGACGGTGCTCACCTACTGATCTATTCGCTTTATATTTATCATGGGACATGCACGTATTGGATTATCATATAGAACATGGGTCGGTGTAATTGTTTTTGCCATATCATGGATGGTGATGATACTGTTTTTATATGGTGCTATATTGCTCTTCCTTGGATGGTGAATTGTTCTATTTTACACACATTCATATGGGACGATCAATGGGAGTTATTATATATAGAGACATAATGGGACGGTGAGATATTTCCATGATTCATTCTATATTTCACAATTATACATGCACATGGGACGGTGGTGGAATATATCTTGGAAGGTAAATGTTTCATGTAAAGTTTCTTTAATTGATGTTATGTCTCATGCATAATCGCCAAAATGGTTCTACTGTTGTGCTCATATGGTTACGACATTAAGGGGAAGGCACACACACAGGGGGAGACACACACACACGAGATATTTGATGTTTGGTTTTGGTTTTGGTTCTTAAAGATTTATGGATCGAATTTATTTGTTCTAATTGGTGACGAGGATTATTTGTTGCTTATTTGATGATGCATTAGAATTTTTCAAGGTTGTGTTTTATTATATCTTAAGGTGGGTGTTACACTTTAAAGATAACTTGTTCGTTCATTCAGGTGACTACGAATTGACAAACACTTGAAGGAGTTACGTTATTGTGCTCAGTGATTTTTGTCAAGGGATTGCGATCTCCCTATACGTTAAGTATACTTTCGAAGTTAGTTTTAGTACAAGATATAAGACACAAGGTTGGTTTCTTCTACCACAACATCAAATTGGTAATGATTAGTTTTCTTCAACATTATATAAAGCCTACAGAATTGGAGATTCGAATGGTTAACATATGGGTTTCAGGGGAAGCTTAAGTGTTAAAATGTTTAACCATTTATGTTCTACATCGAGGTGAAGGTTTTTATGATTGCTCATTGGTATTTTTACTAAAGATTTGGGATCTTTCTATCTTGGGTTCATTTATAAAAGAAAGTGTTTTTGGTGTTCATTCATGGAGGCCGATTCAAGACATTGGGAGACTAAGTTGGATGTATGGTACTGGCTCGTGGTTATGAAGATCAAGGTTGCATACTTTTTTCTCTTAATTGATGATGACAAAAAGGGGAAGAATATTTTGAAAGATTGCAGCTTGAAGATCCTTGATGATTTTCATGGTATAAGGGGAAGTCGCATGTTTCATGACATATTAACTCTAGGGGAAGTTCATGCTTATTGGTTTTGTCATTATCAACTAGGGGAAGATTGTTGGGTCTAATAGTTGAGTTGATAAAGACAAAACATGTGAAACATGAAGGACTAAAGATGACAAAGGAAGAATTCTTCAACAAGATAAAGATTACAGAAGATCTTTTATATTTATAGAATATATCCTTTGTAAACCTAATCCTCTATTATATAAAGAGAGTTAGAGGCGTTCATTAGTGTGTGTGTGTGTGTCAAGATGTAAACACCAGGAAAGGTGTAGATTGTGTCTAGGCATCGAGTTCCTACAACGGATGCCTAGGTTTTGTGTATTGTTAGTAGTTGTTAGTGATGATGACGAAGAACCTTATTGATAATAATAATAATATTCTTTATGTTATTCCGCTGTGCTTATTATTATCATTGTACTTATTGTTTATCCTAGATCAAGGTCTAAACAACCTAGAGTCCAAAACGGTCCAAGAACTTATAGATGATGACGTGCATTTTAGTGAGGAGAACATACCATACCTTATCGTTTCAATTCCAAGTGTTATTTCCGCTAACACTTGGGTATAGATTCTTTTGATTAATTTCCAATAAGAATTTAAACGTTGAAAAACTTTTGTTTTTAACTTTACTTTTTACTTATTTGTCTAAATTAACAAATACATTAAATCAGTCATGGAACACAATTAGATTAACTTTGTAGTTATTTCTACTTGTGTAACGGGAACAACAAGTGGTATCAGAGCCTCTGGGTTGTAAAATCTTTTCAAAAACTAAAGACTGCTCAAAAGGTTTTTAAAACCAAGATCCTACTATGGCTGATATTAATGTGTCATAGCTCGTCGACAAAAAGGGAGGAAGCTATTCAGCTGTTGCTCCCAGACTTGAAGCTCGAAAATTTAGCAAGTGGAAAAAGCGTATGCTATGCTACTTGATTGGTATGGAACCATACTACATCACTTGTATCAATGAAGGTCCTTATGTCCCTAAGACTGCTGAAGGGTTACCTAAATCTGAAGCTCAGTGGACCATTGATGAGAGAAGGGTAGCCAATCAAGACCAGCACCTGAAAAGCATTGTTATATCAATCAAGACCAGTGTAACACCCCCAAAATCAGGTCCAGCGGAAGCATACATGTCGCTGGGGTGCTACTCAGTTGGTACCACAGCACAAGTATAATGTACGGTTTTTACCACAATTATTGGAATAAAATTCATTAACAAAAGTATTATATTGACATTAATAAACTTTAGTGCGGAAATAGGCCCAGAAAATAAGTAAAACGGTCCCTAAGGCTGGGCGGAGTGGGCTTCGGGTTCACAAGCGGGCTGGGCGGGTTGTTTTTGGGCTTGGATGCCGCCTATGCGGGCTGGGAACACGGGTTGGGCTGGCGAGTTAAAAGCTCGCTTCGGTATGAATTGCAACAAACGGTCTTATGACCGTTGGAGGGTTGGAATTGAAAAAAAAATGGAACGTTGGCTGGAGCGTAGCAAGGCAAAAAAAAACGTTTTGGCCCTTTTTTTTGTATAAATAGAGGAGTAAACTACACATTTTTAACCACAACACACATATCTCATTTTCACAACCTTTTTATCAAAAAATGTCATCATCATCATCATCTTCTTCTACCTCCTTTTCGTCCGAGTTATCGATGCCACCCATCTTACTGGACTTATCCACGGGTAGTACGATACCTTTTTTGTGCTCCGTGGTTGAGTCGCTCGAAGAAGACATGGCAAGCACGAAAGAAACTCGAACCTATATCGAGCGGTTTTGGGAACAAGGTCAAGAAACTCTAATGCGCGACTATTTCGTTGACGAACCGAAGTTTGGCCCGTCTTTGTTTCGTGAGAGGTTTCGGATGTCCAAAAGGTTGTTTTTACAAATTGTTGGTGATATTGAGAAGAGGTACGAGTATTTTCAAGAGGGTGAAGATGGTACGAGGAAAAAGAGTTTTACGGCTCTACAAAAATGCACATCCGCAATTCAACAACTCGGAACGGGCAACCCTCCGGATAACTTTGACGACTACTTATGCATGGCCGCGAGAACGTCACGCGATTGCCTTGATCATTTTTGCACCGCGGTCATGGAGATATATGGGCGCGAGTTCTTACGTAGGCCTACTAGTCACGATGTTGCACGCTTGTACGAGGCGCATGAACGAAGACACAAGATTCCGGGAATGCTAGGTAGCCTTGATTGTACACATTTTCCTTGGAGAAATTGTCCTAAACATTTGAAAGGCCAATACAAGAGTGGGAGGTATCCATACCCGACAATTATTCTTGAAGCCGTTGCTTCACAAGATTTGTGGATCTGGCACGCTTTTTTTAGTCCTCCCGGGTCGCTTAACGATGTCAATGTTTTGTATCAATCGACTTTGTATCTTAGGGAGCGAAATGGAACGGCTCCTGACTCATCATTTGTTGTAAACGGGCGTAACTACAAACGAGGATATTATCTTACCGACGGAATCTATCCTAGGTACTCAACTCATGTCAAAGCATTTCCGTATCCGACTGAAGCGAAGGAAAAGAAATTCAAGAAAGTTCAAGAGTCGGCAAGAAAAGATGTCGAACGATGTTTTGGTATTCTTAAGTCAAAATGGGGTATTTTGAATCGCAAGATCCGTCAAACGACCATCGAAAAGATTACTAACATCGTTTACGCATGTTGTATATTGCACAACATGATTATAAAAGATGACGGGAGGGCAATATCACCGAGTCATATAATGGATCCGCCGGTGCAACCCGTTTATGACGACAACGCACTACCGGAGTTACTAGATGAGCAAATCCATCATCGTCTTCAATTTGATCTTACAGAGCATGTAGCGTCTCAAGATTTAGCATACCTCGATGACCCGGAAGATTTAGTTATGTAGTTTCTTTTTATTTTATGAATTGTACTTTTAATTTCAGTTATTAATAAAATGTTTGTTTTTTTATATAATTGTTTAGTATTGGAAGGGTTAATGTTGCAAATTTATAATTTTGGAGGACAAATTATGAATATTTAAAAAAAGATTTGGGAGGGTTGAGAGTGATGGTTGCCAGTAAAAAAGGTTGGATTGAGGGTTAGAGGGTTGAAATGAGGTGGAGGGATTTGATTGGTTAAATTTTGGGAGGGTTGGAGGGTTGGAGAGGATGACTCCCTCCACCCTAAATGAATATCAGAGTGTATTGATCCTATAACCATGCCCTGCCATGCCAACTGCCACCAAATGTGAGCTAACACTTTAAGAACCTGAAAATACATGCTAAAACGGGTCAATACGAGGTTGGTGAGTTCATAGGTTTTAGTAAACAATAAGTATTGTATGGACCACAAGAAATCAAAGACCAATATACTCCAAATATAGAAAGGGTTATTGTCTATCAAGTTCATGACACCTGAGCCTTAAGATTTCTAGTTTAGGCATACTTTGACATAACAGTCAAGTGGGGAAACCACCGTCCGTTTGACATATCAGACAAGTGGGGAAACCACCCGGACACCCAAAGTTTTTGGTAAATGTCCACCTAGGACATCCAAGGTTCCTCAAATGATTATGCGTCCGTTTGACATAACAGTCAGGTGGGGAACACCACCCGGACGGGGAGTTTAATCCCAATAGATCTATTCACAATATTCGCGCTTAACGGTTCATAACATCGGCAATATGTAATAGTTTAGTGAACTTGTGTCTGTAAGAAAATAATCAAGTGTGTAACAGTTTAACACATAGTACTTTCGAGTAACAAATCAAGGGTTTCAACCAATTAGTAATGCTTGAGAAAACAATTCACGTTTCAAGTAAAACAAGCATGGAGTTTAAATATAAACGAGCATGTATTCTCCCCCAAAACAGTTATAAAACAAGTAAAAGTAGGGGCCATGAACTCACCTGGAGCAACTGATAGGATAACAAAAGGAAAGCGAACGTATATCGAGGTACGGACGCTCTAACCGCAACCTAAATGATTCATATGTCTTAGGTTCGAAAACATGGTCATGCACGCAAGTTCATACTCTACTTTATCACTTGTACATGTTGATGTAATATTTATCATCAAAATATAGTTATGTTAACTTGATCATTTATTTAGAAAATTACTCCTTTTTAGAAAATGTAACTTGTTTATCTTGCGACCAAATTTTTGTCGTCCTGTTAATGGGTATTCCAAAAATCTCTAACGCGCCAAATGAGTATATATATTGTTCTACCATTTCCATTCACTTCATTTTAGCCAAAACATACTCCGAAAGGTCCAAAAATCCATTCTAAAAATCCTAACAGCTTTAAAATAGAAGCTGTCAACGTATATGTCGGCGCCAATCTTTATTAGGCCATAAATTTTGCGTCGTAGCTTCGTTTCTTAAGTTTGACCTATCCCCGCGAAGGTATTTAAGTATACTCTAGGATTTTCAAGGTCTCGGCTAGTCTAGGTGAGAGGATGCATCGAAATATTATAAGGTGGTTAAACCTTTGTTGCTTTGTGTATGTGATAAGTTGAGTTAATATGATCAAGTACGCGGAATTTACTTAATCACACTTAGAAGGTTATTTGTGTTATGGAAATGGAACAGTTATGCTTGTGTATATTGAACAAAGAACATGCAATGTTATCACCAAACGATTCAATATTATTCAAGATAATACGAGTGATCTTCACTATCACTAGGGTTACAAAACCTTGAATCTTATGTTTCTATGACTTGTGATATATGTGTTTGTTCTATGTTCTTAAGAGTTATATTCTAAGCATTTAATTAGTCACACATATATCTAGTCTAAGATCTTTCTTTTATATATCAAGAAAGATCTTTACAATATTGTTAAGTCTTATCAAACTACTTGCTAACTTATCTTGAGTGTGTCAGTACATAAGATACAACATGTATCTGTGTACAAAACTTGTTACTGATCACTTTGTCCAAAGATATTATCTACCGTATATATTTGACTTTAGTACACAAATATCTTTTCAATACTTATCCAACCAGCAGTGGTATATGTGACACTTATCCACTCAGCAGTATCGACTAGCAGTACCTTCTTTGTACTACCAGTACTAACTTCAGTTAGTACGGTTAGTTATAACTTGAACAGTCCTTAGATATACACTAGCAGTTGGAACTGTTAGAGTATTCTTCTCAGGAGTACTAACCTTCAACACTTGTAATTCTTGATACTTAATCTTCAGAACATTTAATTCCCAACAATCCTCCCCTAAACATGTTGATTCCCTAATCATCATGTTTCTTCTGAATTAAATCATGATTGTGAGGATCTTGCAAATACTTCATAGTCAGACCCTTGGATTGAACTTTCTTCTGTTCTGTGAGATTGAATATCTTTCTTAGTAGCTCATCTGCCATTTACTTTGACTTTAACAATATCAAAAACCAATCTTCAGGCTTCATTCAATACCTAAAAGATGGTGCAATTTCCTTGGATGGAGGAATTATAAGAGACAATGATGCTGTGTATCTTGGATGCTTGTTTCAACAATTGAAATCATCTATCAGCATGCCTTTACAAGTGATGAACAAACGTAGTGAACTAAAATTGAAACTTTTCTTCGTTTTACCTAGATAGAACTTTCTCCTTTGGAATGCTTCATCCTTTCTGAATATACATAATACTCCAGAATCAGCTCTGTTCTTGTCATTTTCAACCTCCATGTCATCATCTTGTATGCTCTTGTCTTTTCCTCCCTTTCATTGCTTAATCTTCCTTCTTTGGGTTTATTTCCTCCCCTGGATTGCGAATAACATTTCCTCCCCTGTTTGGAAGATCTCTCACAATGTACCAAAATATTTCTCTCCCCATCATCTGAGCTATCAATTAGAACTTGTTATTAGACAATGTTGTACATGAGGCCATCAATTCCTTAAGAGTTTAATTTGCTGCCCTCATCACATCTAGGTGTGTTAACTCCTATGAGAGGTGATTCATGGGGCATTTGACTCATGGTCCATCATTTGATGGTTTTTGTGAGTCTCTTTTAAAATCCTTTTTAAGAAACTTTTGCCATTAGCAGTATGTACATGATTTTATTATGAAAAATCATACTGCTTTCAACCATTTTGAAGGGATTAAGTGTATAACAGACACTTAATCAAAATTTTGGTTTAAGGTAACTTCTGGTTGTGTGAGAACCAATGTTTTCAGTTATAAATAACTGCCTGTGTAAAGATAAACCTATTCAAAAGGCTTTCTTGACAGGGTTTCCAGCTCATAGCAATTGTTACCTCTAACACAAGTGTTAGATTCACTTTTACTAGCTGTTCTTTCTATCAGATGTCCTTAGACTTGCTCATTATACTTAAAAGTATAAAATGATAGAAAGTGAGATGTATCAGTGACCATCTGATCAACTAAGTCATCAATTCAATGTGAAATATGATAACTACGTTTCAAGAAAGCAGTTTTAAAGAATTAGTTAACTTAGATGTTAATCTTTGTTAAGAATTCCCAAACTCAGTCCATCATAAACCTATTATGTCAGCAACTGATATCATCATTCTGCTGCTTCCATTTCACTTGAAATTTCCTTTTTGCTCAAAGTTCATACCTGAAATTGTTAGTCCAAAACCAAGAAACAAAATGCATAGCATTTGTCTTATAGCAGTATGAACTGTTTAAACAACATATGAACTAGCAGTATAAACTGTTCTATTAACAGTATCAATTTACAAAGATATCAGTAAAAACATAAGATATATATAAAAACCACACAGATTAAAAATCTTAAGGATTTAGCATGCCAATACTTGCTACCAAGTATTGAAACCTTCCAACATCAAAAGCTTTGGTTAGCAGATCTGAAAAGTTGTATTCTGAAGCAATTTTAAGAACTTGAATTAATCTTTTCTCATTGCAGTCTCTTATAAAGTGATGTCTAATTTCAATGTGTTTTGTTTTAGAATGTTGTACTGGATTTTTAATTATGCAAATTGTACTACTATTATCAATATGAATGATAGCGTTTAAGAAATTGTACCCATAATCAAGAAGTTGGTTTTGAAGCCATAGAACTTGAGCACAACAACTTGCAGCAGCTACATATTCAGCTTCAGTTGTTGAAGTAGCCACAATAGTTTGCTTCTTACACTGCCATGAAATAAGTCTACACCCAAGGAATTGACATCCTACAGTTGTTGACTTTCTGTCCAAGCTAGCACTAGCGTAATCACTATCTGAGAATGCTACCAAGTCAAAAGGTGACTCCCTTGAATACCATAGACCCAACCTAGGTTGACCCTTGAGATATCTAAAAATCCTCTTGACTGCTGTTAAATGAGAAACCTTTGGAGTTACTTGAAATCTTGCACAAGCACAAACAGAGAACACGATATCAGGTCTTGATGATGTAAGATACATCAAAGATCCTATCATAGATCTGTATGTGTCTACATCCGCATTTTCTCCATCTAAGTCTTTAGGAAGTGGATTTATCCGTGCTAAAGTATATATATAATATCAGACGGATACACGTGATACGCGGGAAATGACAAATCAACCCTTTAGGAAAAAGGTTAACTTACAAAACCCGTGAATACGATATGTGTGATACCGGGCAAGTGTTTCCCGGGTCGTGTCCCAGCGAGGTTGGAATCGACAATCGTGTAAGGTTTGGAATTAGAGTGACTGATGATTGTAATATGGAATTTTTGTGTTTTTTAATTCTAAATTAGAAATGAGAAACAAATTCTCAAAGAAAATTAAGATTAAATAAAATCAAACTAAAAACGCGAAACGGGAATTCTAAAAACGGGTTTAAAACTAAGATATTTAGAATTCTAATCTTACAAGTGTAATTTTATTTTTCCTAAGTTATAAATGACAAAAGAAAATTTTAGAAAAAAGATTTATATTTTTCTGACTTTTATATTTTTTATTATGAATTAAAAACTGTTTTAAAAAGAAAAATGCATAAAAATTATTAAAACTATTCTAAAAATTCTGAAATATTTTGTGAAATTACTTGATACTAAAAAAAGCATAGGAAAAATATAAACAAGGTGCCAGCTTATTGGGATAAGCTAGGAATAAGCTAAATTGGTTCGGATAGCTTAAATGAAAAAAGTGGTATAAGAATTAAAGTGTGTAGGATCTAACTGGAAAAGACCCAAGGGCAGTTGGTGAGTGTGCTTGTGTGTGAGTCAAGAGACCAGGGTTCGAATCCCTTGGCTCTCTTTTTGCTTTTTATTTTCTTTTTGGATTTTTACTTTAGAAACTGATTAAGCACTCACCAATAAGCAATTTTTACAAAAGCTACTATTTTTGAAAACCTCAATTAAGCTCAAAAATAAGCCAAGTGGCTGATCAGTTGGTTTAAAAGAGAAATAAGCCCAAGCTTTATAGGAAAAGGACTGATAAGCTTTTAAATAAGCTAAAGGCAAACTGAAACTAGCTTAACAACCAATAATAAGCTAAGATGGAACTGAATAAGCCACAAGAACTCAGAAATAAGCACTGATCAAAGATAATAAGCAAAAGGTGAGGACTGATGCACAGGGCAAATTCAATCAACCTAGGCAATTTCAAGCACTTAGATGAATACTAAATACCACTAAAGCTGATGACACTTAAAGTTGACCTACCAAGGATCACATAAACCAAAAATCAGACCAAGAGAAGCTTATTTGCTTCTTAAAAATAAGCTGGGAAAGTGGCTCAGTTAGCACAATTAACCACTGATGACTCAGTGGTTTATTGTGAAATTAGGCAACTTTTGAGCTTAGATTTAAGCTCAAATAAGCTAGGAAAGGGCTGATATTGAGAATTAAGCAAAGATCCAATAGCAAACTACTGATAGGCCAAAGATTTAAGGTCAAATGAACACAAATAAGCACAAGATTGAACCCACAAATCTGATGCAGTCTGCTGATTTGTGCAGACTTGCACAAAATGGGTCAAATCACTTGGAGACTTAACCAACACTTGCAATTACACTAAATGGATTCTAAAAACCTCAGAAAAGCTACAAGAAAAGGTCAAATGAGCTTATGGCTAATATTGGCTTATTTGATCAGTCCATGGTCTAAATTTTCCACAGTTGGTTCAAAATCACAATCCCTATCAAATGGGCTTAAAGGAACTTAGAAACAGCTTATCTAACTTGTTTTGATCAAGACCAAAGTTGATCAAATGGTAAATGAACAGTGGACTTGCTTTTACCTTATCAAGCAAGCTTAAACCAAACACCTCTTCACAAGGCTGTTTTGAGCTTTTAAAATGAATCAGGCCAAAATAAGCTAGGAATGGTAAGACAGTTTAACAACTAGGTGTGATAAGCACTAAATAGTAATTTTGAAGTGAAATTAAGCAGTTTAATAAGCTAACCATATTTAAGCTGTTTTTGGCTTCTTTTTTTTGGTAGATTTTTTTAAGAAAATTAAAGCAACTGGTATTCTAAATTTAAAAACAGATAATAAATACTTTTAAACTACCAATAAGCAGATAAATTATGAAATGAGCTATAGAGCAGTAAACTAGAAAACAATGAAAAAATATGAAAATTGCTTACAACTGTATCAGGCTATGAAACGATGGAATTAGATCAGAAACACACCTAGCTTGTCAATAACAAGCTAGAAACCCAATTCAGCTCTCCAGAATAGCTTATTTCACACAACTGCTTATTTTGAGCTTCTTTGACTTTCATTGACTTTTTTGATCTTTTCAAATTTAGAACAGCTAGAGACTATTATAAGCTTACAGCAAGCTATGATAAGCTTGTATAAGTTTATAGTAAGGGTAATGATGTTTGAGGGTGATTCTTAACACTAAAGAGCTTAATTTGGATTAAGAGAAAAACTTGAACTTCTATTAAACTTGAAACTGAGTACACAACTGAATTAAATTGGAACAATTAACTTAAAAAATACTTGAATTAATAACTGGAAATTAAAATTCACAATACTTGAACAATTAAAGTACAATAGGATTAAAGGAAAATTAACTACTTGCCAATTAAGGCTACAATGTGGTTCTATTTATACTACACTGAGGTGGGATAAGTCCTATCTTCATCTCTGATCCTTTTCCAGCCCTTGGACAGGTGTGAAATCATCTCAGCCCTTCAACTTCAGTTTTGGCGCCAAAATGGTGTGAGTGGGAAAAAACCACTTGACTGGTTATCTAGTGATGATAACGAAGCATTTAATGCTTCTTGGTTTGTTAGGAGAAGTGTTGAGGAAGCTTGGAGGGGGGGTGGTATTGTCAGGGATAAGGAGGAAATGGTGGTATGGTTTTGGGCGGGTAATGGTATAGAGAAGGTGGGTTTGACCGAGTCAAACTGGTTTTGGCTAACTCAAAGAAAGAAATAAGGCCGGGTTTATTTTATTGGATTGGGCTTGGGTTTATGTTTTGGTGGGCTGGGTTTAATTTAGGTTAGGATAGAAATTAGATTTAGGTTTATCTTTGAGGACCAATATTGTAAAATCTGAAAATCCAAGGACTAAGGCTGTCAAAAGTAAAAATTATATCCAAGGACCATTTGTGTCATTTTGGTATTTTTGGGGGTTGACTTTGACTTTATCTTTGACTTTTGTCTTCACTTGATCAAATGTATAATTGTTGTCGAGTCGATCCAAAAATATTCGTTTTCGTTCCGTTTTCAATCCTTTGGTACCTGAAACACATAAAACACAAACCAAGGATATCTGCAATATATATTGGATGTTTTTGGTCATTTTTGTGTCTTTAATGGGTGTTAAATGATGAGTATTTACACACTCATCAATCCCCCACACTAAGCTATTGCTAGTCCCTAGCAATCCGATCATATAAAGTAATGAAAGGATCAAAAGAATACCAAGTATACCCCGCTTTGATTTTTTACACAATGCCAGAAATTTAAACTTAGAACAAAATATATAACACACTTGATTTCCAAAAATGGTATCATGGAACGGGATTCACACAAAATGGGTGTCTCCAGGGAATTAAAATCGTCATCCTCTTTTTTTATACTCCCAACTAAGCTTAAACTCAATGTGCAAATGCTTTTGTAAAATGCTAACACTACTTATATCAATAATCTATGTAAGCCGAAACTTAACTTTTCACTCCCGCATATATTCAAGTTAGGTGACTGTGCTTGATTTTCAAAATTTTGATCACAAAAATTGACGTTTTTATAAAATTTGACTAATACTAGTTGAAAGATAGATTTAAAATTTATAACAAGCAAGCTTCAAAATTTATTGCATTTTGCAATATCATTCCATTTTATTTTATTTTTTTCTTTTCATTTTTTCAACTTTTTTTTGTATTATTATTATTTTTTTTTTTTTTTTACTTGTGCAACATAAACTAACGGAGTTTCACGGGAACCAAGACCTTACACCTTTCGGAATAAAGGATCCAAGGGCCGTTACAACGGAGAGTTCCAAGACTCTAAACATTCCTGAAATGAGGATCCAAGGGTGTTAGACCAAGACCTCACACATTCCTGAATTAGAGATCCAAGGGCCGGTGTAAGAGGGTAGCCAAGACCTAAACGCCTTCCGGAAATAAGAATCCAAGGGCCGATCTTGAACCTTAGCTTTTTAGCACATACATTTGTTACTTAACTTTTACATTATTATGACATATGCTTGTTCCGAAGTTTAAATAAAGCTTTGAACTAGTATTTTTCAAAATCGTATAGAAAAAAGATTTTGTGTGTTCAAATGTTTGAAAATAAACACTAATTAAGTCATATTAGTTATCTCTTGGGAGGAAAAGCCATAGATTACTTATATAAGCTCTAAAGAAAACCAACTATTCTACGCTTAGCATTTTCATTTGCACATATCGTGAAACCTTAGTCTAATCGTTAAGGAAGCAGCCAGATCAACACTCTGGCAGAGTCGGGATTCCCTCTGTTCTAACCTAATCAAGACTAAACACTTCTTTTTTTTTATTGCAATTTCTTATCTAAAAACGAAAAAAAATTAAAATTCTGGGCAAAACGGGGTACTAGGGCACTAGAAGGTACAAATGTGACAAAATTCGCGAGAATTCCCCCCCACACTTAGAATTGAATATGGCCCTCAATATTCAAAGTACCGGCTATTATGCCGACACTTAGAACGTAAAAAGGTAATACTAATAGCCAAGTGTGTGAAAGACATCTCGATTTTCACAAACAGGATTAAAAAGATATCCATAGATAATCGGTAGCAAAAGGATAGGATATTAGGCGGCTGGATTGAAAACAGGCGCGACAATTATCACAATCCAAGGGAAACCTGAAAATCAGAGCAAACAACACAACGGAGCACAGTGGGATTCCCCCACACTTAGTGTCAGAAAATAGAAAGAAGTCAGAAACATGGGCGTTTACCCATGCAATGCTAATGTTTTTGTTAACCGAGTCACTAGCTTGACTCGACCCCGAATTCATTTGTTCATGGGGAGGCAAGTGGAAGAAACAATCTCCATCGGACTTTCATTCAATGTGTTTGGAAAAACATAAGAAAGTTCCACACCGATGAGATACCCACGGTATTTTAATAGTAGAAACTATAAGGGAGGATACCGGGGTCAAAGATGGTGTCCTCATTCCCGTAGGAGAAAAGGGAAAGAGAAATCACACCATATGCGATGAAGAGGAGAAATATCATGATGATTATCAGGAAGAACTCTTCATCATCAAAAGCAAATTTGTCTTCAACGGGAGGGAGGGTTGGGATGATTTTATCAATAAGCACATTCTTATGATTACGTACACCTCCCCCCACACTAGAATCATCCTCAGGATCAAAATAGAAATGATCATATTCCGGAGGAGATATAATATGAGAGAGTTCACTGGAGAACTCCTCATGATAAAGATCATTCATATCAAAATGAAATGCATCATACTCGGGAAGAGAGATCTGAGAATGAGAAGTGGTAATGCCACTTCCCGCTTCTTCCGAATGATCGATATCAAAGCAAAAGGCTTCATAAGCCGGGAGAGAAAAATCAGAATGAGGAGTGGGATTGCCACTACTTTCTTCTTTGTCATCAAAGATAATACTCTCATATTCGGGAACAAAATCCTCGAGCTCGAGCTCCAGAGGATCTAACGGCTTATTTTTAACAACATCCATCGGGGGGAAATAAAATAATGGTTCATCAAATACCATTTTTTCTAATAACGGAGCGTCTCCCCCCGGATCACAATCTGGCTCAACAATTTCCAGCGAAATTGGAGCATCAAACAAGAAAACCTCGAGCTCTTCCATAGAGATATCACTTCCCTCAATCGGAGGAGAAGGATGGGAAGAGTCGGAAATGATTGGTGCGGAATAAGGAGTGGGATTTTTAGTTTCATCCACTGAATCAACAATTTCAATTCGATAAACCGATTTCGTAGGTGGGACAAGTGGTGTGCTCTTAGAGCTAGCAATTTTCACCACTTCCGTTGTGATCTCCGATTCTGGTTCATCATAATAAAAAATACTCTTAACTTCCGCAGTACAACTCTCAAACCATTTGCTTGAACCAGGGGTAATTTTCATCGCTTTGAGCTAAGCACGTTTATTTGAAGGACTCTTAACCGTGAATCTTGAAAGTATCGAATCACTCCTTTTGGAAGTAATTACGGGATCAGACTTTTGATTAACCGTAGCAATGTTGCATTTGGTGGTTAGAGGTTTAGAGTCTTGATTAATGTTAAACGTGACTTCATCATTATCAACTCGGATAGATAATTCTTCAGCGTATACATCGATGATAGCACGACTTGTTCTTAAGAAAGCTCTCCCCAGAATGAGTGGAACTCAAGGATCGGCATCAAAGTCTACCACAATGAAATCAGTGGGAAAATGGAACTTTCCCACTTTCACAACGACATCCTCAGCTATTCCCAGCGGATGAGTTATAGTACGGTCCGCTAGCTCGAGAGTCATGCAAGTAGATGTAAGCTTCGGGAGAGATAATTTCTCCCATACCGAGAGTGGCATAAGGTTAATGCTTGCGCCAAGATCAGCCAAGGCTGAGCACTGAACCATCCCCAAGAAATCACATGGGATTAAAAACTTGCCGGGGTCTCCGAGCTTTTCGGGAAGCTTCTTGAGGAGATACGCCGAGCACTGCTCGTTAAGTGGGGTCTTTGCCATCTCAGACAACTTATCCTTGTTGCTTAGCAAACTTTTGAGTGTAGATGCAAATTTGGGCATAAGGATGAGAGCATCTGTGAAGCTTATGTCAAAGTGCAAATCATTGAAGATTTTAAAGAATTTCTCCATTTGTTGATTTGTTTTGTCTCGATGCTTTTGATCGTTAAGCCTCGCAGGATATGAAATTGAAGGCTTAGGATTGGTCTTCAGAACATCGGGTTCCGGAACTTGAATTTGGACATCTTGAGGTTGGACGTGTGCGGTACTTCGTGGGCTTGAGAAATGCACCTTGTCCGTTGTCACCTCGGTATCTCGATTCACTTCCCTCGGTGGAGGGGGCATAGGAGTCGAGGGTCCATTATGCGTCTTACCACTTCGAGTGGTGACGGCTTTCAACTCAGCATTAGGATTAGGAATGGTATTGCTCGGAAGTCGTCCGGAAGATGAAGAAGATTGGTTCATGTTCATATTCATGAAACTGCCCATCATATTCTTCAACACATTTGTTTGACGAGACATCGTAGTATCAATTTCCTTTCTCAACTCGACTTTCATATTATTGATTTGAGTCTGCATTGAACGCATGCTGGACTCAGTAATTTTAATGAAATCATTAGTCAAAGGAGCTTGAGGAGGTTGTTGATAAACATGTTGATTCGGAGCTAGATAAGGCTGGTTGAAATTGTTACGGTTTTGGTTGAAATTCTGAGAATTGTTGAAATTTTTTCCTTGATTTTGAACAAAGCGATTTTGATTATTTTGATTTGGCACGGGTGGAAAACCAGGTGGTACCATAGCATTTGGTGCTCGGTAATAAGTTTCCGCTTGCGGTCGGTATTGATTGTGGTTTACGGCTGCTACGGGAGCTTGGTAAACAGAAGCATCGGTTGCTTGACAATCGTAATACGCATGCGGGCCACTGCAAGTTTCATACACTTTGTTTACGGCTTTAATTGGTTTCGGTTTCTGAATTCCACTCTTAATTTCTTTCACTTCCTTCATCATGCAACGAATTACGTCCGTTAAAGCGGCTAACTCTGATGAGTTACCGGATGAAGAAGCAGGAGTGATAGGAACATTCACTTTGTTTCGAGAAATAGGAACTTTTGATTTATTCTCGCAAATTTCAAGCACATCTTTAGGTTGACGATTCAAGATATTTCCACCGGCGGCAGCGTTTAGAGAATCTTGATCGTTTCCATTCAACCCATTATAAAACGTATTGATCTGTTGTAACTCTGTGAAATCATAATGCGGGCATTTTCTTAGGAGATTCTTGAATCGTTCCCATGCCTCTTCGAAATTTTCATCGAAACTTTGACGAAATCCCGAAATTTCATTCTTTAGATTAGTCGTCTTTGACGGAGGAAAGAAATAGTTGACAAATTTTTGTACGAGATCTTCCCAAGTTTCAATGGATCGAGGGGGTTCTTTTTCCAGCCAAATCCGGGCTGCCCCTTCGAGTGAAAACGGAAATAGCATCAATTTGATAACTTTTTGCGGCACATCCTTGTAATTGATGGTCGAGGTCAACTTGTTGAACCAACGGATGTGTGCATACGGATCTTCTCGTTCAAACCCGTGGAATTGATTTGTAGACACGAGTTGAATCAAATGTGTCTTCAATTTGAAATTATCAGAATCGATTGGTGGTAAAACGATGGCATCTCCGTAACCCTCAGCCATTGTACGATTGTCTGCCATTTTGTCAATGGGAATAGTACGAATCTCGGGTTCGACTATTCGGGCAGCACGTCTACGATTACGTCTTCTCGGAATATCTACGAGTTCACGTAAAGGACTTGTCGACGTAGAAGAACGAGTGCGCATGCACTAAATAAAACAATTCAATTAAAACAAGATTGAAGCAAAACACAAGGAACTTAAACCTTAAATCAACAAGCGTACGGTAGCTCTCTGAAAGAAAAACGCACAGAGTGGCGGAGGAGCAAAGGGGGCAATAAATGCTCCTTAAAAACCCGCTCCTTTCGGTTTGTCAATTTAACGCCAAACCTCCTGAAACCTCCGTTAGAGTTTGTTTATCAATCAAAGGTGAGCCGAATTCGCAAGCGACACAAAGGCAAGTTTTAATCTTTTGTTTGGGAACTTTATTATGATAATACTCCAAGTTGGGGAATATTATATAGAGATTGCTTTTATCTTTTTTAGCACAAGAAAACGAGAATTGTTTTTGGGTTTTTATTTTTATATGATAATATATATAGAAAAGAAAAGAAAAATATTTTTGTATTTTATATGTTTTTTATGAAAGTGGAAACCTCATGAAGAAGGATCTCAAGTTACTAATCGTTTAAACCAAAATGATATAGTCGCAACACAACCTCCCCGGCAGCAGCGCCAAAATTTGATCCGTTTGAAAGTACATATATAATATCAGACGGATACACGTGATACGCGGGAAATGACAAATCAACCCTTTAGGAAAAAGGTTAACTTACAAAACCCGTGAATACGATATGTGTGATACCGGGCAAGTGTTTCCCGGGTCGTGTCCTAGCGAGGTTGGAATCGACAATCGTGTAAGATTTGGAATTAGAGTGACTGATGATTGTAATATGGAATTTTTGTGTTTTTTAATTCTAATTTAGAAATGAGAAACAAATTCTCAAAGAAAATTAAGATTAAATAAAATCAAACTAAAAACGCGAAACGGGAATTCTAAAAACGGGTTTAAAACTAAGATATTTAGAATTCTAATCTTACAAGTGTAATTTTATTTTTCCTAAGTTATAAATGACAAAAGAAAATTTTAGAAAAAAGATTTATATTTTTCTGACTTTTATATTTTTTATTATGAATTAAAAACTGTTTTAAAAAGAAAAATGCATAAAAATTATTAAAACTATTCTAAAAATTCTGAAATTTTTTGTGAAATTACTTGATACTAAAAAAAGCCTAGGAAAAATATAAACAAGGTGCCAGCTTATTGGGATAAGCTAGGAATAAGCTAAATTGGTTCGGATAGCTTAAATGAAAAAAGTGGTATAAGAATTAAATTGTGTAGGATCTAACTGGAAAAGACCCAAGGGCAGTTGGTGAGTGTGCTTGTGTGTGAGTCAAGAGACCAGGGTTCGAATCCCTTGGCTCTCTTTTTGCTTTTTATTTTCTTTTTAGATTTTTACTCTAGAAACTGATTAAGCACTCACCAATAAGCAATTTTTACAAAAGCTACTATTTTTGAAAACCTCAATTAAGCTCACAAATAAGCCAAGTGGCTGATCAGTTGGTTTAAAAGTGAAATAAGCCCAAGCTTTATAGGAACAGGACTAATAAGCTTTTAAATAAGCTAAAGGCAAACTGAAACTAGCTTAACAACCAATAATAAGCTAAGATGGAAATAAGCCACAAGAACTCAGAAATAAGCACTGATCAAAGATATTAAGCAAAAGGTGAGGACTGATGCACAGGGAAAATTCAGTCAACCTTGGCAATTTCAAGCTTATATATAAGCACTTAGATGACAACTAAATACCACTAAAGCTGATGACACTTAAAGTTGACCTACCAAGGATCACATAAACCAAAAATCAGACCAAGAGAAGCTTATTTGCTTCTTAAAAATAAGCTGGGAAAGTGGCTCAGTTAGAACAATTAACCAGTGATGACTCAGTGGTTTATTGTGAAAATAGGCAACTTTTGAGCTTAGATTTAAGCTCAAATAAGCTAGGAAAGGGATGATATTGAGAATTAAGCAAAGATCCAATAGCAAACTACTGATAGGCCAAAGATTTAAGGTCAAATGAACAAAAATAAGCACAAGATTGAACCCACAAATCTGATGCAGTCTGTTGATTTGTGTAGACTTGCACAAAATGGGTCAAATCAATTAGAGACTTAACCAACTCTTGCAATTACACTAAATGGATTCTAAAAACCTCAGAAAAGCTACAAGAAAAGGTCAAATGAGCTTATGGCTAATATTGGCTTATTTGATCTGTCCATGGTCTAAATTTTCCACAGTTGGTTCAAAATCACAATCCCTATCAAATGGACTTAAAGGAACTTAGAAACAGCTTATCTAACATGTTTTGATCAAGATCAAAGTTGATCAAATGGTAAATGAACAGTGGACTGGCTTTTACCCTATCAAACAAGCTTAAACCAAACACCCCTTCACAAGGCTGTTTTGAGCTTTTAAAATGAATCAGGCCAAAATAAGCTAGGAATGGTAAGACAGTTTAACAACTAGGTGTGATAAGCGCTAAATAGTAATTTTGAAGTAAAATTAAGCAGTTTAATAAGCTAACCATTTTTAAGCTGTTTTTGGCTTCTTTTTTTTGGTAGATTTTTTTAAGAAAATTAAAGCAACTGCTATTCTAAACTTTAAAAACAGATAATAAATACTTTTAAACTACCAATAAGCAGATAAATTATGAAATGAGCAATAAATAAGCTATAGAACAGTAAACTAGAAAACAATGAAAAAATATGAAAATTGCTTGCAACTGTATCAGGCTATGAAACAATGGAATTAGATCAGAAACACACCTAGCTTGTCAATAGCAAGCTAGAAACCCAATTCAGCTCTCCAGAACAGCTTATTTCACACAACTGCTTATTTTGAGCTTCTTTGACTTTCATTGACTTTTTTGATATTTACAAATTTAGAACAGCTAGAGACTATTATAAGCTTACAGCAAGCTATGATAAGCTTGTATAAGTTTATAGTAAGGGTAATGATGTTTGAGGGTAATTCTTAACACTAAAGAGCTTAATTCGGATTAAGAGAAAAACTTGAACTTCTATTAAACTTGAAACTGAGTACACAACTGAATTCAATTAGAACAATTAACTTAAAAAAATACTTGAATTAATAACTGGAAATTAAAATTGACAGTACTTGAACAATTAAAGTACAATACGATTAAAGGAAAATTAACTACTTGCCAATTAAGGCTACAATGTGGTTCTATTTATACTACACTGAGGTGGGATAAGTCCTATCTTCATCTCTGATCCTTTTCCAGCCCTTGGATAGGTGTGAAATCATCTCAGCCCTTCAACTTCAGTTTTGGCGCCAAAATGGTGTGAGTGGGAAAAAACCACTTGACTGGTTATCTAGTGATGATAACGAAGCATTTAATGCTTCTTGGTTTGTTAGGAGAAATGTTGAGGAAGCTTGGAGGGGGGTGGTATTGTCAGGGATAAGGAAGAAATGGTGGTATGGTTTTGGGTGGGTAATGGTATAGAGAAGGTGGGTTTGACCGAGTCAAACTGGTTTTGGCTAACTTAAAGAAAGAAATAAGGCCGGGTTTATTTTATTGGATTGGGCTTGGGTTTATGTTTTGGTGGGCTGGGTTTAGTTTAGGTTAGGATAGAAATTAGATTTAGGTTTATCTTTGAGGACCAATATTGTAAAATCTGAAAATCCAAGGACTAAGGCTGTCAAAAGTAAAAATTATATCCAAGGACCATTTGTGTCATTTTGGTATTTTTGGGGGTTGACTTTGACTTTGTCTTTGACTTTTGTCTTCACTTGATCAAATGTATAATTGTTGTCGAGTCGATCCAAAAATATTCGTTTTCGTTCCGTTTTCAATCCTTTGGTACCTGAAACACATAAAACACAAACCAAGGTATCTGCAATATATATTGGGTTTTTTTGGTCATTTTTGTGTCTTTAATGGGTGTTAAATGATGTGTATTTACACACTCATCATGGCTTCTCAGAGTCCATTGGTGTGCTTGCCATTTTTGAATCAGCAAAGTTGAACTTCCTTAGTATCTCAGCAACATATTTATCTTGACTAATAAATATGCCTTCATATGACTGTTTAACTTGCAAACCCAAAAAGAATGTAAGTTCCCCCATGGAACTCATCTGAAACTTATGATGCATAAGCTTCTCAAACTCCAAACACATCTCCATCCTTGTAGACCCAAAGATAATGTCATCCACATACACCTGCACTAACAGAAGATCCTTCTTGTGCTGTTTGATGAAAAGTGTCTGATCAATCTTTCCTCTTTGAAATCCATTCTCTATTAAGTAGGAAGCCAGTGTTTCATACCAAGCTCTTGGTGTCTGATGTAGGCCATATAGAGCTTTTACTACTCTGTACACTTTGTCTGGTTGGTCAGGATCAATGAAACCTGGAGGTTGTGAGACATAAACCTCTTCTTCAATAGTACCATATAAAAATGCACTTTTGACATCCATTTGATAAACTGTGAAGCCTAAAAATGAAGCATAAGCTAAGAAAAGCCTAATTGCCTCAAGTCTTGCTACTGGAGCAAAAACCTCATTATAGTCTATCCCTTCTTGTTGTGTGTACCCTTGGGCTACTAATCTAGCCTTATTCCTAATCACTATTCCCCTTTCATCCCTTTTATTCTTGAAAACCCATCTAGTGCCAATTACCTTTGCATCCTTTGGTAAATCAACTAGCACCCATACCTTCTGAATCTTGAACTGAAGAAGCTCCTCTTGTATAGCCTCTACCCAGCTTGAATCATCTAAGGATTTCAGAATGTTCTTTGGTTCATCTTGTGAGAGAAAGCATACAAACCAGCAAGATTTTGAAAACTTATGCTGCTTTGAAACATAAAGGGCATCAAGAAGCCCTTTTTGGTCTGAAGACATCAGTTTTTGTCTTGTCTTCACCCCTGATTGTATATCTCCAATCACATTTTCTAGGGAGTGGACTTTGTGAATCCTTGTGTGTGGGGTTGAAGGAACTTGATAGTTAGGTGTGATATTGCTCAAATCCACCTCTTCTTCTGTTAATTCTGCTTCATTTGAGTCTGAAGGGCCATCAGTAGAATCATTTGGCCTAGCAACAGAAAAATTAAGCCTAGCAGTAGAATGCTCTGTCTCAACAGTAGAAACTTCTTTTGTACTGCTAACTTGACTGTCTTGTTTCTCAGTTCCATCTTCCTTGATTTCATCATCAACACCTTCTTTTGATTTACCAGAAGAAGATTCATCATTGGTTGAAGTTGAAGCCACACTTGTACTTATTGGCATCCATACATGATCTTGATTTGTCTCCTTGTCTAACCCTGCCTCATTTGTTGTTTGTGAACCTGAAAAATCATTAGTTTATGAAACAACAGGCACATAATTCATAGAATGGGTTAATGACTCTAGATCAAATAGCCAATTGGGACCTTCACCTACTACATTGGATTTATTCTCTAAAAATTCCACATGTAGGTTTTCCTCTACTTTTTTAGTTCTTAGGCTGCTTGCAGTAGGGAGGGTCAATCCCTCCCCCCCCCCCTTTTTTTTTGTTTTTTTTTTTTTTTTTACATTTTTAACACAAACTTAAATTTCATTAATAATTAAAACGTTGCATAATAATTCAAATCAAATTAAAACATTACAATAAAATTCAAACGTTACATAATAATACGACTAATAGTTTTGATTATGACGATGCCAAATGTCTTCCACCAAATCGGCTTTGAGGCTAAGATGAGTTGTTTATTTTGTGTGTTTATGTTGGGTATTATTAGTGAAATATATATTTTTTTTTCAAACAAAACCGTTTGCAAGTTCAAAGGATTTCAAAAAGGATTTTTTTTTTTTTTTTTTTTTTCCAACGTCTAGCTCCAAAAAAGAAAGAAAGAAAAGAAATAAAGTAGCAAGCAATCGATCGGATATGCGACCCTATCTCCTTTTTTTTTCAATCGATCGATTCATTTATATTGCCACAATAAGACGATTCAATCGATCGATTGGGATTGATCGATCATTTTCTTCTACTACATGCAGCTTTAAGTTGTATACTCTAAATGCTTTACTATTGAGAGAATATCCAACTAAGAATCCTTCATCTGCTTTACCATCAAACTTTCCAAGATGGTCTAAGGTATTGAGAATTGTCACATGACATCCAAACGTTCTAAGAAAACCTATTGCAGGAGTTCTACCTCTAAAAAGTTCATATGATGTCTTATTGTGAGGCTTGACAACTAAAACTCTATTCTGGACATAACAAGCAGTGTTGACTGCTTCAGCCCAAAAAGTTATAGGTAGCTTAGAGTCAGCTAACATAGTTCTAGCAGCTTCTATTAGTGTTCTATTTTTCCTTTCAGCAACTCCATTCTGTTGTGGAGTTCTAGCAACACTAAATTCTCTCCTAATACCTATTTCTTTGCAGAATTCATCCATAACACTATTTTTGAACTCTGTCCCATTATCACATCTAATGACTTTTACTCTTTTGCTTACTAGGTTTTCTATCTCTGTAATGAAAGTCTTAAGGATGCTAGGTGTCTCATCCTTAGTAGCTAAAAAGAAAACCCATGTAAATCTACTATAGTCATCAGTAATAACTAGACAATATCTCTTATGTTGCATACTTCTAACATTTGTAGGACCAAATAAGTCCATATGAAGCATAAACAATGATTGATTGATAGAGTTAAAAATCTTGGGCTTACAAGTGGCCTTGTGTTGTTTTCCTTTAAGACAAGCAATGCATGTTTGATCATTTTCAAATCGTTTTTGAGGTAAACCTCTTATCAAACCATTCTTAACAATCTGATTTATGGTTTTGAAATTAATATGACCAAGCCTCCTATGCCATAACATTGATTCATCCAATGTAGCCTTTGCAACAAGACAAGTTAAAGCCTTTTTAGGAACAATGTTCTTCATATCAACACTGTACATATTGCCCTTTCTAGGAATTTTAAGAAGTACTTGACTTTCATCAGGCATCTTAAAATCAAGAGAAAGCACAAGACATTCAGTGTCACAGAAAAGAACTTTGTTCTTTTTGTCACACATTTGTGAGACACTAAAAAGATTATAATTTAGCTCTTGTACATAGTACACATCTTCAAAATCTAAATTTCCAGTTTTAATGGTACCTTTACCAGAAATTTTGCCACCAACACCTCCTCCAAAGGTAACATAGCCTCCATCTATTGATTGAAAATCTGAGAGATAAGACTTGTTGCCTGTCATGTGCCTTGAACATCCACTATCTGAGTATCCTTGATCCTCTTGTTTATTAATTGAATGTTCCTGCACAGAAATAAGAAGTATTAGTTTCCTTTGGGGACCCAAGCCATTACTGACTTGGATCTGCCTCTTGCATCAATGAAATTTAATCTCTTGAGAACAGTTGATGCAACATTGGATTTAAGAATCCAACATACTGAGGCCTTAATAGCATTTTCCCTTTTTCCAATCAGCAGTATTAACTACTTGCCTAGCAGTATTAACTGCTGGCTTTGCAGTTTTACCCTTTGGTTTCCAAACTTGTTTTTGGACCACTGCTTTTGATTGAATGGGCCTTGTAACAGTTTTTGATGCATTTTTGTAAGTTGTTTTTGCATTTTTAACTGTTGGTCTTGGGTTAACAGTCATGAATGGTCTAGCAGTAGAAACTGCTGTTCAAACTGCTCTGGGTTTTGTTCTAGTAAAGTTAGAGTGATCTTTAATTGTTTGCCTTTTGAAGTTCACCCTATTGTTTTCATACCCAGATACCCATTTGTTACAGAAAGCTGCAAGATGATCAAAACTACCACATATGTAACAACCTTTATTATAAAAGAAAAAGTCATCACCTAATTGGTTAGACTTGAGGCCATTCCAATTTCTTTGGTTACCTCTGGGCTTGCTAGTGGATCTATATTGTTCACAATATTTAACTGGTTGCCTAACATGTTTAATGTTTGTTCTAGGCTTAACAGTATCATTTTTAATCACTTTAGGAACCTTTGTTCCTGCTTTCTTAACTACTTCAGGTTTAGACATAACCTGTTCATCTTCATCATCATCAGATATCCAGTCTTCAATGACTACACTATCTGATCTTCTATCAGAGGACACCTTGTCCTCAGAAAGTGAAGTTTTACTTAAACTTTCACTAATTTCTTAGGCTCATCAACAACTAGCTTTGTTTTTGGCTGTACATCATATTGTAGCTCAAGTTGTTGAAATTCAGGGACACCTGAATTTTCTAGGTCAATCCTTGGGGGTTTAGGGATACCTCTGTATGGAGGTGGGACACTCTTATATCCTACTCCTGACTTAGCTCTGTTGATCACTTGACATTCTATCATGTTGGTTACACCTCTAGAAGCATGTTCTAGTGTCTGTGTAGTCAAGTGAATGTTTCCATTTTCCTTTTTGACCCTATCGAAAGCCTTTCTTAAAAGCTTAATTTCAGCATCTCTAAAGAATATGTCTTTTCTAAGAAGAGCTTTGTCATTAGAAAAAGCAAGTTCATTTTCTTTGTAGTATAAGATCTGCTTTTCTGTTGATTCTAAACCACACTTATAATTAATGTAGTTTTGATGAGTTTTGCTTAGCTCTTTCTTTTGTTCATCATAATGTTTGATTAAAGTTTGTAATTCTTTAAGAGCAGTACAAGCATTTGAACAAGCTTAATGAGATTGTACCTTAGTAGTAGAAAAAGCCATGAGTTCCATCTGTGAAGAATCTTCTTCTTCATCAGCCATGAAACTCCAATCAAAACCTAGCCCATCAATAGCTACCATAGCTTTTAAGTTTGGCTCAGAAACCTCCCTTGTTTTAGATGTGGTTCCAAAACCTTTGTTCTTTCTATCTTGCTGCCTTGGCCTTTTACATTCTCTTGAGAAGTGCCCCATCATGTGGCAGTTATAGCACTTTATCTTTGATTTGTCAAAACCAGCAGTATCAGTATTGCTGATTAAGAGCTTCTTCCCCGTCCTTTGATAGAACTTCTTGGCTCTCATGCTAAGAAGAGAAATTTGCCATTTTAGGTCCATTTCCTCCAGATCATCATCATTGATTTCTTGGAGGTCTTCATAGGTGAGCATGGACCCATCATTTCGACTTGTAAGTGTTGGATCGTGCCTCCTTGATAGATCTTTGAGCCTTTGTGGATCGGTAGAATGCCTATGTAATCACAAGCACGCTACAAGAGAATCTATGAATATAAACTAATAAAGAAGAAGAAGTAACTAATAAACTTTGATCCTCTATGGATCTTTTATTAACTAATAATGTTTCAATCGATTACAAAACTCATAGCCGCATGTTTCTTTTATACTACAAGAAACCCTAATGCAGCATTACTAAGAAAACGTGTAAAAGAGATATACACTATCTCTTCCTAAATTAACTCTAACAAACTTTCTAAACATACGGTATTTCTAAACATATGGTATTACCCGCAGCAATGACAACTAACAGCAGAAACAAAATGTACTACCAGTAGGAACCACTACCAGCAGGAACTACATACCTGCCAGCAGGAACCATTAACACTAACAGCAGGAATGAAATAAACTATTATTCTAATAATTGCTAACAATCCTCCCCTAAACTTGAATTTGACTTGGTTAACTTCAAGTTTCCTGATGCGCATGTGCGTATGCTCTAATTTATACCCACGGTATGTCGTTGTGGTTTTAGCAGTATTCAAGTTTTAAATTTATATTTAGCCGACTTATCAATAACACACACACTTTAACGAGCAGTGTACCCGGTCCGTATGAATATAATGGTAAGTAGAGTGTCGATCACTAAGAGTGGAACGTATTATCTAGTTATCCTAATCAGTATTTTAATATCTTAAGTTAGCTATACAACCTAATCTAACGCAAAGGGTTTCAGCCTGAGAGACTGGCACGGTTTGGTTATGATTAAATATAAACTAAACTAATAAGCACGAATCAGCGAGTAGCACACACGTACATAGATAAATACTTGAGACAATAAGAAGACCTGTCCTGATAGTTAAGTAGCTTGTCACTTGTTTTATTGCTAGTTTTATATGAAGTGTATAGTTCGATGCAACGCACCGAGATTAAGTCCTTTCTCGTTGGTTCTAATCTTATCGGCGAGTAAACCCTTAATGATTACTTATGACTATCCCATTTATCTTTCTTCCTACTTTTTTAGAGACGATAGAATGCATAGGCGATCTAATAAATAGGCGAGGAAGGGGCATGGTGACCTAAGCAATGCTCAGCTAGACACAGAGGTTATCAATGCACTAATAAAAGTCACCAAAGACATCAACATATAAACTTTAATTAATGGGAAAGCAATTTTAAGGGGAGTCGAAGTGCATGGTTAAATCCATGATCACAAGCCCGTCAATCCTGACCAATTAAAGTGTACTAATACAATAAAACAAAACTACTTAATGAATTGAATACATGCAGGACCTTCTTACAGCTCTTGTATCTTCGTTCAAGGTGTGTCTTGTGTTGCTACTTCGTCTGAATTCGTCCTAGGGTTTCTTTGGTCTTCGGTCTTCTAAAACTAGGGCTCTTGAAATTCGTCTGGTCTTGGGGTATTTATAGTTTCTGTCTGAGGGTAAGATGCGGCGCATTGAATAAGTAGATGCGGCGCATTGACTTAACTTCGCGTGGGGTCCAAGACTAATATATTCAGGAATATTCGTACACCGCCAGAAGATGCGGCGTAACTCCATTCTTAGATGCGGCACATATCCATTGCTGTCTTGGATAATATCTTGTGAAATCTTGATAGTGATGCGCCGTATGTAATAAGCAAGATGCGGCGTATCTGGAGCAGAATGTCTTGATCTTGTACATTTCAGTAGACTCTTAACTTCTTGCTTGTTTTGCTCCATAATTAGTCCAAAATCGCCAAGTTTCACATAATACTTGTTTTTACCTGAGAATTACAAAAGTAAACATTAACGTATCAATTCTCACAGATAATATAATAAAACAAGTCAAATAAATAGGATAAATGATAGTAATAAAATGTACTTATTTGAGTTCATCATTTCCTGATAGATCTTTGACGTCCAGGGATAGAGGATTGAATCAGCAGCATCAGAAAGTAACCAGCAGCAACATCATCTTTAAGCACAAACTTCCAGCAGCAAGCTCTATGTATCAGCAGCAACAGGAAAACACATCATCTTAATCTGGTCACCATCTGAAAGGCAATGTACTTGATCTTCACAGCAACCATGACTTATTGTACATCAAATCTTTTAAGTTTCGTACTATTCTCATCACTTCCAGGTGTTGTAACTCCTGTGAGAGGTGAATCATTGAAAATTAATGGATTTGATGTCTCTTTACCAATAGCCATCACTACTGGAGTAGCCAATGTTTAGGTGTGTAAGACCATGGTACATTGATAACCATATGACTTTTAGTAAATCAACAACTATAAACAGATTTGATTTGTCTTTACCAAAAGCCGTACCCTTTTGGACTAGCCAATTCTTTGGGTTAAGATAACCTTGGTGAATTGATTACCAAATATGGTTTTCCACTGCCTTTACCACAAGCCATATTCTTGTGGGCTAGCCAATTCTTTGGAACCCCAAAGGGTAAGATCCATGGCGAATTGAGAACCATTTCAACTCTCAGTAACGAAACACGGGTGAGTTAAAAACCCTATAGTTTTGAGCAAACTATTAAAGTTGTCAACGGATTTGATTATCACACCAGAGCCGTACCCTCATGGTGAGTCAACTCTTTCTTTTCTGTGAGACATGGTGAGTTGATTACCATTTGTTGTGTGGTAAGAAACCAACACTGTACCTGCACCTGATGTTACTCAAACATACAAGTTAATAGACAATATACAATTTTTTTTTTTTTTACTAATAAAGAAACAAAATAAAAGAAACATAAAGAAAAGAAAGAAAGAAAATGAAAAAGATGAAAAATGTACAACAATAAGCCTAAAAGGTACCATGATCAAGCTGATGAACCTTTGTCAGCAGCAAGTTGATTCCTGATGAACCTAACCAATTGTTCAACTGTGGTCAAGTCATTTCCCACTGCCTGTTTGCCAATTTCCAACTTGTGCTTGAGCATCCTCTCCATCAGTTCTACTGATAAAGGATAGTGAACATCCACAAACATGCACAACACTTTTCCAGTGACAGTCTCCAAAACATGAACCTTGGAAGTAGTATACAACCTCCAACTGTGTACCCTCCATGATTGTTGATTAGCCCACACAGAATGAACATGTCCTCCCTCTAGAGAATCCATCAACACGTTCAAATCCCCCCAAAGAATAAGACCAATCCCAGCAGCCTTATGAGTTTCATAGTGCTTAACCACCATACCATAGAGGTGTATCAAATCTTGCTTGTCCACCCTATTCAAAATCTCCCTAAGAAATGTAAAATATTTGGTGTTCCCATCAAGGGTGTACAAGACATGAGTTTCACCTTGAGGAATAGGACGAACCTCCCAATGAGCAATATGACCCCAAGGTTGAGGAGAATCATCTTCAGAGTCACTCTCTGAATCAACCTTAAGTAATTCTTGATCATCCATCTCTGAAAGAGGCCTAGAAGAAGGCTTCTTAGCATGACTCTTCTTTCTTGTTCGTGGAGTAGAAGAGGATGAGTGAACTTTTGAAGGTGGCACATCAGGAGTAGGAACCTCTTGTGTTGCACCAGAAGCAACAACAGTGGTATACCCTGAGCAGCTTCAGCAGCAATGGAAGTTGGGGGATCAGCAGGAATAGAGTGTTCCTTTGATGGGTCTGGTGAAGTCTCAAGAGCAGAGGCATCACCAGTATGTTCAGCAGAATCAGTAAGCTTAACCTTTTTAGAAGAAGGTTCTTCCAATGCGGGTTTAGATCTGGCTAAAATTGGTTGCATGATCCTATCATATTGCAACTTGAGTTCTTCATCTGACATACTTTTCACTTGAGCCATGGTCCATCCATGAGTATAGATTGCAGAACTCTGATTCTTGACAACATTCCTCATAAGATTTCTCTGTTGTGCCGGTGTAGGAGGCTTATCCCTCTTCTCCTTGGCTTTCAGTTCTGCAATAGCCCTTCTCTTTTGTCTCATCAATTCCACCATTCTTGTAGGAAAGTCTGCATCTGATACATCAACTCCCAAGATATCCTTGGCAAGGTTAGAATTAGCAGCCACTTGAGACCCAATGTGCATCCAATCAGCCTCAAAAAAATGTAGAGAGGCATCATCCAACTCTTTTTGTCTTTCTGGAGGTAAGGTTATAGTGAATGGAGTATCTTCCCTTGCTAAGGCTGCAGTAAGGTCTGCATGGACCTTCATGGCCATTTCTAACCCCATTCTATCATCTTCAAGATTCTGGAACAACTTTGCTTGCTCAGCCCTTTCTTTATCAGACACAAGACCCCCAAGTTCATCCACCATTGTGGCCTTTTCTTTGTCAGAATGAGCTTGAGCACCAGGAGTAGCATCAGAAACAACAGGAATAGGTGTGTCACTAGCAGGAACACTAGCAGAGGCATTAGTGTCACTGCCAGCAGCAATGGATGAGCTACCAGCAGGATGCTCCTGAGACTTAGGATCAGCTGAACATCTTCACCTCCAGCATGAACATCTGTAGCAGCAGGAATATCTTGAGAAACATTTGGGCCAGCAGGAATATCTTGAGTCTGGGTAGTTGGAGGAGGCTCAGAAAAGGTAGGTACTTCAATGTTTGCACTATCCATGGAAGCAGAAGCCAATACATTGAGTCCATCAAATTCCATATCAGCATGATCATCTTCTGAATCAGAGAGCACAACCCTTCTTTTCTTTTGCTGAAGTTGAGCTTCCAAAGTGTTGACTCTTTCAGTTAGCTTTTGGATAGTCCCACCAAAAGTCTCTTTTGTTTCTTTGAGCTCAGTCTCCAATGAATCCACCTTTTTACCAAGATTCCTTTTGTTGTCCTTTAGTTCAGACTCCAATGCTTCAACTTTCTTCATATACCTGTCAAGTAAAGTGGACATAGGAGTGAGAGCATCAGAATCCTCAGCTCCACCAGCAGGAATACCTGAGGTGTTAGTAGCCTCATTGGATCTGGGTGGAGAAGCATAAAAATCTCCACCAATATTGGAATAATCATCTGCAGGCTGCCTAATGGGGCTAGGAGTGGGTAACCTTGTAGGTGTCTCAAGAATAACAGTTGTGGCTTGGTCAACATTAGGTTCAACATTGCTTACTGGCTCACTACTAGGGGCAACTAGGGTATTGGGCCTAGGAGAGGGTGGTTGTTGGGCATCAGCAGCAACTGATGCACTTGCACCAGCAGCATTAGAAGTTCCAACACCAGCAGCAATAGGGGGTATATTACCACCACCAGCATCAGCTATACCAGCAGAATCATTGCCCCTTTGCAACATGGCTGGAAAAAGAGGCTGATGTTCACCCTCAAATTTATACCTCATGGTAGCAAACAATTTACCAGTCAACCTAGCCAGGATCCTAGGTGTGGGGTCAGTGGTCTGAACACCTAAGACAATTTGCAAGAATCTAGGGTACATAAGGAATTTGTGTTTAGCATGTACTATGTTCCCAACCATCCCCTCAAATATATACTTAGACCAGTTATACACCCTCCCATCAGACAAACAAATAAGACCAGAGGCAAGAGGACTTGAGAATTGATCCCAACCTCCTGACTTGATACTAATGCATTGTAAAAGGGTGTGAATGAGAAACCTCCATTGAGGAGAAAGCTTATTCTTATAAAAGGTAAAAGTACCAGTGACAGGATATCCAATGGCCGCCATACCATCCAGAATTTCTTGCTCTGTTAAGTTATACAACCCTTCCTCATCATTCAGTTGAAGATGAGTGCGAATGGACCCTTCGGTAACGATGAATTCATTCCCATCTATTGTTGCTACTATCTCCTGAGGTCTACCCACAACTGTTCGTACAGCAGCAGTAGCCCAAAATTGTCTCACCAAGGAATTATATACTACCGTTGGACAATGAGTCAAAGTAAGCTGAATAGAGGACCCACTCAGGAAGGTGAGTACCTCATCATACCCTATACTCCGTTTAGAGATTTCAAGATACCCCACTTTGTTGTGATCATCTTTGTACTGTAATGCCGCCATAGTTATGAATTAATTTACGAGTTGGGAGAATGAGAGGGGATGAAATGGGTGTTAGAGAAAAATGATGATTTGGAGAGTGGGATGAACAATTTAGGTCAGTTATATGGTTATCAAACTTAGCAATTTAAATTGCAAGTATCTCGCGAACGTATCTTTGACCAATTTGAATTAAATTCAATCCCAAAATAACTTCCCCAATTATAACGAAACCAGGAGCAACCACTGGTCAACCAGCTGTATCAGTTGGTCAACCAGCAAGAATGAAGTGGTTTTGACCATGAATCAAACTTATGCACTGGATCCGATCAATTCCTCAATCGCCACGATAATTAAACCCAAATCTGCCAAGAATTGAAACCAAACACCAACCCAACATTCATGAGCCTTAATTCTCCATTGTCTATAAAAGACTTCGAACACAAAGCAAAACACTCCACACACAAACCCTAAGCAATCAACCAACACAACCATGAGTTCCAAACCAGAAGTTATTGATATCTCATCCGATTCTTCTTCTTCCTCTTCATCAGGATGGAAGAATTACTTTCCCCCAATTGCTTCATCCTCACGAACCAACAAGGATGAAGGAATCTACTCAGACGATCTTCCCACTCCACCATCCTATGTGTTTGATTCATCCTCCTCTGACGATGAGGAGCAAAAATATCCACCCTCAACCTCCGTCTTGCTCACAAGGGAACTGGAGAAGGCTGTGGCTGCAATGGCTAAAAGCATCAAGTTGCCTCGTCCAAAGCCAGGCAAGCAGGTGCTAGGACTCCCATGTCCTAAGGTGTCGGAGGCAATTGAGGGCAGAGGTGTCCACAAAACCTTGTCGGACTTTGCTGGAAAAGGGAAGAGGAAGGTGGAGTAGGTTGTAGGTTGTTGTCTTGAATATGTAATGAAGCTTTTATCTTTGTATTTTGTAGATTTTATCTGGAATGTAATCATCTTTTGTTAATGAATGGAAGCCTTGTTATTTTTTTTAGACCAAACAGTGTAAATGACCGATCTGCAAAACAAAGTTAGTAACCAAAACTAGACTAAACCTGCAAAACAAAGTTAGTGTACATAAATCAAACATAAACATGTTAGTTATTACACAAAATACAAGCATAAGCCTCCCCTCAAGCACAGCAATGATGAGATCCAACATTTCTCTTGGATCCCTTTCTCAAATAATGACCATTGTGACTCCAATAACAACCTTTTGAGTACTGAAAATCAGTTTCCCATCTTGTCCCTTCCCTATACATTGGGTCATAACAAACAGGCCAATAATCATTCTGAAGGTAACTGCTTGTAGGTCTGATGTAAGGTCTAGCAGCATTCCTTTTCCAGGCAGCAGGAATAGGTCTACCAGCTGGAACAGGCTTTGCAGCAGGAATAGCTGTAGGTCTGAAATGCCTAACAGCAGCAACAAGTGCTGGTTGTTTTGCATTACCAGCAGGAAATGCATTTGCTCTAGGGACAAATGGGGGTATATTCTCTACATTTTTCCACACTGATCTAGGTTGCTGTTGTTCAACACAAACACTCATTTTACTCTCATAATAATTACAATCTTTAATGAGGTGAGAGTAACTACCACAAACAAAACATGATTCTTTTTAAAGAATTTGTTCTTTTCATGTCTTCTTTTATTACACACAAAAGTATCACAACCAGTACTTGAAGGAGAATTGATTTTAACAGAATTAAGAGAACTATTGTCAAAAGAACCTATTTTAGAAATAGATTCATCATAAGCCACTCTTGTGGATAAAACATCAGCCCTGTGTGTGACAGACTTATCACTTGAATCACATGAGGTATAGTCATCAGACTTGGGTTCAGAGGACTTGTCACTGTTAACATAAGAGACAAAGCCATTGGATTCATTGTCTGAAGTAGGCAAGTCATTGGACTTTTTGCCATAGGACATGTGTGATTCATCTAAGTCTATGTCAAGGTCTGAGTGGATAGGGGTAGGCTTAAAAACTCCTCTGATAGGTGGAGGAACTGCATTCATTCCTCCTTCTTTTACAAACTTTACAGGAATTTGGTAATTAACCTACTTAGGGGTAGGGTCAAACCACTTTGGCTCAATAGTGTCATCAATTTTATGATACCCCAAACCTTTTTTGACCTTCCAGACTGAGTGTTCTCATTTTATTTTTTCTACATCTTTAGATGATTTCTGCCAGGAATTAAACCTAGCCACTTCACTATCTAACTTAGCCTGCACATTCTGTTTTTCTAAATTTACCTTTGCATTTTCTCTTTCAGAATATTTTAGCAAGTTAGTAGTGTTTTCTAAGTCTCTTTCCAAAACCCTAATTTTCTCTTCATATGCTAACTGATTTGATTGGTACCAAGCTTTTTGTTTTTCTAAAGTTTTAAGAGCATTTTCATAAGCTTGAACTTTAACAAACAATTATTTATATTGAGGCTCTAAATCATCAAACTCTTTCTTAAGTTCAGCATACATTTCATGACAGCCAAAAGGACATTTTTATACCTGAGATGAACATCCCATCAAGGCAAATTCTTCCACATCATCTTTCGCTTCATCAACCATACTGAATGTTTGATTGACACTTTCTTCATCAGCTTCATCATGTCCTGTCCATTCTACCATAGAGTTAAAAGGTAGCAAGGCTTTAATCTTCATGGCCCACATTTCATATTTATCTTCTGATGAAGACATTGTTTAAGGGTTTAAGAGATTTGTTTAAAGAAGTTTTCTTCTTCGACAGAGATCCTCACCAGGCTCTGATACCACTTGTTGGATCGTGCCTCCTTGATAGATCTTTGAGCCTTTGTGGATCGGTAGAATGCCTATGTAATCACAAGCACGCTACAAGAGAATCTCTGAATATAAACTAATAAAGAAGAAGAAGTAACTAATAAACTTTGATCCTCTATGGATCTTTTATTAACTAATAATGTTTCAATCGATTACAAAACTCATAGCCGCATGTTTCTTTTATACTACAAGAAACCCTAATGCAGCATTACTAAGAAAACGTGTAAAAGAGATATACACTATCTCTTCCTAAATTAACTCTAACAAACTTTCTAAACATACGGTATTTCTAAACATACGGTATTACCCGTAGCAATGACAACTAATAGCAGAAACAAAATGTTCTACCAGCAGGAACCACTACCAGCAGGAACTACATACCTGCCAGCAGGAACCATTAACACTAACAGCAGGAATGAAATAAACTATTATTCTAATTATTCTAATAATTCCTAACAGTAAGAAAAGTGTACCGCTTTTAGGGGGTCATTTAAGCCCTAAATTGTATTTATTTGATCAAATATTGCCCTAAATCGTTCCTTTTGTCATTTTAGGTACTTTGGAGAAGAAATCTGGAAAAGGAAGCATTTTGGACGTTTTTGGAACATAAAAGTGAAGAAAACGACAAAGTCTCAAAATCGGCTGGAAAAGTACCTTTGACGGCGTCAGGGATTGTTCCAGACAGCGTCATGGCTGGGCAAAAGAGGTGGATATGAAAAATACACATGATAAGCCAGGGAGTTTTACAAAGGAAAGTCTGACGGCGTCACCCTGTAAGGTGATCAAGGCCATCACGGTTTAAGTTTAAGAGAGACGGCGTCAAGCCCATTTCTGACGGCGTCAACCTTTGATAAGCCAGAGCGGATTTTGGAGCACTAAAGAGGGACGGCGTCAAGAAGGCCATCCGGGAACCCTAGACACGGCGAGGTGACGGCGTCAAGATCTACAACGTGACGCCGTCAGCCACTAAGTTCTATATATAGTTTTGCAATTTTTTGTCATTAGTGTGCAACTTTGTGAGGAGAAACCCTAAGACGAATTTCTGCCATTTTTAAGGGTTTTTATACCCTTGGATCTCCCATGTTTAATTGAAGATAAGTATTCATTTAATCAATCAATATGTCTATGTGTTGTTTGATTATATCTTGTTCTTGTCTTTTAATTAACAAGCTAGGCTAGATTTATCTTGTGTTTGCTTAGATCTAATGAAACCTAACTATTGATTATTGGTTATTAATGTGTTATAAATTGTATTGGATGATTTTTTATCGATGTTAGGCTTAAGAAAACTGGCTAACTTCCAATACGGTAACTTGCTTGAACGTCTTAAGAAACATGAACCAATGCGTACTAAGGTTATTATGGTTGTATTTAATGCATGAGCGAATTCTAGTGATCCCATGTTAGGAGCTTCTTAGCCGGCTCGACATAGGAGTGAAGTAGGAGCTTGTAGAGTTGGGGAAGTACGTACGCCACCCCACGATTTGTATTAAGGAATACACCCGTCATCCACGCAATTAATACACACTAATCAACCGGTAAAAGATAGTTAGGGAGTAAGGAAATCTAAGTAAACACATTTCTCTCCACATAAGTTTCACAACCTTTTCATTTTCAGTTATTTTATTTTAGTTGCATTTGTAGTTATTTGGGTTAGTTGACTAGCAACTAATTCCGCCCATTCCTTCAAACCCGAGATTTTACTTGCTTTCATAAAAATATAAAAATACAAAAAGAATCTTCCCTCACCCTTAGACCTATTAGAGTAGTTTTTCAATCCTAACGACACTATTCCCCTAGAGAACGATCAATCCCCCGGTACTTGCCACTTCACTATACTACATCGGTCTGGTACACTGCCTGGTGGGGATTGCAAGCCTCTTGAGATCCCTCGAGAGGTAAAACCTGTTGTAAGGTCGCAAAACCACGCATCAAGTTTTTGGCGCCGCTGCCGGGGAATAGTTATTGTTTAGGTTGAATTTTTATTTTATTAGGTCTACTCACTAGATTCCTTTCTAGTGAGATTTTATTTTATTTTTCTAGGTTTTTCTTTAGTCTATCTTATTTCTTTGTACTTTTGTTTGTGACACCTTCCACCTACCTCATGAGTAATAGTGATCGTTTGATCCCTGTTATTCGTATTTTCCGCCGTGCAAACTTCCAACTACCCATTCCCGCCCCCATCGTAGAAAACAACAATCTTTGACCCGACCACCACTTTGGTAACAATTCTGAGATGGAGGAGTCTGACCGTGAGAATGACTATGTTAGTTCATTTTACGACTCAGACTCCAATGAGGATGCTGGTAATGGAGAAGTAGTTAACGAGGAATGGAGAAAAGAGGAAATTGATCCCTTTAAGTATGTTGACCCTAGGACTAAGATCGAAAAGGATAGCCTCTTTAACATGCAATTTCCATGTAAAATTGGTTATCATAGTTTTTATGCTTATCTTAACTCATCTTTGCCTATGAACATTATCTCTCGCGCTAATTATAATAAAATCATGGTAGATAAGCTAGAATATCAAGGGGATAACATTGTTGCTAGGATTAAGCCACTACACGTATTCGTAGGAAGTTTTGTGTATTTGGTGGATTTTATGGTTATGGAGAACTTAGGAGAATTTATTGATAACAAATTAACCCAAGTCATTTTTGGAGAACCCTTCAAAAGGTTAACCAACCTTGACGAAAAACTTGTGGACGGGTTAATTACATTCTCGGATGGGGACGAAGATTTTGTTTACCAAATGCCCCAATCACACCCTAGGTTTAAGAACTTCTCCATTGAATCTTGCAATAGGATTGCGCCTATTGACTTGTTAAGTGAAAATGATAAGAGAAAGGGGCTCAAATATCCACATGAGAAAAATAAGAGATATTATCATGGATGTCTAGAGCTGAATGATGAATACAAGAAAGATGAGGCAACAATTAGATGGCTCACACTCGGATATGTGAGCATAAGCTATAGGTGATGTAAAATATAAATTAACAATTAATATTATAAACGCAGCGGAAAAACATCACCATACAAGGATCCATATAGCCATATGATCAATCTAAATAAAAAACAAATTAAACAAACATGTTTTATACCTTTGTAGCGTGATCGGTAGAATCGTATGGTCACCATCACCAATATACATGAACCAAGTATGAAACCAAGTGATCAAAGGAGATCACCTCTATGCTTGATCCACACTACACGTCATCGATCACCATCCGATGCTAGTCTAAACCCCCGTAACACGCGATCTAGCCTTGAACTGCATTAGAATAAGGTTAGATGAGATCTAAAACCACAAACCCTAATATGGGTGTGTTTTATTTCATGGTTATTGAGGAGAGGAAGAGGAGAGAAAGTTGGTTAGTTATAAATTAAATAATCCATCTCCTTAATGACAAATCAATTAGGAGATAATCAAGGAAAAGTTACACTTAACTCCTTGATCTTTCTCTCTTGTTCTCTTAACCATGGCCGGCCTTATGGAGCTTCAAATGGGCTTGCCCATTTGTTGGTCCAATCCAATAAACTAAGTACTAGCTTAGTTATTAGTAGCCCGTTATCAATCTCAAGTTACGTAGTCGTTTATATATTGTAAATACGATAAATACAATCTATAAAATGGTGTCTCTGTGTATAAGTGTGTGACCCCATAGGCTCACATATGTCTAGCCATATAATTAGTAATTATGACACGAGCATACTCCAACAGCTCCCACTTGAGACGTCATAATAATCAAGTAATTATACAAGCAATGGTTAGCGTCTAGCAACACGCCAATGCCCCTAGAAATATGTGAGGTTAGTTTCTTAAACGTCTCATTTTAGATGGTTTATATGTCATCTATCCTTTTGTTACAGATACCGTGTTGAACATTAGACATGGATCAAATGTCATTCTAATAGTTCAACTATTATGTTTCTCGATATAGATATTGAACAAGATTACCAAGTGAATTAAGATTCATCTTAATCTCATTTGGGTACGGCCATACAAACATCTGTTCAATTCATCAAGGGGCCCAATAGTATCTAACTCCAAAACAAGTGGAGGAACAAATCCCATTTTGACTACACGTGTCATTCACATGCTTCATATCACTCCTGATAATGGCTTTTATAACTACCTTATTCAGGATAGCATTTAACCATATCAAGGAATGAAATTACACACGTGCAAGACCTGCTTGCATCTCAAGTCTGAGGATAAGAGACATAACCTCTTGCGAGATTCACTATTGACGATGATCCATGTAGTGAATACTCGTAGGTTGGGTCAATCCAATGTTCATCCCAATGAACAACATGTGAGTGTGGCAAATAAATCACCAACACGCTCACATTTGTCTTAATTTGATGATACTCCCGTATCGTCAACCGACAATGGATAATTTTAGAATAAATAAATTATTCATGGATTAAACATGCAAATATAGAACACAGTAGTATAAATGAAGATGATCATACCCGGTATATCAATTCATTGTATAATACGACTGCTTACAGTTCCATTATCCAAATACTAAAAACAGATATGCATAAGACTACTCATAGGTCGGGATCCGATGTTCCCACCATGATCGAATCATGTTGTACAAGACAACAAGTAGTCATCTGAGTAAACTTTGAGAATACTTGTTTCAAAACTCATGAAAGGTTTGAATGATGATTGTCCTTTGTATGTGCACATTCAAGTACAGGACGAGTATCGCAACAATACATTCCATAGGGTGTTTGAAGCCAGCAAAACACCTACTTTAGATAGTCATCTGAATAGTTTCTTAAACTATAAAGTATTCTTATTCTTTTAATGTATAATGCATTAATGCTCTCAGTCGAGCACATCTAGTCAGCAATGTCATCATTCATGATGACATCCTACCATGACTAAGGTTGAGTATTATCTCAGTTAAATAAGCATCAGCGTATGCAAACAAAATAGAGCTCCTCAATTATCCGTAAACGTTTGAACATATCTTTGGTCCTATGTAGGTCCAATATAATGTTCGTTTAACAATTATCTAACGACTTTCACTTAGATATTGGTTGTTATCAACTCATCTTGCATTCATGCAAATGATAAATATATAGTCCAATACTTAATATGACTTACATGATGAATCCTTCAGTCAAACTTAAGATTTCCAATCATGTGTTCAATCTCATCAAGTAAGATTGATCATTGAGACTCCCCTCAATAACGTGTCATATTGTGTTTAGACTTAATAACCGCTTATGTTTATTCTAATAAACATATATATATACAAGGTTATATGTTTTATTTTATAAATCCCTCAAGAGAAACTTCATTCCAAGCTAAGGATTAAAGTCTAGCTTAGATGGAATATTGTTTCTAATATGTCAATGACATATGAGATTTAAGAAAATAAATAAAATGCTCCAACTTGCTCTCAGTGTACTTAGGAGTAATCTTATTAATCAAAATCAAGTTAATGATTTTATGATTAACACAAGATCTCTGCTCCTAGATGCATGATCTAATCCACACATGGATTCTTTTATCTTGTATACTTAATAAAGATTACATGGATTCATAAACCCTTTTGATTACTCATCGTCCTCGCAAAGGTAATCAACAAGAAAAGTGTTTTGATATCCTATTGTCATATTTCATATACATGAAATCAGGTATGACAATTAATCGTCTTTATACATTTAATGTTTGTAGCTAGGAAAATTTAATCATAGTCAATTTATTGAGTACGAGTAAACTCCATTTACTACACGTGCATTAAATGTGTGTACAAGTTTGTCCTTTTGAGTCTTCTCATCAAGAAACTCATTCTTAACCTCACAGTCTAACTGATTAGTAAGAGATCAATCAAACTCCACGAGTGATTGTCTTTCAAGGACTGCATCTTAACATTCATAGTTTTGAGCTACTCATCAGATACAATATCTGATAATGCATCTCAGTAGTTAGCAGGTTCACCATGATCCTCTAAATTATGTCCCTCAGCATTGATTTAAAAACTATATCATTCAGGTGCAAGAGGTATCCTTGTGGATTTATGAATGAGAGATATCAATCTATGGTTTAACATATCCATGTTCAACCTTAGTATGACATTAGCAAGTGTACTCAGAAGGTTGTGTATTTAGTTCTTGAAGAACTTCAAGGTCTAAAGGTACTCCCACTTGCTTTTGTATGTAGAGACTAATCTCTAGATACTAAGCATCTTGAGTAACAATAAATTGTTTTCAAGTGGGACATCCAAAATACACCGTTAGTTCTTGACTCTAGTTTGTTAATTACTTACTCTTAAGTAGTTAACAAATTCAGAACTTCAATTAAGACATAATGAGATTCATCCCATGCCATAATACAATGGTGTCTTAAATTCCTTCTGGGTTGGAATCATATTGAGTGTACACATGGCACATCCAATTTCTAACCTTGATAGCTTTGGAGGTAAAACAGTTTAAGTTATCAAAGATCAAACAATATCAATAGTGTTTGATTTTCCATGATGGACATACCATAAAGTTGTGGTATTCCATGAGGACTGATGTTGTGAGACTATCACACAACTCATTAGATGAACTTATACTTTTGGGCTTACATATCTACCAACCAAGTCAAACCAGATGGTATCAATAGTAATTTTAGCCTATTGCATACTTTACTTTATGTGTATGTTTTGACTAGAAAACATAAACATTTAATATTATACGTCGTAAGTGTACATGTCCTAACAAGAAGACATAACAAATCAACGTCTTACTTTACCTTATAAGTCTTTCAAGAATTAACGGAATTGATGTTTGTGTCTTTACAAGAGACCTAAACATATTCAACTAAAGTAATTGCGAGCGCCGACTCTTGGCCTCAATAGTATATTCAAGTTAATTTTGTACTTCATGATTATGAGTTTACAAGAAAACATAATCATATTTACTAAACAATTCAGTGAATATGTTGAAGTAGCTTTTCATGATATCTTGATATTTGTTCTAATTAGGGCAACATACATTTTATGTGTAGAAGTCCTAGTAGAATTTTAGTTTCTTACCTTGCAGTCAAGAAAAACTATTAGTCATATTGTTATATGTTGTACCTTGCACACAATTAAGATTTCTCCCACTTGTGCATGGCACAACATCGTGAGAGCATGCAAACAACACTACGCTCGTTTTTTTGTATGAGCAATATGACAATGTATAAGATAACATATGATTTTTAGTCAAAAATCAAAATATATATATGTAGAACTTTATCGTTTGAATAATGAATCATGCATAACAATTTTATAGATAACATTTCAGGAAGCAACATCAGGAACGCGACAAGTTATCATATAAAACTTATGTAATGGTTCTTATATAAACTATGATGCTTAACACGTGGAAAGTAATGTATTATTTCAAGACAATCTGGAAATAAGATGGGCAACTTGCAAGTAATAAAGCTTACAACTCCCATTGGATTAGACAACATTACATGTGTTACGTCACCAGTAATATAATCACGTAGCTCCCATTGGATTAGACAACATTACAATGTGTTACGTCACCAGTGGAGAGTGAGTAGCGATTTGATACTTTCCATCTTTCTTTGAATATCTACACATTATTGCTAATGTGAGTCACTTTGACTAGTAAACATGTACTTAGGTATTCAAGAAAGTGCATCAAGTTCTAACATATAGATGATGGGTTAGCCATCATTGCTATTTTAACTTGAAAATAGGTATGCATTTCCTCCATAATTGGTCTACTTTACCACAAGGGTATGTAGGACCTTAGTAGGCATATTGGGTTAAGGCAAACTGCTAGGTAATCATGCTAGTAATTGCCTTTACCACATTGCGGTTTATTGATACTTCCGTCTTCTAATTATTTAAACTCATTTTAGTTTGGTAGCTAGTACGAAATAGGTTGACCAAGCAAGAACATGCAAATATCGCCAAAGGTCTGACCAATGAGCAAAATTCGCCATGGGTTGAAATGGCCCTAAGGTCTGACCAAAGAGGTCATGTCAAGTGCACGTGTTCTTGGTTGTCCAAATATCTTATATTTCTTCAATGTTTCAAAACCGAAACAAGGGTTATAAAACAACGTTGAAGGAATAAGATGTGTAACCATACTTAACCGTTTTGACTTTTACAAGACATCACGATTTCTAGAGTAGGTTTTCATTGAGTTTGATTAGAATTAGGAAAATTCAAATATTCCTATTATGGCTTTTCCTCATAAAGAAAAAGGATAGGAACAAGTCTCTTTCTTACAAGGAAAGAGTGACTCAGTTCGTACTTTTAACAAGAAAAGAACAAACTTTTGTTTACGGTTGTGTTGCATTAATTCATTAATTGAATTTACAAAGTTCAATTTTAGTATTTTCGATAATTATCCTTTTATAAATTAACTACCCCATGTTTATAATATAAAACAATTAATTTACGAAAAGGCTAAGATCCACATTGTGCTTCTACTATCACATCAGTTGATCTGCTAGCAATAGTAGATTCAATTGGTAGGCGACGATCACCAATTGTATTACATGTACAACTCTTAGATCCTTATGGGACTCATGACATCTAGTGTCAAACAACTAGTGTCATGTAGGCATGTTTAGTCCCATCTTTGCCTCGGGTCAAGGTCTAACCGCTTAACTCGATTAAGTCATCCAATTTGAAAACGTGTGATAATATATCTAGGTCTCACGCATAGAGAATAGTCACCTTGGGTTACAATTCAACTTAGGTCCCACGCATAGGCAAAAAGTAATTGCAAGTGTCCTCAAAATTGGACGGCACGACTTAAATTTTGAGGGGTAAAATATTTTGATGTGAATAAAAAACGTGTACGAAAGAAGCATACATTCATTCTTCGTAGCACAAGTTAAAAACATTTCTTAACTTAAGTCTAATCATTGTTTTAATTTATGTGTGTCAAGTTGTCCATTTTCAAGACTAATATAAATCCTAAATGGATTATTAAGTTTGGACAATACAATAAATAAATAAATAAACAACTTAACTAGTTTAAGTGTTATTTTGAAAAACAATGATTTTAAGTTTCAAATCATATTTAAACTTAGTTAAACTAAATCATAAGACTTAGTTCAAAATGGTTTATGTTTCGTTTTAAGTTTTAAGAAAACAATTTTCGTTTTACATGTAGTCACAACATACATGAAACAACCAAACAAACATACAACCACAATATGCAAAGCCTCAACCGATGAAAATCCTATGCTTGGTCTCGTGAGCCATCACGAGAACCAAGAGTCAACTAGGGACATAAACCACAACCACACGGAGGGCTCCCACTTGCCCCAAGACAATCATGGGCAAGTAAAAAGCCTATAATGCACATGAACTTCAGATTCTGTCAGCCCAGTTTTTTTGTTTTCCAAGGCCCAAATGCCCAGGAAGATCACCTCCTCATGATTCGGCCCAGTTGACAAAGTTGTAGCCCTATGTCTTGTGGACCTGCACCAAAAATTTTAGAAAAAAATACCTTACCAATCAGCGGGAAATCACGTATTCCCAACAGGTGTCCAGCAGCAACTTTCGGTCTACAACTCTTCAATCTTTCGCCATTTGCTTCCAAGCTCTTGTTTACAATACATATAAAGTAAAATACAACTAATCTACTTTGTATCTACTGTAAAATGCCCAAACATTGGCTACACCAAAGACGAATTACATTACAAAAGTGCCGAAACAATGGCAAACCCCAAAACAAGAAAAAACAACCAACAATCACAATCACAACGCACAAGTGGTCTAGGTTTTCATCGGCTTTGCATATGAACACATAATAATAAATTCAAATAAAGATTATTACATGGTGTTGGCTAACTCCATGGACAAACATGCCTTTATTTGCCATGGATAACAAAATAAATAACAAGAAATAAATTGTTAGCCAACGAATCGAAGAAATAATTAACAAGAATTAAAACCCCGAATGGTACGCGTGACAAATGGCCAAAGACTCAAACCCCACTGATGTTAGGACCTTCTTAACACCATTTTACCACAGAAAAATAAGCCTCATGGGCTGATTTGAAATCGGGTTAAAAATCTTCCAAAAAACGCGTTTTTAGGCCATTTTACGGGTACCGATCAAGTAACAATTGCTGTATGCATAACAAATGACTATAGGATCAAAAAGTCCAGATCTTAAGACCTTCTTAAGGTCGACTTATTCATAATATTTAAGCCCTAGGGGATGTTTTAAAATAACACCTTTAAATCCATTAAAAAAACAACGTTTTTAGCCATTTTTACGCATACAAGATGATCATATGACGACATATGATGGCTTGTGATACCACTATAGGTGATGTAAAATATAAATTAACAATTAATATTATAAACGCAGCAGAAAAACATCACCATACAAGGATCCATATAGCCATATGATCAATCTAAATTAAAAACAAATTAAACAAACATGTTTTATACCTTTGTAGCGTGATCGGTAGAATTGTATGGTCACCATCACCAATATACATGAACCAAGTATGAAACCAAGTGATCAAAGGAGATCACCTCTATGCTTGATCCACACTACACGTCATCGATCACCATCCGATGCTAGTCTAAACCCCCGTAACACGCGATCTAGCCTTGAACTACATTAGAATAAGGTTAGATGAGATCTAAAACCACAAACCCTAATATGGGTGTGTTTTATTTCGTGGTTATTGAGGAGAGGAAGAGGAGAGAAAGTTGGTTAGTTATTAATTAAATAATCCATCTCCTTAATGACAAATCAATTAGGAGATAATTAAGGAAAAGTTACACTTAACTCCTTGATCTTTCTCTATTGTTCTCTTAACCATCGCCGGCCTTATGGAGCTTCAAATGGGCTTGCCCATTTGTTGGTCCAATCCAATAAACTAAGTACTAGCTTAGTTATTAGTAGCCCGTTATCAATCCCAAGTTACGTAGTCGTTTATATATTGTAAATACGATAAATACAATCTATAAAATGGTGTCTCTGTGTATAAGTGTGTGACCCCATAGGCTCACATATGTCTAGCCATACAATTAGTAATTATGACACGAGCATACTCCAACATAAGCGACACTAGATGAGCCCGACTTTGAGTCTAGCTACAAGACTCGCAAATAAAGAAAAGCGCTTCTTGGGAGACAACCCAAGCTTTATTTGCTTTGTGTGTTTATTTATTTGTTTGTTTGATTTTATTTGCTTCCGTATGTGTGTTTAATTTTTATTGTTATTGATTCATGTTCAAAACTAAATTGTGAAAATGCTTTATCTTGTTTTTAACTTCGTCTTAACTAAATATAAAGGTATTTTGCAAAAGATAAGTGTAAGGGAAATCCAAATCGGTTTATTAGAACAAATGAACATGAATCGTAATAATATTAAATTAACATACATATTAGTAATTGTTTGAGTCAAATGCTTGTATCGAGTCATAATGATGTTTTGCAGGATTTCCAGGAAGTAAGGTATAGGTTTTTCCAGAAATTTTCCGGAAACTTAACATGAGAATTCTGTCAGATCATTTCTGACGGCGTCAGGCTTTACAACCTGACGGCGTCAGGTATTAATTTTCTGAAATTTTTGAAAGTTTTGTTTTCATAAAAAGTTTTTATTAAATCTCTAACTTATAAACTCCAGGAATCTGCAAAATTATCATTCCACAAGCATTATATCCTTATATAGAATTTATCCCGCCGATGTTATGCAGGTTTTCGTGTTTGTTTTCTCAGGTTTAACAGGTTATTTTGGACAAGGAGATGTATGTGGAATCAAGCTTTTGGCGATGCTTTAGTCTTGGAGCTTCTACATTACCTTGGAAGAAGATCTAACCATGTTACCTCTTTATCCACCAAACGAATCAGGGGAGTATTTGATTTCATTCTTTTACCTTATTTACTTTTACACCTTGTTATTTGAACATTGGGGACAATGTTCATCTTAAGTGTAAGGGGGGGGGGTAAAGTACGATACTTTAGAGAATACAATTGCACTTGATTTTTGTTTGTTTAATGGTAGATGTGTAATAAAACTGAGAGAAATACCTGTTAGGGCAATTTTAGTGCCAAATTTAAAATTTTTTATAACATCTAGGAGTGAAACTTTGATCTTAATGAGCGTCTCACGGATAGGAGTTATATGACTAGCACAAAAACCGTACCACTAAAATTTTTTTCCACCCCCAAATATGTGAGGTTCGCCCCTAGAATTGGTAGGAAAAGCATTTATGCTATGATGTGTGTACCGGTAGCACTTAGATTCTAGAACTTGCGTTAGGACCATTCCGAGGCCACAAGTGAGACTACATTCGTGTAGTTAGATTTACTACATGATAAGAGGCATTAGGATTAACCCATTGTTTTACACCTGTATTTTTGTTATAATTACGTTGGCTACATTGGTCAAGTAATTCTCCCACACCCTTTGCGTTGTACTCATTTTTAGTACACGATACCCCTAGTACACCCCTCAGAGCCTATCTTTTCATTTCGACCTTTAAGCATTTTACTTAAAGGAAGAATTTGTTACACCCCACTTAAATGTACACCCAAATCGCCTTAGCCTACCTTGTATGCACTCATTTTTAGTGCATTATTGTGACAACATTTGTTTAAACCCCAAGTTAATTATCTAATTGATTACATGGTTGCTAAGTCGAGTCATATCCTTGTACATATTGTTTTGGGACGATTGGGACTCATGGGTAAAGTACTAGTGTAATGGAGTAATGGGGAAGAACAACATTATTACCCCCATATGTGCTAAATATTTTAAAAGTACTCCAAGTGTTTCGATTATCTTAATTCGAGTCATTAGAATAGTTATTTGTAAAGTTATGTAAAAGTTCAAGTGTAAGGGGAATGCAACGCCCCTATGATGTATTATTTTGGATGGTAGGGCAAGAGTGTATGAAAAAAAAAAAAAAAAGTAGAAAAAACATACGGACTACCATCCCGTTTCATTTTATGTTTATTTTATGTTTTTGTTATTTTGTTTTTAGCTTAAGTCGAGTCTAGTCTTGGCTTAGCAACGCCATATTGTACATGTAATTAATCAAGATCTTTAACTCGCCACCAGTAAAATATCCCTTATCCAACAAAACCGTGTTTATCATATCCCTACACCTAACGTTATAACCCATTTAAAAGCCCTCTTTGATAGTTTATCTTAGGTGCTTACGCCTAGTGGAGGAGGTTTTCGATCCTTTCCCAAGCCTATGGTAATCTATTTGCTATGACAGGTAGTGAGAGATATTATCCGTTTTCATTTATGAGATTTATTTTGATGACACCTGAGAGATATGAGTATCTAAACACTACTTGTGAGGTGCTAGTTTGTAATCTCCGTGCTTATTATGATTAAAGTGGAAAGACTATTTATTGTAATTACTTTTATATTAGCATTAAATGACCCCTAACTTGTATTTTGATTAGAATAAAAGCGCATTTGCTTGAGGACAAGCAAATCTCAAGTGTAAGGGTATTTGATGAAGCGAAAAGTGTACCGCTTTTAAGGGGTCATTTAAGCCCTAAATTGTATTTATTTGATCAAATATTGCCCTAAATCGTTCCTTTTGTCATTTTAGGTACTTTGGAGAAGAAATCTGGAAAAGGAAGCATTTTGGATGTTTTTGGAACATAAAAGTGAAGAAAACGACAAAAGTCTCAAAATCGGCTGGAAAAGTACCTTTGACGGCGTCAGGGATTGTTCCAGACGCCGTCATGGCTGGGCAAAAGAGGTGGATATGAAAAATACACATGATAAGCCAGGGAGTTTTACAAAGGAAAGTCTGACGGCGTCACCCTGTAAGGTGATCAAGGCCTTCACGGTTTAAGTTAAAGAGAGACGGCGTCAAGCCCATTTCTGACGGCGTCAACCTTTGATAAGCCAGAGCGGATTTTGGAGCACTAAAGAGGGACGGCGTCAAGAAGGCCATCCGGGAACCCTAGACACGGCGAGGTGACGGCGTCAAGATCTACAACGTGACGCCGTCAGCCACTAAGTTCTATATATAGTTTTGCAATTTTTTGTCATTAGTGTGCAACTTTGTGAGGAGAAACCCTAAGACGAATTTCTGCCATTTTTAAGGGTTTTTATACCCTTGGATCTCCCATGTTTAATTGAAGATAAGTATTCATTTAATCAATCAATATGTCTATGTGTTGTTTGATTATATCTTGTTCTTGTCTTTTAATTAACATGCTAAGCTAGATTTATCATGTGTTTGCTTAGATCTAATGAAACCTAACTATTGATTATTGGTTATTAATGTGTTATTAATTGTATTGGATGATTTTTTATCGATGTTAGGCTTAAGAAAACTGGCTAACTTCCTATACGGTAACTTGCTTGAACGTCTTAAGAAACATGAACCAATGCGTACTAAGGTTATTATGGTTGTATTTAATGCATGAGCGAATTCTAGTGATCCCATGTTAGGAGCTTCTTAGCCGGCTCGACATAGGAGTGAAGTAGGAGCTTGTAGAGTTGGGGAAGTACGTACGCCACCCCACGATTGGTATTAAGGAATACACCCATCATCCACGCAATTAATACACACTAATCAACCGGTAAAAGATAGTTAGGGAGTAAGGAAATCTAAGTAAACACATTTCTCTCAACATAAGTTTCACAACCTTTTCATTTTCAGTTATTTTATTTTAGTTGCATTTGTAGTTATTTGGGTTAGTTGACTAGCAACTAATTCCGCCCATTCCTTCAAACCCGAGATTTAACTTGCTTTCATAAAAATATAAAAATACAAAAAGAATCTTCCCTCACCCTTAGACCTATTAGAGTAGTTTTTCAATCCTAACGACACTATTCCCCTAGAGAACGATCAATCCCCCGGTACTTGCCACTTCACTATACTACATCGGTCAGGTACACTGCCTGGTGGGGATTGCAAGCCTCTTGAGATCCCTCGAGAGGTAAAACCTGTTGTAAGGTCACAAAACAATGCATCACCCACTCTTCTGGTAAGCTTCTCAGAAATTTTGAGTTCAAATCTTCTTGAGGTATTTCAACCCCAAGAATAGCAAGTTGGCTCATAATATTCAGAAGCCTATTAACCATATGGTCAAGAGATTCATTGTTGGTAGAGGGGAAGTTTTCAAACTGCTGCTTGAGAAGTGTTGATTCGCGAAAATCAATGCATACAAATTTCCAAGGAAACACAAGTGAAGTATGTGTAACCCGGTTCGTTTTCCACACGAAGGATTGAATGGAATTTGTGATTAAGTTCGTGAAACGTGTCGTGAATGGTGAGAATAAATGAGATTTGGATATTATTTTCTTTTTTAAAAGCTTAATAAGCACACGAAAATAAGCTATTTTTATAAAAACACCAATTTATGAAAACTTGAAATAAGCACAGAAAAAGCAGATTAAGGTGGCCGCTTATAAGAGACTTGATTGAATTTTTTTATTTTTTATTTTTTTTTTTCTTTTTGAAACTTATAAAAAATATTTAACTTTTGAAAAGAGAATATTTTTAATACCCACTGAATAAGCCAGAAATAAGAAGCCAATAAGCTCTTGGGAATTCCAAAAAAAAACTATAGTGTCTGCTGATGTACTAAGGTTCAGGGGAGAAATAGGCTATTTCAAGCCTATAAAAAGCAATCTAAATAAAATCTTAAAAATCAACAAAAATTAGTAATGGATGAATAAGCTACCCAACTAACTCAGTGCAAAATTTCAGCTTATAACAACTAGAATTGAACAAATTAAAAATGCATAAAAGGGCTGCAAAATGGGAAATTCTAAAAACATGCAGTCTGCTAAACTAGCAAGGGCTGAATTTGGCTAACTAATGAACAAGGCCATATGGGATTTAAACACCATTAATTTCAGACTATAAGCGACCTAACATATGCCAAAAATAAGGGCTTAAGGCTATAGCTTATAGTGAGCTTATTAGAACAGTTGGGGTCTTCAAAACAAGGAAATAGCTAAATGCCTATGGATACCTTACAAACAGCTTTACCTAACATTAACATCACTTATCTAAGCCTTAATAATCTTAACCAAAACTAATCCGAATGCCAATGAACAGTGACAAGCTATTTCTACCCATTTTAACCCAAAAGCCAAACACCCCTTAATGGGTGACTGTTTTGGCTATAAGCTGAAACAAGCCAATCTAGGCTATGATTTCTGGTTATCACTGATTCACTAACTTATTCTAACTATAAAGAGCAACTTCCAAAAGCGAATAAGCACCCTAATAAGCTAGCTTATTTTTGACAGTTTACGGGCTATTTAAGTGAATATGAGGTTTAAACTATAACTAACTATCAAGCTATCCTACATTACCTTTAAATAGAATAAATAAGCATAAAAAAAGAAAATAAGCACTTAATAAGCAGTAGAACAGTAAATGTTGACCAAAGTTGACTATTTTGCAAATTTGAAATTAACAATGAATGAATAAAAGAGAGACTTACAAAAAGCTAAAAATAACTTATATGAACTGAAATAACAGAGCAGAAGGTTTTAAGAATTTAAACAGCAACTAATTCACATCACTGATTTGAATTGAAACTCAAATTACAACTGAAGCAGCAAAAGGCTTTAGAACTTGCATTAAAATTGAAATTAAAATTACAATAAGCTGAGATTGAGCTATACTTAAAGCTTGTTTTAAATTCGACTTAAAAATTAAATTACACTACTCCTATTTTTAGCTAAAAATCTACTATCTAACTACTGACTCTTCTTCTCTGTGCTGTGGAGGAGTTATATATCACTCAAAAAGCTTCTTTGGTCTCTCTCATCAAATCCCAGCTGTAGGATTAGCTTCCTATAATCTCAGCCCTCCAATTGGATTTTGGCGCCAAATGTAGTAGATTAGATTTCCAACTTGGCAGAGCACGTGGGAAGATGGGATAACATGTGAGGAGGGGGGAGGTTGGTTGGCTATGGCAGAGGAGTAGGGGGGAACATGGTTGCATGAAACATGGGAGAGTGGGTGAGTTGATTGTTTTGTTTGACCGGGGTTTATTGATAAGGGAAAATGGGTTGGGTTTATTTGGTGGATCGGGTTGTGGTTGTTATGGATTGGGCTGGATTAGGATTTAGTTAAAAGGGTTTATTGGTTTAGTAGTTAAAGGATTAATTAGCAAAATTAAATCTAGGATTAATTTTGTAATTAGTTTAGGGATTAATGGTGAAATTTGATTTTGGTGTCGGGTTCGTTTTTCCAAGCTCAATCCAATGCTAAATCCCGGGTTTGACTTTGAATTCGTCTCTTCTTTATTAAATGCTCAAATGGTGTTGAGTCGATCCAAGACTGTCCGTTTTTGCTCTTTTTCCCATCCAAGCTCGGTTTTGTCCGTTTTTGCCCTGTTTTCTATCCTTTTGTACCTGAAACACATAAAAACACAAACCAAGAATATTTGCAACAATATTTGATCTATTTGGGTTTTTTTGGTCATTTTTGTGTCTAATATGGGTATAAAATGATGAGTAAATAGGCACTCATCATCCCCCCACACTATCAATTGCTAGTCCCTAGCAATCCGATCATATAAAGTAATGAAAGGATTAAAAGAATACCAAGGATACCCCGTTTCAACTTTTTATTCGATGCAAGAAATTTAAACTAGAACAAAAATAGATAACATGCTTGATTTCCAAAAATGGTATCATGGAACGGGATTCACACAAAATGGGTGTCTCCAGGGAATTGAAATCGTCATCCTCTATTTAATACTCCCAACTAAGCTTAAACTCAATGTGCAAATGCTTTTGTAAAATGCTAACACTACTTATACTAATAATCTATGTAAGCCGAAACTTAACTTTTCACTCCCATATTTATTCAAGTTAGATGAATGTGCTTGATTTTTAAAATTTTGATCAAAAAAATTGACGTTTTTATAAGATTTTGACTAATACTAGTTGAAAGATAGATTTAAAATTTTCAACAAGCAAGTTTCAAAACTTTATTCAACACAACAAAACTTATTGCATTTTGCAATATCATTCCATTTTTTTTTCTTTTCATTTTCTCTTTTTTTTTTTTTTTTTTTTTTTTTTTTTTTTGCTTGTGCAACATAACTAACGGAGTTTCACGGGAACCAAGACCTTACACCTTCTGGAATAAAGGATCAAAGGGCCGTTACAACGAAGAGTTCCAAGACTCTAAACATTCCTGAAATGAGGATCCAAGGGTGTTAGACCAAGACCTCACACATTCCTGAATTAGAGGTCCAAGGGCCGGTGTGAAAGGGTAGCCAAGACCTAAACGCCTTCCGAAAATAAGGATCCAAGGGCCGATCTTGAATAGTAGCTTTTTTAGCACATACATTTATTACTTAACTTTTGCATTACTATGACATATGCTTGTTCCGAAGTTTAAATAAATCTTTGAACTAGTATTTTTCAAAATCGTATGAAAAAAATGATTTTGTGTGTTCAAATGTTTGAAAATAAGCACTTATTAAGTCAGATTAGTTATCTCCTGGGAGGAAAAGCCATAGATTACTTATATAAGCTCTAAAGAAAACCAACTATTCTATGCTTAGCATTTTCATTTGCATATATCGTAAAACCTTAGTCTAACCGTTAAGGGAGCAGCCAGATCAACACTCTGGCAGAGTCGGGATTCCCTTTGTTCTAACCTAATCAAGACTAAACACTTCTTTTTTATTGCAATTTCTTATCTAAAAACGAAAAAAATTTAAAATTTTGCCCAAAATGGGGGTACTAGGGCACTAGAAGGTACATATGTGACAAAAAATCGCAAGAATTCCCCCCCCCCCCACACACACTTAGAATTGAATATTGCCCTCAATATTCAAAGTACCGGCTATTATGCCGACACTTAGAACGTAAAAAGGTAATACTAATAGCCAAGTGTGTGACAAAAATCTCAATTTTCACAAACAGGATTAAAAAGATATCTCTAGATAATCGTTAGCAACAAGATCGGATATTGGGCGGCTGGATTGAAAACAGGCGCATCAATCATCACGATCTAAGGAAAACCTGCAAACAATAGCAAACAACACACAAAACAAAGCACAGTAGAGGAATCCCCCCACACTTAGTGTTAGAAAATAGAAAGAAGTCAGAAACATGGGTTGTCACCCATGTGATGCTAATGTTTTTGTTAACCGAGTCACTAGCTTGACTCGACCCCAAATTCATTTGTTCTTGGGGAAGCATGTGGAAGAGAAAATCTCCATCGGACTTTCATTCAAGATGTTTGGATAAACATTGAAGTACTTGAAAGTTCCACTCCGATGAGATACATCCGGCTCAAAAGAATGATAAATTGAGATGTCGGGGTCAAAAACTTTGTCCTCATTCCCAAACGAGTGAAGGAAAGGACAAGCTACCTTATAAGCACAGAAAGGTAGAAAAACTCGAACGACATATGTGAAGTCAATATAATGGCGATCCTCAATGGGAAATGTCACATATGTCGGAGAAAGAATGTCTTTATGAATCTCGGGATTAAGAGCTGAGGTCACATCATCAAGATTAGAAATAATAGAGTCCTTGACCTCATTGTTCTCTAACTCTTCATCAAAGATAGGATTTATGTTGCTAGAAAAGTACTCGTCATTAAATTCAAAAAGAGAATTCGAATAGATTTTGAGACTTTCATTTGGAATGTCCTCATCAGAAAATGATTCGTCATCACTGGAGGAAAAATCATCATTAGATTTGAAAAGAGGGTTAGAGAAAATCCCAGAAAAATCATCCTCAATGTCAAAGAGGATAATCATCACAATAGACAAATCACATTCATTGTCGGATATATCCTCAGACTCACTTGGGATTGGGATAAGGTTCTCAGCCCTAGACTTTATGAATTCGTCCGATTCTTTTTTAGAAATAGTACTAAGATGCTCATCCCCCATAATAAGAGAGTCCTTGGGGTCCAAAGTTGGAAAGAATGATGTGATTGCAATAGACTGAGGGAGTTGAGAAATGATATCGCTCAAAGGAATAGTACTCTCCTCGTCGTCTTCATCTTCGTCATCGAGCATGGCAGCCTTATTAAATAAGAAACGCCTTTGTGCTGCTCGTTCTTCGGAGAGTAAATCTTCCATAGATTTACCATGACGATCATCTTGGGGAATTTTGTTAGCCAAATCCTTAACTTCTTCTATTAAATTTAGAACATAGAGAAGTTCTTGAGGAAGTGGCTGAGGTTGAGTCGTTTGATACTGTGGAGGTTGGTCATGATAAGAATAGTCATAATTGTCACAAGGGCCATGCTCATAGACAAGCGGGCTCCTCGTTTGATAATCGGATTCATAATGCTGACCTCCACAGAATTCACAACAGTAAAACTGTTGTGACGGACTCAGTGAATCGTATGGATATGGGTTATAACCAAAATTTTGACTGTCACACGAAACCTGCTCATAGACAAGCATATTACTTGCTTGACAATCAAAACTTTGGTGTGGACCTCCACAATTTGCACAAAGATCATTTGGAACATTTTCAAACAATGTATCATTAAAGTTTTGATAGCACGGTTCTTGTCCAAATAAATTCTGAGGAGGGCTGAAATCGTCTTGAAAATTTGGATAGTTAAGTGTATTCCCGATTTCAGAAGTGCAACATACACCAAGTTCATGAGTAAACCCACATTTCTTGCAAAAACATCGTTCACAAAGTGAATCATCTCCCGAAGGATCTCCACAATTAAAGCAGTTTTGCTGATTGATTGGAGATGGCTGGGATTATGGAGGGTAGTCGGAAAGACCTTGGGAATCATTGAAGGAATTAGGATTTGATTTAATGGATAATTCACACCAATAACAAAATCCGCCGCTACAATCATTTCCACACCGCTCACACGAACACTTGGAACAACGAAGATCATCACCTACTGGACCTTTACAATGAAAACAGTGATAGCCGGGTGATGACATAAGAATTAAAAATTAAGGATGGATAAGAAGAAAATAGAATTAAACGGATAGAGGGTGAGAGATAAAGAATTAAACGAATAAGAGGAATAAGAAGAATATTTTTGATTTTTTAAAATTTAGGAACATTTGAAGAATACAAAAGAAAAAGGAAAATAAATTTGAAAAGAAAATCTTTTTGGGATTTTGATAAGAAAATATTTACGAGAGAAAACGATAACTTCTCGAGAGAAGGCTCTTCAAAACACGCATCGACAAACGAGAATTTAAAAATTCGCTTCAACCTTCCCCGGCAGCGGCGCCAAAAATTGATTCACGAAAATCAATGCATAAAAATTTCCAAGGAAACACAAGTGAAGTATGTGTAACCCGGTTCGTTTTCCCCATGAAGGATTGAATGGAATTTGTGATTAAGTTCGTGAAACGTGTCGTGAATGGTGAGAATAAATGAGATTTGGATTTTATTTTTTTATTTTATTATTTTTTTTTTTTTAAGATTAATAAGCACACGAAAATAAGCTATTTTTATAAAAACACCAATTTATGAAAACTTGAAATAAGCACAGAAAAAGCAGATTAAGGTGGCCGCTTATAAGAGACTTGATTGAATTTTTTTATTTTTTATTTATTTATTTATTTTTATTTTTCTTTTTGAAACTTATAAAAAATATTTAACTTTTGAAAAGAGAATATTTTTAATACCCACTGAATAAGCCAGAAATAAGAAGCCAATAAGCTCTTGGGAATTCCAAAAAAAAACTATAGTGTCTGCTGATGTACTAAGGTTCAGGGGAGAAATAGGCTTTTTGAAGCCTATAAAAAGCAATCTAAATAAAATCTTAAAAATCAACAAAAAAAAGTAATGGATGAATAAGCTACCCAACTAACTCAGTGAAAAATTTCAGCTTATAACAACTAGAATTGAACAAATTAAAAATGCATAAAAGGGCTGCAAAATGGGAAATTCTAAAAACATGCAGTCTGCAAAACTAGCAAGGGCTGAATTTGGCTAACTAATGAACAAGGCCTTATGGGATTTAAACACCACTAATTTCAGATAATAAGGGACCTAACATATGCCAAAAATAAGGGATTAAGGCTATAGCTTATAGTGAGCTTATTAGAACAGTTGGGGTCTTCAAAACAAGGAAATAGCTAAATGCATATGGATACCTTACAAACAGCTTTACCTAACATTAAAATCACTTATCTAAGCTTTAATAATCTAAACCAAAACTAATACGAATGCCAATGAACAGTGACAAGCTATTTCTACCCATTTTAACCCAAAAGCCAAACACCCCTTAATGGGTGACTGTTTTGGCTATAAGCTGAAACAGGCCAATCTAGGCTATGATTTCTGGTTATCACTGATTCACTAACTTATTCTAACTATAAAGAGCAACTTCCAAAAGCCAATAAGCACCGTAATAAGCTAGCTTATTTTTGACTGTTTAAGGGCTATTTAAGTGAAAATGAGGTTTAAACTATAACTAACTATCAAGCTAACCTACATTACCTATAAATAGAATAAATAAGCATAAAAAAATAAATAAGCAGTGAAACAGTAAATGTTGACCAAAGTTGACTTTTTTCAAATTTGAAATTAACAATGAATGAATAAAAGAGAGACTTACAAAAAGCTAAAAATAGCTTATATGAACTGAAATAACAGAGCAGAAGGTTTTAAGAATTTAAACAGCAACTAATTCACATCACTGATTTGAATTGAAACTCAAATTACAACTGAAGCAGCAAAAGGCTTTAGAACTTGCATTAAAATTGAAATTAAAATTACAATAAGCTGAGATTGAGCTATACTTAAAGCTTGTTTTAAATTCGACTTAAAAATTAAATTACACTACTCCTATTTTTAGCTAAAAATCTACTATCTAACTACTGACTCTTCTTCTCTGTGCTGTGGAGGAGTTATATATCACCCAAAAAGCTTCTTGGGTCTCTCTCATCAAATCCCAGCCGTAGGATTAGCTTCCTATAATATCAGCCCTCCAATTGGATTTTGGCGCCAAATGTGGTGGATTGGATTTCCAACTTGGCAGAGCACGTGGGAAGATGGGATAGCATGTGAGGAGGAGGGAGGTAGGTTGGCTATGGCAGAGGAGTAGGGGGGAACATGGTTGCAGGAAACATGGGAGAGTGGGTGAGTTGATTGTTTTGTTTGACCGGGGTTTATTGATAAGGGAAAATGGGTTGGGTTTATTTGGTGGATCAGGTTGTGGTTGTTATGGATTGGGCTGGATTAGGATTTAGTTAAAAGGGTTTATTGGTTTAGTAGTTAAAGGATTAATTAGCAAAATTAAATCTAGGATTAATTTTGTAATTAGTTTAGGGATTAATGGTGAAATGTGATTTTGGTGTCGGGTTCGTTTTTCCAAGCTCAATCCAATGCTAAATCCCGGGTTTGACTTTGAATTCGTCTCTTCTTCATTAAATGCTCAAATGGTGTCGAGTCGATCCAAGACTGTCCGTTTTTGCTCTTTTTCCCATCCAAGCTCGGTTTTGTCCGTTTTTGCCCTGTTTTCTATCCTTTTGTACCTGAAACACATAAAAACACAAACCAAGAATATTTGCAACAATATTTGATCTATTTGGGTGTTTTTGGTCATTTTTGTGTCTAATATGGGTATAAAATGATGAGTAAATAGGTACTCATCAAGTATCTTGTGGGTTTTCTTGGTGGCTTCATTTCCACCATATCTGGCAATAATAGCTTCAAATAATGACTTGGCATCTTTGAACTTGCTGAAGTTTAGAATTCGATCATTGGGAATGGTCATCATCAGCATGCTTCTTGCCTTTAAGTCATTTTTCTTTTTTATTCTATCTTCTGCAGATGTTGGGTGTGTCTGCAGAGTTATCACCACTTTGCCGTCCACTGTTGATGTAATGGTGGTAGGCTGGTAAGAGTTTCCATCTTCAATGATTTCCCAAAGTGCATAGTCTTGCACTTGAAAATATTGCTCTATCCTCAGCCTCCACATCTCAAACTCATTCTATTTGAGCATGGGTAGTTTTGCAGCAACATTGGTCTGAATAGATTCAACGTCCATTTCTTCTTCTTCTTCTTCTAAATCAACTATATCAGCCTGTCTCTGATACCAATTGAGAGGATGCTTCGAAACACTATAAGGTGGTTAAACCTTTGTTGCTTTGTGTATGTGATAAGTTGAATTAATATGATCAAGTACGCAGAATTTACTTAATCACACTTAGAAGGTTATTTGTGTTATGGAAATGAAACAGTTATGCTTGTGTATATTGAACAAAGAACATGCAATGTTATCACCAAACGATTCAATATTATTCAAGATAATACGAGTGATCTTCACTATCACTAAGGTTACAAAACCTTGAATCTTATGTTTCTATGACTTGTGATATATGTGTTTGTTCTATGTTCTTAAGAGTTATATTCTAAGCACTTAATTAGTCACACATATATCTAGTGTAAGATCTTTCTTTTATATATCAAGAAAGATCTTTACAATATTGTTAAGTCTTATCAAACTACTTGCTAACTTATCTTGAGTGTGTCAGTACATAAGATACAACATGTATCTGTGTACACAACTTGTTACTGATCACTTTGTCCAAAGATATTATCTACCGTATATACTTGACTTTAGTACACAAATATCTTTTCAATACTTATCCAACCAGCAGTGGTATATGTGACACTTGTCCACTCAGTAGTATCGACTAGCAGTACCTTCTTTGTACTACCAGTACTAACTTCAGTTAGTTCGGTTAGTTATAACTTGAACAGTCCTTAGATATACACTAGCAGTTGGAACTGTTAGAGTATTCTTCTCAGCAGTACTAACCTTCAACACTTGTAATTCTTGATACTTAATCTTCAGAACATTTAATTCCCAACACTAGGCATCATGTAACCTCAGTTTTTATCTCTTAAAATTCTGGACAGATTCAATTATTTTCTGAATATGTAGTTTTCGTCGTATAAATTGAAAATAGCGTATCTTTTTCGTTATAAGCCCGTTTTAACTCATTCAAGCGGCTACGTTTTCGTTGTTGTATCTATTTTCTATATTTCTAGCCTAATAGTACCCCTGAGCTACTGATTTTTCTGGAATTATCTAAATAGGACAGATTGTTTATTAAGAGTGTCAAAACTTTATTTCTAATCTTCTAGTCCTTTTAGCCAATTAATCACAACTTCATTTCTAGTCCTAGTTACTCCATCAACTTCTCAACATAATGATAATGATTTAACCATAAACTTAACCATATTTTAAGGTCCATGTAATAATCATCAAGAATGTTTAAATATACAAGTTTACTAACATACATATTTATAAGGTTTATTACCACCTTCTTATGATGAGTTTTACTAACTAGTTTTCTTGTACCCCAAAACTTGTTAAAAAAATAGTCTTTGTTAAAGGATCATTGTAAATGTAAAACTTTAGCAACATGTACCAAGTGATAACAAAGTATAGATACTTGACAAGCAAGATGACATAAAGAAAACATGAAATCTTTGTAGGATTACTTACAAAAGTAATTAGTGAAATGTGAGTTATAAAAAACTTGATCAACCTCAAGATCAATGTTCCAAATCCTTGTTAGAATGCCCTAAGTAAGGTTGATTTTAACCACAACAAAGTTTCTCCTCTCCTTGCTCCTCTTAGTGAGTCGATTTATATGTATAGAATGGGAGGGGATATATTTTCACTTGAACTAACTAGTGCAAATGAAAATACTTGAACCTATTTGTACTAGGAAGTATTCAAATGTTTAATAGTGTAGTCAAAAATATCTTTGGCTAGTTGGATGTATGTTGGCCGAGGGGTCTTAGGAGGGGGGGGGACAAACTTTTGGTCAAGCCTCCATTGTGTAATTAGACCTCCATGTTTCAAGGTTGTTTGTTGGCTAATAAATGTAGGATATTGTTTATCTAGTGAGTAATTATGAAACAAGAGGGGGGGGGGGCGGCATAAGTGAAGTTTTTGGAGTAAAATACTTGTTTTGATACAAGAGTGTATATGTTGTATGTATTGGGTATTAAAAATAGGTATTGGTTGTTGGTTTGGTGATTAACGAAAGTTGTACGTAATTAAACGTAAGTTGTAAAGAATTTACCTTGGGCGTAAGGAAATATTTTTGGAACTTTTGTAATCTTTTTCGAAGTATAAAAATACGTTTGAAATAATTGTTGGGAAAATTTGGTATATCGAGTGTTAAATTTTGAACTACGAATGGTGTTCGTTGAATTGACAACCGTAAGTAATTTAAGAATAGGAATTTGTTTTAGAGTTTAAAATTGTGAACTGGAGTAGGAGCAAGGTACTGGAGCATTGTGGACTAGATATTACCTAAATTCATAGTGTTCAAGAGGGTTGTTCCTCTTTTTAAATTTATTTAACCCAATAGTTAATCGTAAAAAGTGTTCTTGTAAGAATTTCAAAGTGGTAAATTGGAGTTGAAAAATAAATGTTGACGTGGAAAATTACGGGTTGCTACAACCAGCACCTGAAAAGCATTATTGTATCTTGTCTTCCTGACGATACAATGGAATCAGTCATTAACTATACAACAGCCAAACAAACTTGGCTTGACTTGGTTCATAGCTTTGAAGGTCCCTCAGATACCAAGGAAAACAGGATCATGGACCTGAAACTTAAGTATAACACTTTCAGGGCCAAAGACTCTGAAAGTCTCTCTCAGACCTATACCATATACAAGACCCTGATAAATGAATTATAAAATGATGGTGTAGTTTTGTCTAAGCATGAGATAAATGTTGGCTTTGTTAACAGTCTCCCTAAGAAGTGGTTAAACTTCTCTCAGGGCCTCAGGAATGCTAACCACATCCAGACCCTTGAGCTCCCTAAGATCTATGGGAAGTTTGTGTATGACAACTTAATCTCTAAGAGATACCCTGACTCAAAGAAAGCTCTTGAGACCAAAAAGGCCTTGACTACCTCACCCATATCAACTGCCTTTTATTCTAATGGTGTTGTGCAGGATTTTTAAGAGGATTCTGATGATGAGGTTGATGAAAGAACTAGCGAGGAGTACCTAAATGATTTACATTTAGAATTTCAAGAAAGGGCACTCCTTGCTAATTCCAAACATTTTATCAAAAGAAATCAGTCAAACTTTTCAAAAGCTAAAGCAAATGAGACCACTGAATGTTTCAAATGTGGCAAAAATGGTCACTTTGCTAAAGACTTTTTTTCAAAAACAACCTCAGAACCTTCTTATAAATTTTCTGGAAACAGTTCTTCATCAGGAATTAGCAAGTTTTAACCCCAAATGCTTCAGTCTTCCCAACATTTTCAAAACAATATTGTTCAAAAGGGTCAAAAAGATTTTGAAGCTAAATATAGAAAAGCTAAGGCTAAACTTGCTCTCCTTGAGGCCAATCCCTCAATATCTTAGGCTGCTCAAACTTCCAAGCCTGTTAAGACAAAAAACAAGGTTCTAGTGGTTGAAGCCTATGACTGGGATGAAGAAGACGTCTCATTAGATGATGAAGAAGTTAGAGTGAGTGCACTGATGGCACTTTCAGATGGTGATCAGCTGACTGTTTGGAAAAGTTATGCAAGAAAAAAGAATGGGTCAACATCACCATGAAAAAGGTAAATATTTTACTTTCTATGGATGATGATTCTGATTGGGAGTCTTACATGAATTACATTAGTGTTGATCTTAAGTTTGTTGAAGAACAAAGGCTTAATTTGCTTTCAAAATATAAAAATCTTGTTCAAGAATTAAATAAGTGTAGAGATGTATTGCTTGTCTTAAAACAAGCTAAGCTAGAAGTTGTTACACTTCAAATTCAAAACATGGAGATTTTGAAACAAAATCAAGCTCTTCAAAATGAACTTAACAAAGAAAAAGCTGTCATAGAAAGCTGGACTAAAAAGAAACCTAAATTCTATGAAACTGTGAGTCTAATTCCTAGTGAAAACAAGAAAGTCATAGGAGAAGACCAACTCACTGATTCCCCCAGTGAGAGTCACAGTGAAAAGGCCTTTATTCCAGCTGGCATATCTTTTGAGCAAGAGATGATACCCAAGTCTAGTGACTGGATTGTCAGAAACAACCCAGTCAGTAAGTTGCCTAACTTTGAGACTGGGAAAATCTTACATCCTGAAAGTCAGGCTATAAAAGATATGCTTGGACTCACTGACAAACTCAGTAGTACTGAGTCTGTCAATGAGTCTGAATCAGAATCACTTGCACCACTCCCACCTCTGAAAGTCCTTCAGGGAGCTGCACCAAGCTCAGACCTCACACCATTAGTCTACTCTCAGCATTCTCCAAAGGAGAAGTCAGGAATGGGAAAAACCATCCTGAAAAGGCAAACACCAGAAATCTCAGTTCTTACTGATGACTCAACAACTTCAGTCCCTTCTAAACTAAAATCTGAAAGCCCTGATTCAAAATATGATCAGTTGGCTGAGCTTGTCAGGAAGCTAAGTGAGAAGATTGAATCTTCTAAGAAACCTTCTCAATCTAAGATGAAGGAACCAAATCAGCTTCATCAAGCACCACCAAACCAAAACCCTCAAAACCTCAGCAGAGATGTGAGCTGTGTAACTATACAACTCATTCTACTGATGATTGCTATAGAATCCTCTTTTGCATGGTATGCAAAAAGGAAGATCACAGAACTTCTGATCATTTGTCATACACAACCACATCCAAAGCTGCAAACTTTAAAGCACAAGCTTTTAAGTATCCCTCTGATTCTTAGCAGAAGCAAAAACAAAAGGCTAAGCCTTTTTCACCTTGCCCACATTGTGGCTTCAATGACCACCTTCCTGAGGATTGTCTAATGGACACTAGTTGTGACATATGTGGAGATCCCACTCATGACACCTCAGGACATGAGAAGGTCATTCAGACCAGAAGAGGTATGACCAATCCATCCTCTCAGTCTACTGAGTCCACATCTATAATCAAATGCAAAATTTGTGGAAGCTCAGTCCATTCAACCTCTGACCATGCATCAATTGTTACTTTTAAAAAGGCCATTAAAGCCAAGCCCTTCAAGAAGAGGGGTTCTAAAAAGAACTGACACAGTTTACTATTTGTGCAGAGACATGCCAGGGAGCCAGTTTGGCATCTAGATAGTGGATGTTCAAGGAGCATGACTGGTGTGAAAGAATATATGCACAAGAATGTAGAGGAACCAGGACCTCAGGTGGTATTTGCTGATAACTCATCATGTCTCACTGAAGGTTATGGTTCAGTAAACTGTAGTGGTATAGTCTTTACTAGGATAGCTTATGTCAATGGTCTTAAGTACAATTTAATCAGTGTCAGTCAACTATGTGATGCAAAATACATAGTTCAGTTTGATGATAAGCAAGGTACCATCTTCAATGCAAATAAGGAAGTAGTCCTCATTGCACCAAGAAGACAAGATGTTTATGTGTTAGACATGAATACTCTAACTCAGAATGGAACTTGTCTCTTTGCTAAAGCCACTGAAACTCTCAACTGGCTTTGGCATAAGAGACTCTCCCATCTGAACTTCAAAAACAGAAACTATCTTGCCAAACAAAACAAGGTCCTTGGCTTACCATCACTTGTGTTTTCAAAGGATAAACCCTGCTCTGCCTATGAAAAAGGCAAACATCATAGAGCATCCTTTAAAACCAAGCAAAACTTCTCAATCAAAAGCTGCCTTCACCTTCTTCATATGGATCTCTTTGGACCCATCAGTCCTAGATCCATTAACCCTGAGAAGTATACTCTGGTCATTGTGGATGAATACTCAAGATACACTTGGGTTTACTTCCTGACCAAAAAGAGTCTAGCAGCTGAAACAATTATGTCCTTTGTCAGGAACATTGAAAATCAAAATGACATTAAAGTCAAACAGATTAGGACTGACAATGGGACTGAGTTCAGAAACCATGAACTTGAATGTTTCTATGATGAGAAAGGAATTTCCCAAAAAATTTCCTCTCCTTACACACCTGAACAAAATGGTGTTGCTGAAAAGAAGAATAGAACACTCATTGAAGCTGCTAGGACAATGCTAAATGGATCAGTCCTATCCAAACACTTTTGGACTGAAGCAGTCAAAACTGCCTGTTATACACAAAACAGATCCATCATTGTCAAGAGACATAGCAAAACCCCTTTTGAGTTATTCAAGGGAAGAATCCCTGACATCAGCTATTTTCATGTCTTTAGGTGTCCTATGTTTATTCATAATCACAAGGATCACTTAGGGAAATTTGATGCTAAGGTTGATGATGGATACTTCCTAGGATACTCTCTTGTCTCTAAAGCCTTCAGGGTGTTCAATACAAGGAGACAACAAACAGAGGAAACATTCCATGTTACCTTTGATGAGAGTACTGAAGCAATCAGATTCTCAAACACCTCAGTGGAAGAGATAGGTATTGATGATTCATCAATATATCCTCCTGATGAATATCATCCTGATAGTAATCCTTTTACTCAGTATCAAGCAAATGCTGATATCTCCTACTACATTGTCCCTCACAACCTTCCTTACCCTACCATCACTGAGTTTGTTGAAGCACAGACAAGTAATGATGCAATCAATTAGTCTGAACAAAGTGCTCAGGAACCAATCAATCTCAGTGATCAGCCTAAGTCAGTCAAACACTCAAGATCCTGGAGATCATCAAGTGTCTGCACCAGAACCCGTACCTCCACCCAATCAGGCCTCCACAAGTTCCAATCAGTATCCAGGACCTCAGGACAGTTGGACTAGGTCTAAAGATATAGAACTTGTCAACATAATTGGAGAGCCTACTGAAGGCATGCTTACTAGAAGCATGGCTGCAAAACTTAAGGCAGCCTCAGCCAATGAATGCCTATTTGTGGATTTCATTTTCACCATTGAACCTAAAAGTGTCAAAGAAGCGCTTAAACATCCTAGTTGGGTTCAGGCTATGCATGATGAACTGGAACAGTTTGACAGAAACAAGGTAATGACCTTGGTCAAATGTCCTTAAGATGTTTCAGTCATTGGCATGAAATGGGTGTTCAAAAACAAAACTGATGAAAATGGCATAGTCATTAAAAACAAGGCCAGACTTGTAGCCAAAGGCTATAATCAACAAGAAGGCATTGACTATGAAGAGACATTTGCACCAGTGGCAAGGATGGAAGCCATCAGGATCTTCCTTGCATTTGCAACCTACATGAACTTTAAAGTGTACCAAATGGATGTAAAAAGTGCATTCTTAAATGGTTCACTGAAAGAAGAAGTTTATGTTCAACAACGTCCTGGATTTGAAAGTAGTGAGTTTTCTGACTATGTCTACAAGCTTGACAAAGCCCTTTATGGACTGAAACAAGCTCCTAGGGCATGGTATGAAACTCTCTCAGTCTTCCTCATCCAAAACAAATTTTTCAAAGGCAAGATAGACAACACATTGTTTATCTATAGGACAAATGGAGATATCATTCTTGTTCTAGTATATGTGGATGACATCATATTTGGCTCAACAAGTTATAAACTTTGCAAATAGTTTAAAAAACTGATAGCAAAGAAATTTGAAATGAGCATGATGGGAGAACTCACTTACCTCCTTGGACTGCAAATCAAGCAGACTAATAAAGGAACCTCTATCAGTCAAGAGAAGTACACCAGAAGCCTACTGAAAAAGTATGAGCTCAGTGACTGTGCCTCAGTCAAAACTCCCATGGTTCCTCCAAACAACCTACCTCCTGACCCTCTGGTAAACCAGTCAATCAAACTCTATTTAGAGGAATGATTGTGTCACTGATGTACCTACTTGCATCAAGGCCTGATATCCAATTCTCAGTCTGTTTATGTGCCAGATATCAATCTGACCCAAGAGAATCACATCTCACAGCTGTGAAAAGGATCCTCATGTACCTGAAAGGTACTCCAAGTCTTGGATTGTACTATCCTAAATGTTCAGGATTTGATCTCAAAGGGTACTCAGACTCTGACTATGCTAGCTGCAACATGGATAGAAAAAGCACCTCAGGCTCCTGCCAATTCCTTGGTGAAAAATTAGTCTGTTGGAGTGCTAAGAAGCAACAATCAGTTGCCATGTCCTCAGCAGAAGCTGAATATGTTGTAGCAGCCAGTTGTTGTGCAAATGTACTATGGATGAAAAGTCAACTCATTGACTATGACATCCATTATAAGATGGTTCCCATCTTTTGTGATAACACTAGTGCAATTGCTATCTCAAACAACCTTGTTCTTCATCAGAGAACCAAACACATTGATATCAGATATCATTTCATCACGGACCATGTCATGAATGGTGACATTGAATTACACTTCATTCCCACTGAATATTAGCTAGCTGATATCATCACCAAACCATTGGATAACCAACTTTCACAAGACTGAAAGCAGAATTGGGAATGTTGGATATTGAGAATCAGTCCACTGATTGAATCCATCCAACTAAGTGTAAATTCTAAAAACCTCAGGTCCCTGACTCAATGTGTCTCTCAGTGAATAAGATCACTGAATAACCTTCCCTGATCCCCTCACACTGAATGAAAAGTCATTCAGGGGTCTCAAGATGACATTCAATGCTATACTTAATGCTCTAAATATTTAGTTAGTAAATGTCCGAGGTTGGTAACTAAATACCTATTTAATATATGAATATATGTTCTTTTGCCTTCTGGCATCCACATCTTGGGCCCCCACTTCATCACTACATATCCCACTTGGCATTTAATGCCTCCCCTCACACGCGATATCTTTTGATATTATTTGTGATAATGTCACTCTGCAAATTACACTTTTTGCAGATGGCACAACTGTTCACCTCGACAGTTGCGCAAAACCCAGGAAAGTGGAAAGATGGCATTTAATGCGGACCTCAAACGTTTATACAAAATAGTTTTTAAATTTTTGAGAAAAATACGCTTAGTGCTATAACCACCTCTTCTCCACTTCCCTATAAATACCCCCAAACAAAATAACACACATACGTTTTAGAAATTTTGAATCAAACTCTTGCCTTTTTTTTCAAAAAAAAACTAGTGTATGTGTGTGTGTTCTTCCTCTAAACCAGACCATTTTCTCTTGCAAAACCAAGACATTTTTTTAAATGGCTGCTTCTAGAGCTATAACATGCGCCCCTAATGTGGAATTCCAGCTAAAGGGCGTGTATTTGACCAAGAACAATGTCGTAGGGAATTTTGCCTACCCAGAAAAATTTACGGCGTATAAGGACGTAGTAAAATACCTTCAAAACTGCTTCCTTTCTACGACATTCGCCAAAACAACCCCAGTCATATACCATGACTATTTAAGGGAGTTCTGGTGTACAGCAGTGGCCACTAGCTCTGATGACATCAAGGACACCATAATCACGTTCTCAGAGATGAATGGGAGAAAGACCCTCTCCCTTAATTACCAAACCTTCATCAAGGCCACAGGCCTTAACTTCGGTGAGAACTTCGACCCTCAGCCCACTAAAGCAGAAGTAAAATCTGAATTGCTTTTACTTGGGCCACATGATGACAAACACCCTGATGTGGCCCCAAGGACCCTTTTGTCTAAAGCCCCTATTATAAAGACATGGTTTCCTGCTGTCTGGAGGATCCTGATGACCTTTGTCATTCAGGTCCTTGGTGGAAACAAATCCTCTACGGAGCAATTGAACACTGCTCAACAAATGATAATGTTCAGCCTCCTGGAGGGTAGAAAAATAGATGTTAGAGAAATAATCTTTAGAGACCTCATAGCCAAGCTATCAGGGAAGTCTAGGCAAAGGCACATATCTTACCCAAGGTTCATTTCCTGTGTGCGTCAGGACTTATTTGGCTCCGAGTATGTTAGACCAAATGTCCAGGGATCTAACCCTGATGTCTTACACAAGGCAAACTACTCGAGAGACCTCACTAAGGTTACACCAGTTGCCCTGACCACATACATGTTGACGGTCATTCAGGGCCAAGAAGCTATATCTCATGTGCCTTCTCCTTCCAAGAAGGAGAATAAGACAAAGAAGGCAGGGTCCAGGAAGGTGGTTCAACCCAAACCACTCACCACTAAGATTTATGCCTCAAAGCCTCAAAAAAGGTAACCAACAGCCAAGCCCACTAAGATACCCATAGTTGAGACCCACTTGGCCAAACAACAACCGCCAACGGAGGGCACTGAGAAATCATCCTCAGTGTCCTCGCGCAAACCTGCTCTCATGGCTCTGTTGACATATACAAGTCAGTGGGGTCAGGACTCATCCAACCCTCACATCCTTATGAAGGCATTCGTCAATCACTACCTTTGCCTGAGGGAGAACAGGGTCCTATATCCTCAGTAGAGCCGCACCACTCTGCTGAGAAGGGGACCTACACCCTCTCACATCTCGTTTATGGCTTTGACAAATCACAGTCAGAGTCTCAGGGAGGATTGGCCCATAAATCTTCATCAAGGTAGCACAACCTTGGTGGAAAGGGGGGCCTCAACATACAACTTCCCATTTACGGCTATGAGCAATCACACTCAGGGTCTCAGGGAGAAACGGTCCCTATATCTTCGTCAGGGCAGTACAACCCTGATGGAAAGGGGGACCTCAACAAATCACTTCCTAGTGATGGTACTGAAGCACACCCACCAGTCCCTGAAGGCACCCAAGGGGACAAAGACTCAGGGGGCATACGACCACCCGCTGATATGGAACCTACACCCCCCATGGCGAATCAATTCTCTTGGGAACTGACCCTGTGGTCCAGGCAGAGAAAACCCACTCTGTTCACCTGGAAGGGTCAGGACCTGGCCACAACGAAGGCGAGCCCTCTTTTGAGGGGGCGCCGGATTCCCAACTGGTTCCAACTCTTGCTGATCTCGAAATGCTCCTAAATGATGAATCAGAAGAGGAAATGGTTGATTTTGGAGATGAAGTCCTTGCTGCTGGGGATGACATGGATCCTGAATCTTACAACTCTCCTCAACACACTGAACAACCAACATCATCTCCTCCTCATGAGGATCAACAAGAACCCCACAACAACCCAACAACATCATCATCAGGCAACTCCACAGACTCTGCTCCTACTACTCCTCAATATTTGCAGAAGTATGAAAACATTCTTCCTCTCACTAAAAGGCAGTTGGTCAAGTTTCTCCGCAAGTCCAACACTGCCCTCTTTGAAGAGATAACACAAGAACAATGGGATCAGCACACTGATGCAGCAGCCTCATATGCTGACTTCAGGGCTGCTGTTGATGACTCTCAAGGTAAATTGCATCAGGTCGCTGCCTTCACTGACAAACAAATCAGTGACCTGAGGACATCTCTTGACAACCTGGGCTCTGCACAAGACACTTAGTTCTACAATGTGCTGAATACTCTTAGGTGATGTATGATATGAATTAACAATTAACAATATATATACGTAGCGGAAAAACATCACCAACAACGGATCCATATAGCCATATGATCAATCATATAAATGAATACAAGTATTATACCTTTGAAGCGTGATCATGGGTGCACCAATAACACCAATATCATCAATATGAGATGGAGAAACCCAAGAGATCAATGATGTTGATCTCCTCTAAGAATGAAACACACTACACGTCATGGATAGCCACCCGATGCTAGTCTAAACCCCGTAACACGCGATCTAGCCTTGAACTACATTAGAATAAGGTTAGATGAGATCAAAAACACCAAACCCTCATTTGGGTGTGTTTAATTTCGTGGCTAATGGGTAGAGAAAAAGGGAGAGAAAGTTGGTAAGTGATTTTTCATATTAATCTCCTTAATTGACAAAATCAATTAGGAGGTAATCAAGGAAAACTTACAATAAGCCCCTTGATCTTTCTCTCTTGTTCTCTTCACCATGGCCGGCCTTATGGAGCTTCAAATGGGCTTGCCCATTTGTTGGTCCAATCCAATAAACTAAGTACTAGCTTAGTTATTAGTAGCCCGTTATCGATCCCAAGTTACGTAGTCATATATATAGTGTAAATACGGTAAATACAATATATAAAATGGTATCTCTGTGTATAAGTGTGTGACCCCATAGGCTCACATATGTCTAGCCATATAATTATTTATTATGACACGAGCATACTCCAACATCTCCCACTTGCGACGTCATAATAATCAAGTAATTATACAAGCAAAGGTTAGCGTCTAGCAACACGCCAATGCCCCTAGAAATATGTGAGGTTAGTTTCTTAAACGTCTCATTTTAGATGGTTTATATGTCATCTATCCTTTTGTTACAAATACCGTGTTGAACATTAGACATGGATCAAATGTCATTCTAATAGTTCAACCATTATGTTTCTCGATATAGATATTGAACAAGATTACCAAGTGGGTTAAGATTCATTAATCTCATTTGGGTACGGCCATACAAACATCTGTCCAATTCATCGAGGGGCCCAATAGTATCTAACTCCATAACATGTGGAGGAACAAATCCTATTTTGACTGCACGTGTCATTCATGTGTTTCATATCACTCCTGAAGATGGTTTTTATAACTACCTTATTCAGGACAGCGTTTAACCATATCAAGGAATGAAATTCCACATATGCAAGACCTGCTTGCATCTCAAGTCTAAGGATAAGAGACATAACCTCTTGCGAGATTCACTATTGACGACGATCCATGTAGTGAATACTCGTAGGTTGGGTCAATCCAATGTTCATCATAATGAACAACATGTGAGTGTGGCAAATAAATCACCAACACGCTCACATTTGTCTTAATTTGATGATACTCCCGTATCGTCAACCGACAATGGATAATTTTAGAATAAATAAATTATTCATGGATTAAACATGCAAATATAGAACACAGTAGTATAAATGAAGACGATCATACCAGGTGTATCAATTCATTATATAATACGACTGCTTATAGTTCCATTATCCAAATACTAAAAACAGATATGCATAAGACTACTCATAGGTCGGAATCCGATGTTCCCACCATGATCGAATCATGTTGTACAAGACAACAAGTAGTCATCTGAGTAAACTTTGAGAATACTTGTTACAAAACTCATGAAAGGTTTGGATGATGATTGTCCTTTGTATGTGTGCATTCAAGTACAAGACGAGTCTTGCAACAATACATTCCATAGGGTGTTTGAAGCCAGCAAAAACACCTACATTAGACAGTCATCTGTACAGTTTCTCAAACTATAAAGTATTCTTATTCTTTTAATGTATAACGCACTAGTGCTCTCAGTCAAGCACATCTAGTCAGCAATGTCATCATTCATGATGACATGCTACCGCGACTAGGGTTGAGTATCATCTCAGTTAAATAAGCATCAGTGTATGCAAACAAAACAGAGTTCCTCGAATATTCGTAAACGTTTGAACATATCTTTGGTCCTTTGTAGGTCCATTATAATGTTCGTTTAACAATCATCTAATGACTTTCACTTAGATATTTTTTGTTATCAAATCATCTTGCATTCATGCAAATGATATATACATAGTCCAATGCGTAATATGACTTACATGATGAATCCTTTAGTCGAACTTAAGATTTCCACTCATGTGTTCAATCTCATCAAATGAGATTAATCATTGAGACTCCCCTCAATAACGTGTCATATTATGTTTTAGACTTAATAACCGCTCTTGTTTATTCTAATAAACATATACATAACAAGGTTGTATATCTTATTTTATAAATCCCTTGAGAGAAACTTCATTCCAAGCTAAGGATTAAAGTCTAACTTAGATGGAATATTGTTTCTTATATGTTAATGACATATGAGATTTAAGAAAATAAATACAGTGCTCCAACTTGCTCTTAGTGTACTTAGGAGTAATCTTATTAATCAAAATCAAATCAATGATTTTATAATTAGATTAAGATCCCTGCTCCTAGATGCATGATCTAATCCACACATGGATTCTTTTATCTTGTATACATAATAAAGATTATACGGATTCATAAACCCTTTTGATTACTCATCGTCCTCGCAAAGGTAATCAACAAGAAAAGTGTTTTGATATCCTGTTGTCACTTTTCATTTACATGAAAACAAGTATGGCAATTAATCATCTTTATACATTTAATGATTGTAGGTAGGAAGATTTAGTCATAGTCAATTTCTTGAGTACGAGTAAAATCCTTTTACTACACGTGCATTAAATGTGTGTACAAGTTTGTCCTTTTAAGTCTTTTCATCAAGAAACTCGTTATCAACCTTACAGTCTAACTGATTGGTAAGAGATCAATCAAGCTCCATGAGTGATTGTCTTCCAAGGACTGCATCTTTACATTCATGGCTTTGAGCTATTCATCAGATTCAAGATCTGATAATACATCTCTGTAGTTAACAGGTTCACTATGATCCTCTAACTTATATCCCTTAGCATTGATATAAAAAACTATATCATTCAGGTGCAAGAGGTATCCTTGTGGATTAATGAATGAGAGATATCAATCTATGGTTTAACATATGCATGTTCAACCTTAGAATGACATTAGCAAGTGTACTCAGAATGTTGCTCTTGAATAACTTCAAGATCCAAAAGGTGCTCCCACTTGCTTTTGTATGTAGATACTAATCTCTAGATACTTAGCATCTTGAGAAACAATAAATTGTTTTCAAGTGGGACATCCAGAATACATCGTCAGTTCTTGACTCTAGTTTGTTAATTACTTACTCTTAGGTAGTTAACAAATTCAAAACTTCAATCAAGACATAATGAGATTCATCCCATGCCATAATACAATGGTGTCTTAAATTCCTTCTGGGTTGGAATCATATTGAGTGTACACATGGCACATCCAATTTCTAACCTTGATAGCTTTGGAGGTAAAACAGTTTAAGTCATCAAAGATCAAACAATATCAATAGTGTTTGATTTTCCATGATGGACATACCATAAGGTTGTGGTATTCCATGAGGACTGATGTTGTGAGACTATCACACAACTCATTAGATGAACTTATACCTTTTGGCTTACATATCTGCCAACCAAGTCAAACCAGATGGCATCAATTATAGCCTACTGCATACTTTACTTCATGTGCATGTTTTTTACTAGAAAACATAAACATTTAATATTATACGTCGTAAGTGTACATGTCTTAACAAGAAGACATAACAAATCAACGTCTTACTTTACGTTATTTGTCTTTCAACAATTAACGGAATTGATGTTTGTGTCTTTACAAGAGACCTAAACATATTCAACTAAAGTAATTACGAGCGCCGACACTTGGCCTCAATAGTAAATTCAAGTTAATTTCATACTTCATGATTATGGCTTTACAAGAAAACATAATCATATTTACTAAACAATTCAGTGAATATGTTGAAGTAGCTTTTCATGTTATCTTGATATTTGTTCTAATTAGGGCAACCTACATTTTATGTGTAGAAGTCCTAGTAGAATTTTACAAGAAAACATAATCATATTTACTAAACAATTCAGTGAATATGTTGAAGTAGCTTTTCATGTTATCTTGATATTTGTTCTAATTAGGGCAACCTACATTTTATGTGTAGAAGTCCTAGTAGAATTTTAGTTTCTTACCTTTCAGTCAAGAAAAACTATTAGTCATATTGTTATATGTTGTACCTTGCACACAATTAAGATTTCTCCCACTTGTGCATGGCACAACATCATGAGAGCAATATGACAATGTCTAAGATAACATATGATTTTTAGTCAAAATCAAAATATAGATATGTAGAACTTTATCGTTTTAATAATGAATCATGCATAACGATTTTATAGATAACATTTCAGAAAGCAACATCAGGAACGCGACAAGTTATCTTATAAAATTTATGCAATGGTTCTTATATAAACTATGATGCTTAACATGTGGAAAGTAGCGTATTATTTCAAGACAATCTGGAAATAAGATGGGCAACTTGCAAGGTAATGAAGCTTACAGCTCCCACTGGATTAGACAACATTACATGTGTTTCATCACCAGTAATATAATCACGTAGCTCCCACTGGATTAGACAACATTTAAAAGTGTTACGTCACCAGTGGAGAGTGAGTGGCGATTGGATACTTTCCATCTTTCTTTGAATATCTACACATTATTGCTAATGTGAGTCACATTGACTAGTATACATGTACTTAGGTATTCAAGGAAGTGCATCAAGTTCTAACATATAGATGATGGGCTAGCCATCATTGCTATTTTAACTTGAAAATAGGTATGCATTTCCTCCATAATTGGTCTACTTTACCACAAGGGTATGTTGGACCTTAGTAGTTTTATTGGGTTAAGACAAACTGCTAGGTAATCATGCTAGTAATTGCCTTTACCACTTTGCGGTTTATTGATATTTTCTGTCTTCTAATTATTTAAACTCATTTTATTTTGGTAGCTAGCAATAGTAGATTCAATTGACACTAGTTAGCAATATATATTGTTAATTGTTAATTCATATCATACATTGTAAATTCAATTTAAACTCATTGTTAATCCACATTGTGCTTCTACTATCACATCAGTTGATCTGCTAGCAATAGTAGATTCAATTGGTAGGCGACGATCACCAATTGTATTACATGTACAACTCTTAGATCCTTATGGGACTCATGGCACTAGTGAACAAGCAACTAGTGTCATGTAGGCATGTTTAGTCCCATCTTTGCCTCGGGTCCAAGGTCTGACCAAGCATAACTCGATTAAATCATCCAATTTGAAAACATGTGAGAATATATCAGGGTCTGACCGCTAGAGAATAGTCACCCTGGGTTACAATTCAGCCTAGGTCTGACCATAGCCAAAAGGTCATTGCAAGTGTTTTCATAATTGGACGGCATGACATAAATTTTGACGGGGTAAAGTGTTTTGATGTTGATCAAAAACGTGTACGAAAGAAGCATGCATTCATTCTTCGTAGCACAAGTTAAAAACTTTTCTTAACTTAATTCTAATCATTATTTTAATTTATGTGTGTCAAGTTGCCCATTTTCAAGACTAATATAAATCCTAAGTGGATTATAATTAAGTTTGGACAATACAATAAATAAATAAACAAGCTTAACTATTTAAGTGTTATTTAGAAAACAATGATTTTAAGTTTCAAATCTATATTTAAACTTAGTTTAAACTAAATCATAAGACTTAGTTTAATTATGGTTTGTGTTTCGTTTCAAGTTTTAGAAAACATTTTCCGTTTTACATATAATCATAGCATATATAAAACAACCAAACAAACACACAACCACAATATGCAAAGCCTCAACCGATGAAAATCATATGCTTGGTCTCGTGAGCCATCACGAGAACCAAAATTCAACTAGGGACATATAACACAACCACATGGAGGGCTCCCACTTGCCCCAAGACAATCATGGGCAAGTAAAGGCCCATTATGAACATGAAAAAATGATTCTGTCATCCCAGTTTTTGTGTCTTTGAAGGCCCAAACGGCCTAGAAGATGACCTCCTCATGCTTCGGTCCAGTTGAAAAAGTTGTAGGCCTATGTCTTGTGAACCTGCACAAAAAAATTCAGCCCAAAATACCTTACCAATCTCCTGGAAATCGCATTTTCCCATCAGGTGTCCAGCAGCAACTTTTGGTCCAAAATCCTTCATTCTTTTGCCATTTGCTTCCAAGCTTTCGGTTACATAATATATGAAGTAAATTACATCTAATCTACTTCCTATCTACTGTAAAAATGCCCAAACAATGGCAAAACCAAAATGAATTACTTTACAAAAGTGCCGAAACAATGGCAAACCCCAAAAACAAACAAAACAACCAACAATCACAACATCACAAGGCATAAGTGGTCTAGGTTTTCATCGGCTTTGCATATCCACATAATAATACAATAAAATTATGATCAAAACAAGGTGTTGGCTAACTCCATGGACAAACATGCATGTATTTGCCATGGATAACAAAATAAATGACAAGAATTAAATTGTTAGCCAACAAATCGAAGAAATTAATTAACAAGAATTAAAACCCCGATTGGTATGCGTGTCAAATGGCCATAGGTTCAAAACCCATTGATATTAGGACATTCTTAACATCATTTTACCACAGAAAATTAAGCCTCATGGGCTGATTTGAAATCGGGTTACAAATCTTACAAATTAACGCGTTTTAGGCCATTTTACGGGTACCGATCAAGTATAGCAATTAAAGTATGCATAACAAATGGCCATAGGATCAAAAAGTCCAGATTATTAGACCCCACATGGGTCGAATTATTTACAAAAAATAAGCCCCCAGGGCTGTTTTGAAAATAAATCTTTAAATCCATTAAAAACACGCGTTTTTAGCCATTTTTACGCATACTAGATGATCATATGACATCATATGATGGCTCGTGATACCACTATAGGTGATGTATAATATGAATTAACAATTAACAATATATATACGCAGCGGAAAAACATCACCAACAACGGATTCATATAGCCATATGATCAATCATATAAATGAATACAAGTATTATACCTTTGAAGCGTGATCACGGGTGCACCAATAACACCAATATCATCAATATGAGATGGAGAAACCCAAGAGATCAATGATGTTGATCTCCTCTAAGAATGAAACACACTACACGTCATGGATAGCCACCCGATGCTAGTCTAAACCCCGTAACACGCGATCTAGCCTTGAACTACATTAGAATAAGGTTAGATGAGATCAAAAACACCAAACCCTCATTTGTGTTTGTTTAATTTCATGGCTAATGGGTAGAGAAAAAGGGAGAGAAAGTTGGTAAGTGATTTTTCATATTAATCTCCTTAATTGACAAAATCAATTAGGAGGTAATCAAGGAAAACTTACAATAAGCCCCTTGATCTTTCTCTCTTGTTCTCTTCACCATGGCCGGCCTTATGGAGCTTCAAATGGGCTTGCCCATTTGTTGGTCCAATCCAATAAACTAAGTACTAGCTTAGTTATTAGTAGCCCATTATCGATCCCAAGTTACGTAGTCATATATATAGTGTAAATACGGTAAATACAATATATAAAATGGTATCTCTGTGTATAAGTGTGTGACCCCATAGGCTCACATATGTCTAGCCATATAATTATTTATTATGACACGAGCATACTCCAACACTGAAGACTCTTAGTTCGATTCAAGATGAGTTCAAAGATGATCTTGATCTTATTATCAAGCTGACTGAGTTCATGGATACTCAGAAGACCACCTCCTCCAACATTACTGAGCTTCTCAGGCTCCTCAAAGAGGTAGATCTTAAACCGCTCAGGTCGCAGCAAGAGGCCATTCAATAGTCAGTATCTGATACCAAGGAGTCCCTGACTACAATTTCATCAGCCTTTAATCAACTATCCACCAAACATAATGAGTTGATCACTCACTGCACCACCAGGGTCACTGAAATCACAGAAGCTCAGAGTACCATGGCAGATGACATCTCCGTCCTAAAGAATGAGACCAGTGATATAAAGAACATGGTCTCCACCATCCTGACGATTCTTCAGACTTTTCCAGTTTCCCCACCTCCTAAGTCAACAGATGCTTACACTGAAGCTCCAGCATCTGTTGAGGGGGAGAAACCTGATGAACCCATCCTTAAACCTGCAACTTCCTCTGCACTTGTTGTTGCAACCATCCCTATTCAACCTAAAGCAATACAACTGAAGTCCCTGAATCCTCCTTCAGTACACCCCCTCCCACTGACAAAGGGAAGGGAATCCTGGAAACTGAAGACTCTCCTCCAAAGTTGGTAAAGGCACCAAGAGAGAGGCGTCCTGACCTGGATGCACCTTTTGAAGTCACCTTAGATGACGGGAGAAAATTTGTAGGAACTAGTGAGGAAGTGTCCGCAGTCCTGGATGAACAGGATAAAGCCAGGGCCGAAAGACTCAGTAGGCCAATGATTGCTGAAGTGGCCAAGGAGGTCATCAAGGAAACTGATCAGGTTATCAGGGGGGAAGAATTCCTCAAGCTTCAGGCTGACCTAATAAAAGAACATAATCTTAAGGTCAAGCTCAACAATGAAAGGAAGAGGAAGACTTATGAGAAGTATCTGTGGTATATGACGAAGACTAAGGGTGAAGGCACCATAACCGACATGACCCTTCACAACACCAAGCCCATAAGCATTACGGTTCACAGAGGGCCAAGGAAATCTGAGAAAAATACTCCTTTCAAATTCTCAGATTATGGGCTAAAGGAATGGGACATGATGGGGCCCATCCTGAGGAAGAAGCAAAGCAGGATCGTTCCTGACCTTCTAGCTACCCTGAGCAGCAAATATGAGGAAATGGAAAGGGTGGCCAAGAGCCTGGGAATAGATCATGAGAAGGCACTTGCTTCTCATGGACTTGCAATTCCTGAACCTACTCAGAAGACTGGGAAGAAGAGGAAAGCTGTGGGACAGGAACCTGAACAATTCATAGCAGCTCTTCATTGCAACAGGATTCCTCCCCAAGGAGTCAAGTTTGTTCCCAACCAAGTAATCAAGCTTCCTGAGTATGGTATCTTCTTCGTCGATGAGTTTGGCCAACAGGCCTTTCAAAGAGTCAGTGATATACACCTTGTGGAAACGACAACTCTTCTTGCTTACAAGCTGATGGCACTTCACATGAAGAGCCCTGAAAATGAAGAGTTTATCAGGCTAAGTTGGAGCTCATGGGAATCTTTGAAGCCTGAGTACAGATCCCTGAGCATTATGTTTAGATTATAGGACTTTGTAATGATATGAATAAAATGATGGCCCACGTTTTGTTATATCAGTGTCCTTTATTAGCTTTCTAATATATTCAGTGTAAGAAGAAGCCCATTTGCTCACTTACACTGATCAAACACTTAGGCATAATTTATATCCAAATAGGGGGAGATTGTTGGGTCCATTCAGTACCCAAGCGGCCTAACAACAAGGATTTGAATACAAATTGGCCCAAGTGTTAACAACCGTGAACGCTCTCAGGTCACTGAGTGAACAGTCACTTAGTGAGTTATCTTCAGGATGCTTAGGACGAGTCTAAGAAGAAAGATTCACCATTTAAGAAAGCGGAACTCCCTGAGTGTCACTTAAGCCAAAGAAGAAGATAATGGGTTCAGTGAGTGATGACAATAACTCACTGAACCCCAGTCTCCTCAACAACAATCATAATTGAACCTGAAGACCTAGACTGAAGAATCTGAAGTCTGAAAGAAAGGCGAGACTAGGCGGAAAGAGTTTGAAAAGATAAGGAGATGTCCTTATCAGTCCAAAGTCAAAATTTCCCTAAAAGGCTTAAGAAGAAGAACAGTGTTATCACTGACATTCAGAAAGCAGTATTAACCGATTCACAAAATAGATTCTTGGAACTGTGAAAAAATATTGTTGTATTTTGTCCAGACTAGCTAGGTCATTCTTTTTGTATTTTTAGTCATGGGTGCCCTTTTATACATGTGTATAAATAGGATCATAAGGGAGAAAAGTGGACAAGTTTTGTGCATTAAAAGCTTATACTTTCACAAAACCACTTTTCTCCCCCAAAGAGCAACCTAGTCCCTGAGATAGCTCAGTGGTTCATTCATTGTTACCACTCAAGCATAGCTTGAGTTTAGTGAGGAGAACATACCATACCTTGTCGTTTCAATCCCAAGTGTTATTTCCGCTAACACTTGGGTATAGATTCTTTTGATTAATTTCTAATAAGAATTTAAACGTTGAAAAACTTGTGTTTTTAACTTAATGTTTTACTTATTTTTCTAAATTAATCAATACATTAAATCAGTCATGGAACACAATTAGATTAACTTTGTAGTTATTTCTACTTGTGTAACGGGAACAACACCTAGTACTAACTCAACTGTTAATAAACAAAAACCAGTTGTTACTATAGGAGTAGGACAAGCTAGAAATGAATTTAGAGCTAAAACTACTCAACAAAGACCTAGGATGACTATTCCCGAACCCCCCCTTTCCAAAAAGCAACTACAATACACAACCTCATTATCAAAATAGTTGGAACCCAAACTTTCCTAGAAATTATCAAAGTCCCAACTACATGCCATGGAACCCATATCCACCATTTCCATACATGAATCAAGTTAATGGGATGTTTAACCCAAATTGACCCATGAGATATTAGGGACCAAATGCTTGAGTTTTTCTATAACTTAGGTATGCTTGAAAGTCGATTTGGAACTAGATGAGTGGATAAAAGATAGCGGGTGTTCAAGGCACATGATGGGAAACAAGTGCATTTTCTCAACCTACCAAGAATATGACGGAGGTAATGTTACTTTTGGTAGCAAGCTAAAAAGCAAAATCGTCGGAAAAGGTATTATCTCTCATGATTCTCTCTCTATTGATGATGTTGCTCATGTTGATAACCTAGGATTTAACTTACTTAGTATTAGCCAACTATTCCGTAAAAAGCATGACGTCCTTTTTAGTGAAAACGGAAGTAAAATACTAAAAGACGGTATAACCATAGGTAAAGGTGTTTTGAAAAATAACGTATACGTTACGAAAATAGATAAAACATCTAAAGACAAACTTTGTCTCACCTCTCTAGACGACAACTCAACTCTTTGGCATAGACGCTTAGGCCACGCCAATATGAGACTCATCCAATCTCTATCATCTAAGAAACTCGTTAGGAACCTACCCAAGTTGAAATATGACCAACACTTTTGTGATGATTGCAAAATTGGGGAACAAGTTCATAATAGCCATAAGGCTAAAAATACGGTGTCTACATCTAGGTTTTTAGAACTATTGTATATGGATTTGTTTGGTCCATCCGCTATACAAAGTTATGGAGGAAACTTCTGCACTTTGGTCATAGTAGATGATTATTCAAGATACACTTGGACTAAATTTTTGAAAAGTAAAAATGAAGCTATTGATAAATTTGAAATTCTTAGTAAGAAAATTCAAAATCAACTAGCAATTAGCATTGTGTCAATTAGAACAGACCACGGTCGTGAATTTGATAATGAAACTCAATTTGGAGCTTTTTGTGATGCTAATGGCATAACACATAACTTTTCAGCTCCGCGTACTCCTCAGTCAAATAGTGTAGTAGAACGTAAAAACAAATGACTTCAAGAAATGAGTAGAACAATGCTAAATGAACAAAACATACCACAAAAGTTTTGGTGTAACGCCGTTGACACATCCACCTATATCTTAAATAGAGTTTTAATTAGACCAATTTTGAATAAAACTCCATATGAACTTTATAGAGGCAAAAATCCAACATTAGGATACGTTAGAGTTTTGGGAAGCAAGTGCTTCATTCTTAACACTAAGGACTATCTTAGCAAATTTGACCCAAAGTCTTATGAAGGTGTGTTCCTTGGATACTCGCAAAATAGTAAAGCCTATATCGTTTTGAACAAAGAAACCTTAAGGGTCGAGGAATCGTTGAACGTAACATTTGTCGAAAGTCCACCTCCTTCTAAGACATCACCTTTGGTAGATGATGACTTAGTCGAAAGTCAAATGGTTGAAAACCAAGAGAATCTAGATAATGACAAGGAAGATGAACTATTAAATAAGGAAATAGTCAATGTCAAAGAATCTAAAAGTCATCCATTAGATAATGTCATTAGGAGAAATCAACGAAAGAACCTTAAGATCAAAAGTCCAAAACCAAAGTAACTTCTTTTGTTTCATTTCAACCATTGAGCCCAAAAATATAAATGAGGCTATAAAAGATGAATCTTGGGTCATGGCAATACAAGAAGAATTAAACCAATTTGTTAGAAATAATGTTTCGACATTAGTTCCTCAACCAAAATATCAAACCATAATTGGAACAAAATGGGTCTTTAGAAATAAAATGGATGAAAATGGTGTAGTGTCTAGAAACAAAGCTAGGCTGGTAGCTCAAGGCTATAATCAACAAGAAGGTATTGAATACGATGAAACATTTTCTCCGGTTGCTAGGCTCAAGTCAATTAGAATATTACTTGATATGCATGTGCACATGACTTTAAACTTTTTCAAATGGATGTCAAAAGTGCATTTCTTAATGGTTTTATTAATGAGGAAGAGTATGTCGCACAACCTCCCGGCTTTGCCGACTTTGAAAAACCAAATCATGTCTACAAACTTAAAAAAGCTTTATACGGACTTAAGTAAGCACCAAAAGCATGGTATGATCGACTTAAGACATTCCTAGTTGAACATAAGTATACCATGGGACTAGTAGACAACACTCTTTTCACTAAGAAAAAGGGATCACATATTATCATAGTTAAAATATATGTGGATGACATTATATTCGGATCAACTTGTTAAGAGTTATGCGATGATTTCTCAAAAATCATGCATGACGAGTTTGAAATGAGTATGATGGGAGAACTAAACTTTTTCTTAGGACTTCAAATAAAACTATTAGAATATGGGATATTTTTCAACCAATCTAAGTACATCAAAGATATGCTTAAGAAATTTTGTCTTGAAGACTCCAAACCTATGAAAACACCTATGTCCTCGGAAACTAAACTCACCAAGGATGAAGAAGGTGAATCCGTAGATAGCACTAAATATAGATGAATGATTGGTAGTCTACTCTATCTCACGGCTAGTAGACCCGACATTATGTTTAGTGTTTGTCTTGTGCTCGCTTTCAAGAAGATCCTAAAACATCCCATCTTGAAGCCGTAAAACGAATATTTAGATACATTAAAGGTACTAAACACTTAGGATTATGGTATCCCAAAGGAACGAGAATTGAAACCATAGAGTATGCTGACTCGAACCATGCCGTTGACTATGTCGATAGAAAAAGTACAAGTGGTATTGGTACTTTTGTTGGGCATTGTCTTGCCGCATGGTTCTCAAAGAAACAAACGGCTCTAGCAATCTAAACAACCAAAGTCGAGCACGTGTCAGTAGGAAAAGCATGTCAACAAGCACTTTGGATGAAACAAGCTCTCGTCGACTATGGGATTCAACTTAACGACGTCCCTATTCTTTGCGACAACGAAGGAGCTATCGACCTTAGTAAGAATCCAGTTCAACATACTCGAACCAAACACATAGAAATTCGTCATCACTTTCTAAACGACAATGTTCAAAAAGGAAACATCTCAATCGAGAAAGTATCCTCAGAAGACAACATTTCCGATATCCTAATAAAACCTCTTAAAGGAGAACCATTTAACCTTCTTAGACTTGGTTTAGGATTAATGGAACCAAATGTGTAGTTAAAACTTTAGCTCAAACCTTAGCTTAACCAAAACACGACAAAAATAACCAAAAACCAAAACAGTCCCACGGAACCCTTCGACAACAAGGACGGAACCAAATATTTGGTTCTGCCCCATCCGTGGGTTCCTGGGTTGGTTTTTATATATATTAAACAAACACTCCTTTTGTCATTCCCACAACACACAAGAAACTCAAACTCGCCCCATAGCACACCATTCTCAGAATTTAGGTCATCTCCTTCAACAAATTTGTGCTCTAATCCACACTGTAAGTATCCCAACTATATTTACACTCCTGATCTGAGTCTAGGATTTATATTTCTTGCGCAAAACCAAAACTTGGGGATTATGCATCTTTTTGAAAAATCATGAAGTACATTTGCTAAATTGCATAACTAATCATGTTTCCCTTAGTTAGGAATTGCATATTATAAGACATTATCATAATTCACTAAAAACCCCATGTCAAATTTTTTTGTGAAAAGCTTCTCACTATTAGGAAAAATGATTTTCACATTGTTCATACAAATAAAAACGTTATGTTTAAAACATCATTTGCATAATGTCTCTTGAATGCTAAAGGAAATACATAACTAATATGTATTTTTGGGTACATTCAATCGAAGCTACATTGAATTAGGAGTGTTTGGGTTATCTCTCGTTTTTTATAAAATTTGCTAAATGAAATTTTTATGCATTAAAAAGAAGTCGAGATAACTACACCTCCACATTGTCCTCATATAGGCACACACTAGAACATTACATCTAAACTCTCATTAGTTTTAACTAAACTATGTAATTTTTGTATCTAGGATAAATCATGCCTCCCGCGACCTTCTACGATCACAAGGATACCCTAAACTATCTTCCAAAATACCATAAAACTAAGGGACTTACACCGGCACAAGTAAAAATATTTAAGGCCTTAGAGAAACGATATGTCCACGAGGGTAGAACCATTGACCCTTCCTTTCTAGAAGGAACCAATATTCGCCAAGAACTAGCTACCATTAACTTTGATTGTCTCTTGGACATCAATGAACCAATATGTCCTAGATTTGTATTAGAGTTTTATGCTAGTGTTGTCCTTAGCACAAACGATTATGGTCTCATCTCTATCCAATTCAAAGTCAATCAAAGTGACTTCAACATTCCTCTAATCCAATTTGCGGAAGTCCTTGGGATTCCGTGTGAAGGTACTTGCCTTTACTCGGATAAATGGTCTTTTTCAATCCTCGATTCTATTGTTGATCGTATGCCTCCACACGACACTCCTTTGACCCCAAAATAGATAATTCGAGACCATCTCTTCCTTCCTAGAACTTCAAACACTAGATTAACCCGCCAAGGAAATGAAGTTAAAAAAGACCCGTTTGGCATGGAGCTAAATGAACTTAGGCCACAATTTAAGAAGTGGGAAGAAATTATTAGAGCCAATGTCTTATGCACCATAGGGAATCGAGACCATATCAATGCTTGCCTATGCTACATGCTTTATTGCTTGTCAACTCATCAACCCTTCAACCTTGCCTACTATGTCGCCAAGAGGATGGCGGACATACCAATGTTAGGAACCACCGCTCATCCATACGGGATGCTTCTCACCTATCTTTTTAGAGCTTTTGCACCTATCCCTCCAAATGCTAGAGGTTTTTGTCCTGACTACTCCCTCGTTGCCCACATATTTGTACCCTTGAGTGATAAGAGAGTAGCCAAAACACAAGGAAAACGTCCTCATCCACCTACCTCCTCATCATCATCATCTATGAGCAAGGATGATGGACTCCCTAATTCTAGGCTTCCACCTCTAGAATATATGCAACAATTCCAAGAATTGAACAACAAACTGAAGAGTTCAAGCAAACGAGAGGGATGTTCAAGTGCATCGGGCGATTCCTAACAAAGATGAACAAGAAACTAGATAGGCAATGAGAGGTTTCACGAGTGTTTGGTACAATTGTTTTTAACAATGATGTGATGTGTTTTTATGATCGTAGGATGATAACTTATTGTTGAACAACTATGTGAACTAACGTTGTCATGCAGGGAGATAACATTATGATGTTATCAATTTTCCTTTCTTTAGCCACTTTTTGGCATAACTTCCATTATTAGTAATATCATTAGCCCCGGTTTGATCTATATGCTTACATGTGTTAATACCTGTTTTTTTGTTATTATTCAATCACAACTAATTAATTACACATGTTTTAGGAAAATTTACGGGATTTGAACGGGATTCGGGCTTTCAAAAAAACCCTCTGTTTACTTTTTTTGCTCGGCGGATTGGGCGAAACCAAAAATTTGGTTCCGTCCATCCAAATTTTTGATGCCGCCAAAAATCACCTGACGGATCAGGCGGAACCAAATTCTGGGTTCCGCCTGTGTAGTCGTTTGGTTCCGCCGTATAACAGCTACATTTTTAAATTTTTGATTAATCTCACACTCTAGTTCACTCATTCTTGTCATTAGGATAGTTTTATTGATAATACCTCATATTAGGATCATCTTAGATCACTTAGAACAATAGGAAAAACATTTCCCACCAAAACTTGATATTTCAAAAAATCACTCAAGTTACCTTTCTCCACCAAGCAAGGATCCCTCAAAATGGTTCCTTGCCATCCGTGGATCAATCACATCATTAGATTTCCCACTCACCACTATGCATTAACTACATACTTTCTTTATTTCACTCAACTCAATCTCATTGGATTGACTTTGATGATATGATAAGATTCTCTTCCACTTCTAAATCATTAGAAACCACCATCTTTGTATGGTTTAACATCAAATCCAACACACACTCTTCCATAAATATTGGAGTCTATAAATTTGAACCTTTAGGATGAACAATTCTCACACCTTCACTACCATTTCTAGTAGCATTTCTGCATCTCTCAACTATTCTCTCCACAATGACAAAGTCAAACAACTCCTCATCATCAAGACCTCAAAGAAGAACTGCTAGGATGAGTGTCAGACCATGTTGCTTTGTCAACCTCAACTCCTCATCCTCAGAATCATCACCACTAAACATCTCATCTCCAATCGATAATGAGAACTTCCTCACCTTGTCGACTCCAACACCTCCACATATCATCATCACTACTCCACCACCTACCAAAACACCAGTGGCCACCACACCACCTCCCGCACCATCTCAGATACCAAAATCACCATCACCTCCTAGATCCCCTAAAATTCAACCAATAGAGTTGTTTGCCACTCCACCAACCTCTCCACACCCCTACTTAGAAACCTTGGAAGACCTACCTCCAAGATCCACCAATGCCATTTGAGGTTGAACCTTTTCAACAAGAACCACTACTCTTCCACCCTATCTATAGGGACATCCATGGTCCTCTCTACCGTGAACAAGCTCTACCTTAACAACCTCAACCTCAACCTTTCTCGCCAACCTCCATAATCCAAAGCATTGACGAGTCAATGTGGATTAACCATCTACAAACTCAAGGTGAAATAAATGAGGAACTTAACCGCCTCTATGCCTTTTCAAACATGGTGGATTCCCACCTCAATGAAGCAATGGATCTACAATCCACATTGCTTGCATCCATCATGTCTCCACCAAACCCCAACCAACAGTCAAGCTATGCACCACCACCTCCACCACCACCACCACCAACAAACGAACCAACCTTACCACCCAACTTCCCTCGCCATGGTTGCCCCATATGTGAGCAAACCGCTCATCTCACTCAACGAACCAACATTTTGGTTCATGAGTTACAAAATGAGATGAGGTTCATCTTGAACCATATCCTTGAGTGCCTCAACGCTCTTTCACACCCACCTCAATAGATGCTCAAACTAGGACCTTTTTATCTTAGAATTTTTTTCTTATAGGATTTTTATTTTAGGACTCTTTTTCTTTCTAAGTTATTTTCTATTTATTTTCTTTGTAGCCTCTCAATTTGTGAATTTTGTCACAAATAATTTTCTATTGAAAGACGTTTGTTGATGTTTGTATGTTGATTAAGATCACTTATTGTGCATTATATGGTTGGTTTGAACTACTTATCAACTAACCTTTGTTTTGTAGCTCTCATTATTCATGCATCATTATACTTGGTTGGTTAGCTCTATTTACAACTAACCTTTGTTTTGTAGCATTCTTCATCCTTTTATCATATACTTTGGCACCCTAACTAGGGGGAGTGTAACACCCCAACCCGACAGGGGTAGAGATGTCGCAATAATGGTTTCATATCAGAACAAACACAAGCATATGACATAAATAATACAAAATGAATTCCAATGGTTACAATAGAAAATCTGAAACTACAAGGTTACAAATGAGAAATACAATAAATTACTAAGTCTAAATATAAGTTCTTCTAGTCATCTCTAATCCAAAATAGCTAGTAAGGTCTTCTAAGTCCAAGGTACTCTCCACTCATACCCAGCTTCCAAACTAAAACCTGCCGCAGGAAAAAAATGCGGCTGAGCTTAAAAAGCCCTGTGAACAGATATAAAGGTAACAAGCAGTAATAATGGGATAGTGAAGTAAGTGAAACAATGCAAGGTATAACAAGAGTTAGGAAAGAAAAATAAAGGTTATGCAAATATATCAGGAATTAAGAAACAGTAACAATAGATAAGAGTAAAGGGAACAGTAGTCCCAACCCGAGCCCAAGTCATATCAAGTCAAGTCAAGTATCAAGTCAAGTATGTATCCGGAGGGGTGACCTCGGAATACTAAGTACAAGGTTATAAGGTAAAGGAAACAGTAATCCACTACGAGCACAGAAACAGAATCATATCATAATCATGTAACCATATAATCATATAGAGGGGAGACCTCTCAGTAACCAGTAATTATGAGGGGAGTCCTCAATCAGTAAATGGAGTAGCTAGCTCCCAGTATGTGAAAGACGTGTATCGCACACACCATCAGTCACCAGTAATAACAGTATATAACAGAAACAGTAACAGTATACAGTAACAAATCTAGGATGCATCCATACGCCCCAGGTGGCCAAGGTCTGCCTCTACGAAGTAAATCAGTAACAAGTCAGGGACGGGACAGGTCAACACTCTCCTGCCCTAGAGTCATGCCATCGGTGCATCAATGACATGGACATGAAACCCTCATGCCTAGTTATGGCTCGTAGTCTCAAACTGTGGGTCAATGGTCAAGTATCAAATGTCCAGTATCCAGTTCAGTTTCATATTAAGTAGTTCACGTCCAATTTCCATTTCAGTTATATCAGAAAGTCCATATCAGAAGTTCATATCAGATGGGTCAATAACAGAAGGTCAAATATCAGAAGGTTCAATATCAGAGTTCACAATTCAGGAGGGAAACATAGCAAGTTCACAAATCAAGGGGAACATAGCAATGGCTTAGGGAAATCCTATAATGAATCAGAAATCCAGACTGTCATGAGAAAGGAGACACCCTTACTGAAAAAGGGTAGAATATCTGTACCTTATACCGCAAGTGAAAACACATCTAGAAATATAAAGATCGAAAACAAACTCTATCTTCAGCGAATCTACCTGAATACATGGTCATCTTATTATTAATACCTTATTTAAATCAGATTTCTCATTTTAGTTGGCTTTCCATTTTTAGTAACTTTCCATTTATAGCAGGTTTCCTCAATTAGTAAGTTTCCATTTTTTAGAAGCATTCAAAGTTATCATTTAATAAGTTTAAAGTGACAATATTAATAGCTTAGGGTTCATAATAGTATTTATATAAAGTTAAGGTTATTATGGTATGTTTACAAATTTTTAGGGTTTATTATGTAATTATGATAAGTTTAAGGACTATTATGCAATTATCATAAAATTAGGGTATAAGATGTAATTATTATAAAGTTACAGGTTTTTTTACAAGTTAAGTCCTTTAGTATTAGAAAAATAACAATTTAAATCCTTTAGTTTTGGAAAATAAACAAATAACACCTTTTTTTAATATCTTTACACTTTAACAGATTTTTCGTATGCACTGGACCTGTTTTAAATAATTTATGAATCATATTAGAACTCCGAAATAAAATTCCCAAAAATTCCCAGAGAACCCTGTATGTCCCTAGTAGTTTACCTAATCTTTCCAGATTTTATTAACTAGTATAGGTACGACTGAAAAATCCATTTCCCTAACATGTTCCATAATCGGATCTGATAAAACACCCGAAAAGTAATTAATTCACTACTCCATCTAGAAAATTTATAAAATTCTAAAAAAATTCCAGTAACTAGTAGACATATCATATATTACCTAGTTCAAAGGAAACTTTCTAATTCGACATGATTTGAAAATGATAAATGAAAAACACGGACTGTTTTTCCAGACATACGAATTTGATTTGACACTTAATTTTCTAAAAATCAAAAAGTAGTCTTTCAGGCCTCTAAAAATCACAAGGTTAATTTCTACAGAAATATATTTCATTGAATTTAATTCTAGACTCAAGAAACTCCCAAAAACACTTAGTTATCATCAAGATTCAATTAATTAAAGTCGGTCTAATTTCCTGATCAAAAAACTGGTTCATTAATTCATGTGATCTTTTAGGGTTTTTAACACGTTTAATTCCAAACGATTAAAATAGCATGCATGGATCATTATATTCATTTTATATGGATCATATATGATGTAAATAGAGTAACAAAAATACTAGATGATTTTTATGATGATCGAATAAGGTGTGGGGATTTTATACCTCTCGCTTGAACAATTCGACACCAACAAAAATCCTGTGAGTACACCAGCGATCCCACGACCTTAGAACTATTTTTCACACCTTCCTTAGACTTGAAAGAACCCAGGAAAAATATGCAAAAGCCTCCAGAAAATCGTATGGAGTGTAGAGAGTTTTTGTGGTTGTTTTTAGGGTTTTAAGAATTTATAAAAAGGAAATACTAAGAAGCCGTGTATATAGATGAGGAGGGGGAGGGAAATTCGGCCCATATGATTTGTGATAAGGCCAATTACAGATTTTAAAAGATCTTCCCTTTTTTGTGTAGTATTTATCTCTTTTTTTTTTATTTGATTTTAATTAATTAACAAATAACTAAATATATTTACATATGTATATTCGGCCTATGTAATATTTTTAAGTGCGTTAAATATTTTTAGGACCTTTGAAATATTACAATGTTCAAGCAAAAATTTTTTTACTTCATATGGTGTTAATTTCCAAGTGTTTGGGATTTAATTTGTGTTTTATATAATTATTAAGTGAAATTTTAAGTTCTGGGGTATTTTGGTAATTTTGCATGTTTTGAAATTTCATGTATTACAACTTCTTCCCCTCTAAAAGAAAATTTTCGTCCTCGAAATTTGAAGTCGCAAAGTTAAACGAAGTCGTAGCAAATCGCAAAAGATCGTCAAAACATTCTCACGCCCGGAGAGGTTCATCCAAAAAGGATCTCTAAACCAATTAGCTTCTCATGACTCAATCAAAACAAGGTGGGTTCAAATTCTCAGGAGGAGACAAATTAGGTTGATTCTGATCAAAAGGTCCATGCAATATAAAATGGATGATAGGTGAATTTTCTGGAAAGCTCATACGGAATGCGAACAAGATTTCAAATGAAATTAACTGTATCAACAGTAGAGAGCTCTACAAAGAGTTTAAGATTCATAACTGAGGTCAACAGAATGCAAAACGAGAATTCAAACTCATCCAGTCATCTAATGAACAAAGGCAGAGTATACGCATAACGGTGAAAGCAAATTAAACGCATAGGTGGAATGAACCTAAAGTCTCACTAACGTAGATAATCTCAATACAGTTATCAGAATTCTAAGGCTTCTAAGGCACTTCTCGAAATATCCTATACCCACAACAAGTGAACGTTATATGACGTAAGTATTATCACGTTGGCCAGACGTTATAATACTGGCATCATATAAATATGCCCTCATGATGGTCATACTTTATCTCGAGTCGTGAGCAAAACAACCTATCTTAATCCACCTAGTACTTCTATAGTCTCAGAGGTCAACAAAATCAATGTCATAGTTAAGAGGGAAAACAAAACTACTAGCAAGAGTATCGGAATCCCAGATTGCCTAGCAGAATAAGGTACGCCGTCCACAAGCATCAGATCTTCCACAATTCGCCAAAATTTCCCCAAAACAAAGCCATCATCGAACATACGAAAGACAAACACGGAACTGAAATGCTTCTAGGGAAATTAACTCATTAGAGGATCTTATTACTATATAACGAAACTTAAGTGAGTCAATGGAAGTGAAAGTTAGTCGACGATAACTTCGGCCTTCACAAAATCAATTCTTCCAAACATAACAGGTCAGTTTCAAAAATCCGTTCATTCAACACATTCAATCTCTTCAAGTCCGGTTAATCTGTCTTTGTTTGTCCATTAATCTGGAAGTGAAACAAAATCGTGAATCTGCAGTTCTTCTTGGAATGTAATGTAGTAATATGAATTTCTGGCACGATCTTCAAATCCCTTCATCATCCAGTCTGCTTCCGCTCTCAATTCATCTTAGTACAACCAAGATGAATAGGGAAGTGAGACTGCACGTCTTCATCAGCTCCAGGTTCGCCATCTAGATTTTCTTCTTTTGCATCACCAATACTTCTGCCTTGTAAGGGATGTCTTCACTCTTCAAGGTAGCCACCGTTGTTGTCAACTCCAGGTCATGCAGTGAAGTAATTCTTCTGATATGCTTCTAGTTGTCTCAACAAATACCAACCTCCCAGAATGTACAAATGATCATCAAATTTCTAAGAAGGTGCAAAAATGATTTTCATGGTCTACCTCGTCTCCGAATGTACTATTAAGTCATACAATGACCATTTGCCCAAGTACTTCACGAGAAAACATTATTTATCAAATTCACCAAACAGTCAGAGCTTTAGCTAATACTATTAGCGTCACTAACCGTCATAGCAGTCGTTACAAATATGGAAGGCGATTCCAAGAATACTCTCAATTCATACTTCCATCAGAAGGAAACTTCGCGCTCTGAAATTGAATAGATACATAGTCGTTTTCAGGGTGGAGGAATAGTGGTTCCTAACAGAAATTCGGTTCAGCTTCCAGTAATTAATACATATCTCCTATCACCATCCTTCTATATCGCGAACGAAACTGAAACACGCCCAAAAGATACACTAAGCAAACTCACTTCCTGGTCCTCGGTTGCTGCTCTTCCCGGTTGCTCAAATAAACTGGTATGATCCCGGACACATCTGAAAGACATCTTCGCTTGGTGACTAGACAATCTCTCGGTATCATGTCAAATCCTACTTCACACTCCGGTGGAAAAACTTGGTGGTTCAACCAGGATTCGTATTCAGAAATTCAGGGTGCCAAATATTTCTCAAGATAAGGTTCATTCATTGGTGTACAAAATAGGTTCTGGAAAACTTCATAACCGCGAAAGTAACACACGACTCTCCAGAGTAATAATGATAGCCAAAAGTTTAACAATCGATAATCATGGTAGGGAGTTCAAAATTGTTTCAAACGCCAAAGGTGAGACATAGGAGGGTAGTTGTCAATATTTTGAATGCTCAATCAACCAATCCCATATCAGAATAAAATCGAAGTTAACTATCCCAAGAAAGACAGATCAACATAGCAAATCTTATCGTTCAAAAGTGAGAGGGAACATTCTTATACTCGTGGTTAAACACCACAAGACTTCTCATAGGAACAGAGATGGGTAAGACGGAATCGAATAGCGTCAGAAGATTCATAGATGTTTATCAAAACAAGAGACAAATGACAGAATATATCAAGTACGTCATTGCCATGGAGATTCTCAGAATGCTCGAAGAGGCATCAAAATGATTAACAAAAGGATCAGAGGTCAAAGTCGGAATCTGAAGATAAGGTTCAAATAGTTTCAGGCAATTACTATGAAATTCTCAATGCCTTCAAGATTTATTTAGGTTTCAAATCTTAGGTGGTGCAAGGCATAAGCTTTCAATCTCCAAAAGTGATCTCAACAGGCTTTAACCAAAAGCAAGGCACGAATCAGAGTGATGCGGAAGCAATAATACTTAAACAAATGCCTTATAGTTTACCCATTCCTAACTGGTCAAAACTTAAGTTCATATTAAGAAATCCTAAAGCAAGTTCTCAAGGTGTTCTCCTATGTTCTTACAGTGGAAGCCTAATGGTCCAAATCTCACAGGTCAAGGGTAAATGTATTACAAGTCGCAGCCTGTTGCTCTGATACCATAAATTGTAACACCCCAACCCGACAAGGGTAGAGATGTCGCAATAATGGTTTCATATCAGAACAAACACAAGCATATGACATAAATAATACAAAATGAATTCCAATGGTTACAATAGAAAATCTGAAACTACAAGGTTACAAATGAGAAATACAATAAATTACTAAGTCTAAATATAAGTTCTTCTAGTCATCTCTAATCCAAAATAGCTAGTAAGGTCTTCTAAGTCCAAGGTACTCTCCACTCATATCCAGCTTCCAAACTAAAACCTGCCGCAGGAAAAGAAATGCGGCTGAGCTTAAAAAGCCCAGTGAACAGATATAAAGGTAACAAGCAGTAATAATGGGATAGTGAATTAAGTGAAACAATGCAAGGTATAACAAGGGTTGGGAAAGAAAAATAAAGGTTATGCAGATATATCAGGAATTAAGAAACAATTACAATAGATAAGAGTAAAGGGAACAGTAGTCCTAACCCGAGCCCAAGTCATATCAAGTCAAATCAAGTATCAAGTCAAGTATGTATCCGAAGGGGTGACCACGGAATACTAAGTACAAGGTTATAAGGTAAAGGAAACAGTAATCCACTAAGAGCCCAGAAAAAGAATAATATCATAATCATGTAACCATATAATCATATAGAGGGGAGACCTCTCAGTAACCAGTAATTATGAGGGGAGTCCTCAATCAGTAAATGGAGTAGCTAGCTCCCAGTATGTGAAAGACATGTATCGCACACACCATCAGTCACCAGTAATAACAGTATATAACAGAAACAGTAACAGTATACAGTAACAAATCTAGGATGCATCCATACGCCCCAGGTGGCCAAGGTCTGCCTCTACGAAGTAAATCAGTAACAAGTCAGGGACGGGACAGGTCATCACTCTCCTGCCCTAGAGTCATGCCATCGGTGCATCAATGACATGGACATGAAACCCTCATGCCTAGTTATGGCTCGTAGTCTCAAACTGTGGGTCAATGGTCAAGTATCAAATGTCCAGTATCCAGTTCAGTTTCATATTTAGTAGTTCACGTCCAATTTCCATTTCAGTTATATCAGAAAGTCCATATCAGAAGTTCATATCAGAGGGTTCAATATCAGAAGGTCAAATATCAGAAGGTTCAATATCAGAGTTCACAATTCAGGAGGGAAACATAGCAAGTTCACAAATCAAGGGGAACATAGCAATGGCTTAGGGAAATCCTATAATGAATCAGAAATCCAGAATGTCATGAGAAAGGAGTCACCCTTACTGAAAAAGGGTAGAATATATGTACCTTATACCGCAAGTGAAAACACATCTAGAAATATAAAGATCGGAAACAAACTCCATCTTCAGCGAATCTACCTGAATACATGGTCGTCTTATTATTAATACCTTATTTAAATCAGATTTCTGATTTTAGTTGGCTTTCCATTTTTAGTAACTTTCCATTTATAACAGGTTTCCTCAATTAGTAAGTTTCCATTTTTAAGAAGCATTCAAAGTTATCATTTAATAAGTTTAAAGTGAAAATATTAATAGCTTAGGGTTCATAATAGTATTTATATAAAGTTAAGGTTATTATGGTATGTTTACAAATTTTTAGGGTTTATTATGTAATTATGATAAGTTTAAGGACTATTATGCAATTATCATAAAATTAGGGTATAAGATGTAATTATTATAAAGTTACAGTTTTTTTTACAAGTTAAGTCCTTTAGTATTAGAAAAATAACAATTTAAATCCTTTAGTTTTGGAAAATAAACAAATAACACCTTTTTTTAATATCTTTACACTTTAACAGATTTTTCGTATGCACTGGACCTGTTTTAAATAATTTATGAATCATATTAGAACTCCGAAATAAAATTCCCAAAAATTCCCAGAGAACCCTGTATGTCCCTAGTAGTTTACCTAATCTTTCCAGATTTTATTAACTAGTATAGGTACGACTGAAAAATCCATTTCCCTAACATGTTCCATAATCGGATCTGATGAAACACCCGAAAAGTAATTAATTCACTACTCCATATAGAAAATTTATAAAATTCTACAAAAATTCCAGTAACTAGTAGACATATCATATATTACCCAGTTCAAAGGACACTTTCTAATTCGACATGGTTTGAAAATGATAAATGAACAACACGGACTGTTTTTCCAGACATACGAATTTGATTTGACACTTAATTTTCTAAAAATCAAAAAGTAGTCTTCCAGGCCTCTAAAAATCACAAGGTTAATTTCTACAGAAAGATATTTCATTGAATTTAATTCTAGACTCAAGAAACTCCCAAAAACACTTAGTTATCATCAAGATTCAATTAATTAAAGTCGGTCTAATTTCCTGATCAGAAAACTGGTTCATTAATTCATGTGATCTTTTAGGGTTTTTAACACGTTTAATTCCAAACGATTAAAATAGTATGCATGGATCGTTATATTCATTTTATATGGATCATATATGATGTAAATAGAGTAACAAAAATACCAGATGATTTTTATGATGATCGAATAAGGTGTGGGGATTTTATACCTCTCGCTAGAACAATTCGACACCAACAAAACTCCTGTGAGTACACCAGCGATCCCACGACCTTAGAACTATTTTTCACACCTTCCTTAGACTTGAAAGAACCCAGGAAATATATGCAAAAGCCTCCAGAAAATCGTATGGAGTGTAGAGAGTTTTTGTGGTTGTTTTTAGGGTTTTAAGAATTTATAAAAAGGAAATACTAAGAAGCCGTGTATATAGATTAGGAGGGGGAGGGAAATTCGGCCCATATGATTTGTGATAAGGCCGATTACAGATTTTAAAATATCTTCCCTTTTTTGTGTAGTATTTATCTCTTTTTTTTTATTTGATTTTAATTAATTAACAAATAACTAAATATATTTACATATGTATATTCGGCCTATGTAATATTTTTATGTGCGTTAAATATTTTTAGGACCTTTGAAATATTACAATGTTCAAGCAAAAATTATTTTACTTCATATGGTGTTAATTTCCAAGTGTTTGGGATTTAATTTGTGTTTTATATATTTATTAAGTGAAATTTTAAGTTCAGGGGTATTTTGGTAATTTTGTATGTTTTGAAATTTCAGGTATTACAAGGAGTATTGATCAAGGGGGAGCTAATCAAGCACTAACCTTTGTTTTTGTAGCTTTCTTCATTCATGCATCATATACTTGGCACTCAACTAGGGGGAGTATTGTCCAAGGGGGAGCTAATAAAGCAATCAAAATCCATGCATCATGATACTTGGCACCCCAATTAGGGGGAGTAATGACCAAGGGCCTTGCACTATATTCCGCAATGCATTCCTTCTTTTTGTTTTGACAAAAAGGGGGAGATAATATTAAACTTATACATAACATGTTTTATACAATTTATAATGCCTAAATTGATTTTAAAAATTGCATAAAACTAGTTTAATCTATATTTTTAAAAGACTTGCACTCTATTTGTTTCATTGCTTAAAAATAAACTTTATGTTTTGTCATCAACAAAAAGGGGGAGATTGTTAATATAAATATCGTCTAAAAAACGTTATTTACATTTTACGATCTTTGCTATATTTTGTTAATGACAATTATAAACTTTATTTTTAGCAAAGCATAAATATAGTTGAGACTTTTACATTTATAGTCGCAAGCTTTTTATAAACTCATAATATCATTTACATGCTACATATATGATCACTAGTATATACATGTTACATTCATATACATTTACAAGTTACATACATTTACATTTACATGTTACATTCATTTACATTTTAATTCTAAATATGGAAAATGTACAATGACATCATGGCATGCATCACTTTGATATCTTTAGGAGATCTTGAAGATCATATGAATATCTTGGATTGATCTTTACTCAAAGAAAAGATATGGAAATATCTTGGTTAGATTTTGTGAAGATTTTGGTGATTTGCTGTCAGGTTCTCGCGGAACCAAAATCATACACGGACGGATCCCTATTTTTGGATCCGTCCCATCCGTGGTTTGCCAAGGCAGTTTGCCTACAAATAGCAAGCCACACATTCATATTTTCTCATCACTCATAAGCATAAACAACATCATACATTCTTTCATTCATTACTAACCCATTAATATTTCATATTTCATTCTTAGTGATCTTTCTTTTGTAGCAAAGAGATCAAAGCATCACAAGCTTCAACAAAGCATTGCAAGACTTGTTAGATTAGTTACTGTGTGAATTTGTTGTTTTTCACACATCATTATTTGTACCAAACAATCATATACCTCTGTTGTGATCAGTTAGTATTTTAGTCCTCAAAATACATAGAGTATCGGGAGTGGTTGTGCCCTTGTAAAAGAACTCGGTATTTAGCTTTGTACCGGAAAAAGTGTAAGCGACGTTTGTAAAGGTTTTCTCCACCGAAAAGGGAGCTTGTTTCTTAGTGAAGAAAAACTCTCGATTTAGTGGCTCGAGGAGTGGAGTAGGGCAAGGAAGAGAGTCCTTGTAGACCGAACAAATATAAACAACCGTGTTGTGGTTTGATCGTTTTTTTCGTTACTTGCATGTTATATATTGTTTATTATTTGCATTAATTGAAATCACGTTAAGTATTCAAAGCAAATTAATTTTAAAAACGGTAAAACTATTCAACCCCCCTTCTAGTTTTCCACAAGATATAATAGAGAAAAAGCTGGATAAAGATCAAAAGATATACGACAATGATGGATTCAGTGACTAAGAAGGTTAGTGAAACTTAGAGTTGGCAAAACGGACGGGTCAATTAACGGGTCAAATTGGTTGGGGCTACATCAAACATTTTGGCTTCCATAGACCTCTCAAATAATCTTCTCACAGGCGCGATTTAAGGGCCCGTGATTGCAAGAATGAAGAACCTTCAAGTATATCTCAATCTCTCAGGCAATTTTCTTACAGAAAATAATATTCCTGTAGCGATCCAAAGCTGTAGAAACTTACAGAGTCTAGCTCTTTCACAGAACAAACTCACGGGTATTATTCCCGAAGGTTTTGGCAAGATGTTGACGTTGGAACACCTCATCTTTTCCTTTAATCAGCTCAAAGGACGTGTACCAGATACAAGTATTTTTAGAAACACCACCTTAGTTGGGTTACTAGGAAATCCCTTCACATCATCTATCCGGAAGGATTGTCTTAATTCTTGCAATACTCGGGCCTCTAGCTGTTATTTTAGTATTGTTTATAGTGGTGTTATGTTATCGTCATGCTAGAAAGCATAAAGTCGAGAAAACTAATACCCTCGAATCAGAGTACACCTCAGGTTCCGAACTGAAACGATTTGATAGAAAAGAGCTAGAAGATGCTACTGAGGGTTTTAGTAAAGAAAATATTGTTGGGACAATGATAGCAGTGAAGAATCTAAATTTCAGACAGTTGTCAGCTAAATCTGATAAGAGCTTTGATAGGGAGATGAAGATATTAGCGAAACTGAGGCATACGATGTGCAGAAACTGAATCTTTGGGCCTTTGAGCATGAAGAATGACCCAATTATGAAACCACATCTAATAGTGAAGCACAAAGCAAATTTCTGAGGTACAAGTACTATTATAGGAAGGAAAATACTAAATCCTATAAAGATGAAGAACACCCCAGATGCAAGAAAAGGTCAAAATACATGAGAGCTTTACCTGAAGGGATATTACTGGTGGTTGATTGTAAATTTCCTGGTAAGTTACTCACTTGCCTAGATACCCTAGAAAAAAACATATATTATATAATAACTGTTTCTCAATCTATATAATAGCAAGTCCAAAGAGTGATTAGCACAAATAGTCACAAAACCACATATAGCATTGCAAAAGGACAAGGTATCAAGTTTTAATTTTAAGTTGCTGTTAAATACATAGCTAATTGAAATGTTGGAACAGAAACTACATTCAAAGGTTACTACATTTCTGATTACTATTATATAAGTTTACACTACTGCTCGCAGTGTAGCTAACACTACATTTCATGTTCAAATTAAGATCGTCATCTGCAATTCGCTGTTACGCTTTCTGAACAGATGCTTACAACACTCGACAGTTGGTCAGTAGTAGCTTTGATAGAAATACTAAACGTCCCGAGCTTCAGAGTCAAGGTAAAGCTGCATACAGCTATATTTAGAATTAATGATGCATCAACTGATGCATTTGCAATTTATTATTTCGTTTGTACGCTTGCATCAATTAATTGACATTGCTAATTTAGAAATTGTTTTTCCAATTGGTGCTTAAAGCAGTCGATTTGAGAATCAAGTCGCGAAACAATCAAACGTCGCGTCTACAAGTTCCTCGAGTTCTGGTAATATAAAATTATAATATGAGAGGAGTTATTTTGCAAACCAAACAACCCTCACATACCGAGGGACAGATCCGGACCATATATCTTCATATCATCCAACGACTCAGATTAAAACAACAGTTATTAATTATATATAAAAAAAAAAGATACAGGGGTAGAAATGTAATTCACCACACACCATCTGATGCGTGCGATGTGTCGTTGCGGTTTAGCAGTTTTAATGCCTACTCAAGTTTTAAATTTATATTTAGTCGACTTATCAATAACACACACACTTAACGAGCAGTGTACCCGGTCAGTATGAATATAATGGTAAGTAGAGTGTCGATCACTAAGAGTGGAACGTATTATCTAGTTATTCTAATCAGTATTTTAATATATTAAGTTAGCTATACAACCTATTCTAACGCAAGGGGGTTCAGCCTGAGAGACTGGCACGATTTGGTTGCAATTAAATAATAAAATAAAATAAACCAATAGGCACGAATCAGCAAGTAGCACACACGTACACAGATAAATACTTGAGACAATAAGAGGGCTGTCCTTATGATAAGTAGTTTGTCACTTGTTTTATTGCTAGTGTTATATTAAGTGTATGGTTCGATGCAACGCACCGAGATTAAGTCCTTTCTCGTTGGTTCTAATCTTATCGGCGAGTAAACCCTTAATGATTACTTATGACTATCCTATTTATCTTTCTCCTACTTTTCTACAGACCATAGAATGCATAGGCGATCTAATAAATAGGCGAGGGCAGAGGCATGGCGACCCGATCAACGCTCAGCTAGACACAGAGGTTATCAATGCACTAATAAAAGTCACCAATGACATCAACATATAAACTTTAATTAATGAGAAAGCAGTTTTAAGGGAGTGCAATCTTTCCGTTGTCACATTACACAAGCCACCAATCTTGATGAATTAAAGTTTACTAACACAATAAAACAAAACTACTTAATGAATTAAACACATGCAGCACCTTCTTACAGCTCTTGTATCTTTGATTTGGGTGTGTCTTGTGCTGCTGCCTTGACTGAATTCGTCCTAGGTTTTCTGGTCTTCGGTCTTCTGTTAAAACTTCGGAACTCTTAATTCGTCCGGTCTTTGGGGTATTTATAGTTTCTGTCTGAGGGTAAGATGCGGCGCATCTAGTAAGTAGATGCGGCGCATTTACTTAACTTCGCGTAGGGTCCAAGGTTATAATATTCAGGAATATTCATACACCGCCAGAAGATGCGGCGTAACTCTATCTTTGGATGCGGCGCATGTCCTCTTGTATCTTCGATCGTATCTGGTGAAATATTGATAGCGATGCGCCGTATGTGATAAGTGAGATGCGGCGCATCTGGAGCAGAATAGTCTTGATCTTGTACATTTCGGTAGACTCTTAACTTCTTGCATGTTTTGCTCCATAATTAGTCCAAAATCGCCAAGTTTCACCAAATGCTTGTTTTCAACTGAGAATTACAAAAGTAAACGATTAAGTATCAATCCTCATACATAATATAATAAAACAAGTCAAATAATTAGGATAAATGATAGTAATAATATGTACTTATTTGAGTTCATCACCCTCCTAACCCCACTCACGCTACACACAACACAACTTTATTTCTCTCACCAAAAACATACATTCAAAAACACACACAAAAACAGATCAAAAACCATGCCCTAGATCTTAGAAACCGAGCAAAGCAACCGGTGATAATCAGAAAAAACTGATATATCCCGACTAAAAATTGATCAAGCTAGCGTTAATCAAACGAATCGTTATTCACCGTAGTTGTTGTTAATTGTTCAAATTGTGTGGGAATTCATTAATTGATTGGGTTTTGATCAATTAATTGTGTTATTCAATTTGTGTTTAATTGAGATTTTGATTGTGTTCTGAAATTAGGTCAAAATTTGGGGAAAAGTTGTTATTGTTAATTTCCGCTGCCTGTTGTGATGGATCCAAGTAATCCTTTGTATATTCATCCTTCTGACGGTCCGGTCCAGGATCATTGCCTATTCAGGAAAAGTTGATTGGTGCTCAGAATTATAGATCTTGGTGAAGGGCTGTTGAAATAGGATTGTCAACCAAAAGAAAGCTTGGATTTGTAAGAGGTACTGCTCTTAGGCCTCCTACTACTACTGTTCAAAATGCTGCTAATATTGAATTGTGGGAAACATGTAACAATTTGGTCATTAGTTGGATCATGAGTTCAGTTTCTGAGTCCATTGCTAAATCTATTATGTTCATTGATTATGCATGTGAAATATGGATTCAATTTGAAACTAGGTTTTCTTTGAGTAATCGTTCAAGGAAATACAAATTAAGTAAGGAGTGTTTTGAGATACAACAACATGGAGGATCTGTTAGTGAGTATTATACTAAGTTGAAATATCGGCACTACTAGGCTTTGGTAATTGATTTTTGTCCACTTCTTAGAAAGAGGGTGAGAAATTAGATATATGACATAATTCTGCGAGATATTTTCTTGTCTTTGTTAAAGAACATTGCTAGTCTTGCAAACCTGAAAGCCCTCTGACATATTTGTCCTGGTTTTGCACCGAACACTATGTATTTATTGAGATAAAGATGCTAGCAACCACTTATGTAACTATTGAATGCTGCCAGTACAGGGATGTTCACTTCATGGTTTTAACCGTCAATAAAGTTTCATTCTTTTTATAATTTGCTCATCATAGGTAGGTGTCAATTAACAAATGTGCAACTAGGAAGCAAATTAGATGGGTGTTTGAAAGGTCCATTTAGGAGTGCAGTCAAGGCTTACATTAAATATGACAAGGTTACAAAAACATACAAGGTTAGCATTTCTCATTTATGAAATTAGATGCATAGTTACTATTTAATGATTATAAAAATTATTTTTTACAAATATAGGCCAAGTAAATTGAAGTTTTATGGAGCTTTTGCTTCCGTCATCCATGTGTTATACATCTCTTAAGATTTCTGTAACTCCTGTTTAACTTTTGAGTTTTGATTGGTGGAAGCAAGCCTAGGATCTGTTTCTATTTTCTAATTAATGGTCCCTTTATCTCTTAGTTTATGGCCCATTAACAGGAGGAACAGGAAAAGTAAAACACAGTTATTAACAAATATAAACATATGAAAAATGTGTTAACGTAAGAGCCTTGACTTGCTTGTACTGAATGAGAAAATGTTCCCTCTGTCTGATAGAATTTTAGTGAATATGTGTCGATTGTGGTAAGGTATTTAGAGCTTATGCCGGTTAATTAGTTAATGTGATTACGATTAACGTAGAACTATCTTCCGGAAAAAAAGGAAATTGTATAAGCTTGTTGATTGACGATTAACGTAGAACAAGATACCATAGCTGGTGTCACAAATGTAGCTCAAAACACATGGTAGGTCTATTTGCCTAATATCTTATCTTGTATCACAGGTGATACCTAATATCTTATTTTGTATCACAGGTGATACCTAATATCTTATTTTGTATCACATGTGATACCTAATATTTGGTATGTATCACAGGTGATACCTAATATCTTATTTTGTATCACAGGTGATACCTAATAAGTTATTGTGTGGTGATACCTAATAAGTTATTGTGTATCACAGGTGATACCCAAGTTTCTACAAGAAGGTAATTGATATGATAATTAGAGCATATGTGTACCTAGTAACTCTCTTTATTTAATACATAGTCCTTAACTTACTAATGGTCTAATAACTGATGTTGTTGATATGCTTATGAGAGTATAAGTATGTAACTAATAACTCTTTTACCCAAGGCTTTTGGGCTTAGTGGTATAGCTAGGTGTGCGAAAAAAATATCGTCTTTCAAAAACAAAACTAGTAACTCCTTTATTTTAAATACAACATCAGCTGGACTAGATAACTCAAGTTCAAGAAACCGTAGGCCCCAACTTCCTCGGTAGGGATCAATTTTCACCAACCTGTCGGTGTGTTTTGAGGGATCCATAGTGTTATCAGCAGAATTATTATGCGCACTATCAGAAATTTATCCTACATGAGCGGGAATTTCCATTGACAGCAAGCGAGCTTTTACAAAAGACAATCCCTGAAAAACACAGACGTTTAAGGGAGTCACCAGGCGTCGACCAGGTGGCATGACACTAACACTTTCTGGTAGTTCTTCATGATCATCTGCAGGACCTGAGACAGAAAACAAGTAGCAAGGAAACTGGTAAATGAGATAGAAAACAGGTGGCAACTGGCAACTTCAACCCATTTACTTTCTGTCTCTATGATCTAATCAATCAGACATGTGAAAAAATAAAAAAATAATAATAGGAAGACTGTTCGTTAAATGGATTTAAATTCATCCAACATGTATTTTTGACACATAAAACTCTTTAAAATCATTTTATACAAAAGCCCAAAATTGAGATTTATGCTTGGATGTGAATTGTTATATTGTTTTTTTGTTGATTCGCATCTGTTACTAAGCTCTTAAATACACTTCATCTGATCCGTACTAGACCGAAAAAGAATTTTTCTTTATATTTAAGAGTCTTTGATTATGTAAGGCCTGTTTTAGTGGGATGTTTCTTTTTAGCTACCTGGTACTTGTGTTTTTTTCTTATGCTGACCGAATCATGCTTCTCTATCCTTTATGCACTTTGTGTCACTATTAGTTTACCTGTTTATTATGCATGATATATATTGCTTACTGTTGGGTGGTCTCTAGTGGGTTCATTATGTTTGACGAAGTCGCTAAAAGGAAAATACATTACATTATTTTTTAAACAGCAAACCGTTATGTGCTTATGTTTGGTATTTATGCATGTTATTCAAGTATGTTGAGCAAAAGTTTCTTATAAATGTATTGTCAAGACACCTTTTAATGAGAGCTAACTTGATTATATGGGTTCTAATATGACATATTGTATACAGGGCAAGAAAAGGAGAGTTATAGTCTGTATTTCCCTTGCTGATGAAACATGTAATGAGCCACATATCAGAATGAACAAGGTTGTTAGGACAAACTTGAGGTTTTGTCTTGGTGATGTTGTATATGTGCACCAGTGCCTATATGTTAAGTATGGAAAGCGTATCCATGTTCTTCCACTGGATGACACTATTAAAGGTGTCACGGGAGACTTGTTTGATGCACCCTCAACTTTTCAAATCCTTTGGAGTTAAGCCTCCAAAGGGAATTTTGCTCTATGAAATTTTGCTCTATGAACCCCCTGGTTCAAGAAAGACACTGATTGTCAACGCTAATATGTGATTTCTTTAAAAGTAAATCACATATGATATACTTCAAATGAAAATTTATGCATCTTACTATGTCACCTACTTGGTACTAGTTAATGTAAGAGTTTGAAATGCTATGTATGTATTCCTTTTGGTAAACAAGAATATGGAATCAAATGGCAAAACAGTTATGACGTGTATTCCAGATTTTTATGTGTTCCTATTTTGTTACTATTTAATACAATGCATGATCACATGTGATATTCAAATTATTACCAGACACATGTTAAATCACATGTGATATTGCTTAAAAATCACATGTGATTTTTTACTACTTTTTGCAATTAGAAGATCAACGCTAATATGTGATTTCTTTAAAAGTAAATCACATATCATATACTACAAACGAAATTTTTATTTAATGATAAATCACATGTAATACACTACAAATGAAAAAAAAATAACAGTAAATCACGTGTGATATACTACAAATGAAAAATAAAAAGTAATGTGTGATTTCTTTAATAGTCAATCACATGTGATATACTACAAATGAAAATTTTATTTAATGATAAATCACATGTGATATACTACAAATGGAAAATAAAAAGTAATATGTGATTTCTTTAACAGTAAATCACATGTGATATACTACAAATGGAAAATAAAAAGTAATATGTGATTTCTTTAATACTACAAATGTTATTTTGTATCACAAGTGATACCTCATAGTTTTTTATATCACTTGTGATATTATTCTTTTAATTGGTTTATGTATAGACTTTTAAGCTTATTTTTTTTGGCTAAATATTTGCTGTTACACTAGCCTAATAAAGAAAAATAATTTGGGCTTAATGACCAGCCCAAAGAGTTTGCGTAAACTGTAGTTACCTACTTACATTATGAGGTATCACCGGTGATACAAAATAACATATTAGGTATCACCTGTGATACAAAATAACTTATTAGGTATCACCTGTGATACATATAAAATCACACACTCGTTAGTACTGCTAGTTGGTTTTAATGTTGTTCAATGGAGCTTAGTACTGCTCGTTATCTTGGTTACTGCTCCTACTTACATGATTAGTAGTGCTACTTGTTGAAAAGAGTTAGTACTGCTATTGATCAGTTTGTGATATCGGAAGACACACACAAGAAGATTTTTTTTGGTTTGGTTTATTTGTTCTTAAAAGGTTAAAGGCTTGTATTTTTTTACTGATTGAAATTATGAGTTTTACTGATTTGTGTATATTTTTTTATTTTTTATTTTTGTGATTTTATGGAATACTTTGACATTTATCACTTGTGATAAAGCATTAAACTGTTTTGGCTAAGTTATTAGGTATCACATGTGGTACAAAATAACATATTAGTTATCACCTGTGATACAAAAAAAACATATTAGTTATCACCTGTGATACATACAAAATCACATACAAAATCTTGTTTTAATTTTCGAAAAAAGATTTTGGTATGAGTTTTGTTTCTTGGTTGATGTTTGAACCCAGGTCGGCAGAGAGTGAATGTAGGAGGTGAAAACAGTAAGAGGCAATCAGATGACTCATGAGATAAAATAGACAGAATGCATGTCGATTACAAATCGGGACAGAGTGACACGAAACTAGTAAACAACAATAAGGAAGAGAAATTTTTTACTGGAAAATGAAAATAGCTTTTCACTTATACACTAAATCCATTAAGCCTTTCTACTAAATTGAAAATTCAGACAGATACCACTACTTTCCTTGTATTAGTGATATAATTGATTTTCCAGATAAAAACGTCAGCTATACTCACAAACATCTCTTTGAAGATCAAATTTCCTTTAACAAACATCATTTTTTACAAAACATCTATCAGTGCAGCAATGTATGACTAAAATGCATGAAACTTATGGACCACTCCAGTTCAGGTTAAGTTCATAAGCGTTAATACTTGGCTTACAGCATAACAATAAAACATGAAACAACCCAAGTCAGCTAGAGGCTGCACAGGGCAACAAACAAAGACGTTTCACTGATTCTAACAACAAAGCTTACACGCGCACACTGATCATTGTTTTACAGTTCAAACGCGACCATCCCACAAGGAGTCTGCAGAAACCTCATTCGCGGCAAAGGTCAAAAGACGGTGGATGTTCTCTGGAGGGTTCAACCCCAAGGACGAAGCCCTGTTCTAACGATCCATTCTTTTCATCCCAACACATGGCCCATACGCCATGTTCATGTCAAACTGCCTCAGCACCTCTTCATTTGCATCACGATTCTCTATCAATGTATGAAACAATAATGAACATCAGAAAGAACGGCACACTGATACATCATTTTCTACACAAGAAATACTACGAATTTGTTACAACAATGTATTTAATAGAATATCTATCAAACAATTCAACCATTGCAAATCATGCTGGTTATTTTTTCGACTCAAATACATTGGAAAAAGCAACATTTTGAAATTCTTGTATGAAAGACCAAGTTATTGTCAAATTTTTCAAATCGCTAGTCTGCAAACATCAACCATACTCTCAATATTGCTCAATTTCGAGTGCTTATTTACTAAAGAAGCAGATTAATAGTTTCAGCCAAACACTCAAAACTGCTTATTTAAGCACTTATATACAATCAGTTTCATCCAAACACTTAGAACTACGTATATAAAGTACCTATTTGCTCTAAAAAAATACACAGTTTCATCAATCTACTTTAAAAATAAGCATATCAAGCAGAAAATGAACTAAAAAACATATTTAACAACCGCAAATCAAACCTTCAAAAGCTAACTTCATAGTCCACGCCAGCAAACACTTTTTATTTCTCAACATGGATGGGTCAAAATAAAATTTTAGCTAAAAGGTGTACAGGTCAAACGGATTGAAAGTCGACCAAGTGTAATCATCTTGCTTTTTCAATCATAATTTAAGCATTGATTATTTATAGGAATGACTTAGATAGACAAAAACATGTATGCGGGTCAAACCGGCGAGTTTCAGCCCATACTAAAAAGTAACTTGACTTGACCCATTATGAAACTCGACCGATACACAAATCTTGGCAAGTCTAAAATTAAACCATGTGTGTAAAAATTTCAACTGATTCTAGCACTCAAACATCAAAAAATTTGGTAAAAACTGTACCTGAACTGGAAGAGTATGCTTCTTTCGACATATCCTGATGATACAAACCAAGTGAGCTGGAATCCCATATTCGCAATATACATTTCGGGTATGTTAAAGCCACTGGTTCCTGATATATCATAATCCTTAATGGAAGGCTTTGGTGGGAAATATGGGAAGTTCAAAACGAAGTCATGCTGCTGGCTCAGAAAGTTGAGTCGTAAATACATGTAATATCATCACGGCCTTTAAGTCTTAAAACTCCCTAGATCACACATTAACAAAACTCCCTTTAAGTCTTAAAACTCCCTAAATCATGAATCGAAACGCATAATTTTAATAACGTGATCCCAAACACCACCTAAATGAGCTTCGATCGCTAATCCAGGTCTCAAATTATATCCTTTCTAACATCATAACACAATTAACACTCATTAAGGGTCATAACTAACCTAAAAATAACTATCACTTTCATCATAAACCTAAATACTACTTATATAAATCGAGTTGAAAATTACTCGATCAAGCCCTAGATCAAACATATAATCAACAAATTGAATGAACTTATATATTAATAAGGTGTTAATGGAACTTACGAGGGGATCTGTTGATGCATAAAGAGAACAAACCCTAGGAGATCGGTAACGAGATGAAACATCACGACGACATCGATTGAGTTTGCCGGAATCTCGAGATTGGTGTACTCGTCTTGGACGTCGCAACGTTATTGATTGATGTTTTTCAGACTACCAAGCAATTCAACAACTTAGATGATGGTTATAAACAAGTCTGTTCAATATCACCGTCAGTTAACTCATCTTGGAATGTCGAGATTGTTGGAATGTCGAGATGAAACCTTATTGCTTGGTAGTCTGCTTATGGATTCTAATTTTGGTGATATTGAACAAAGATCATTTTGATGATCAATTGGTGAATTAAATAGAAAGGGTTTCAATTTGGTTATGGAGGTTAGGTGATAGGCAGTGAAATGTGGAGGAAAAACACACATTTTGTGTGTGTAAAAAAGAGGGGTAGTTTTAAAATATGGTTTATATATTGATGAAAATGCCCTTATAGTGTAAATATTGTGTTTAATCTCAGCCATTGGATCAATGAAGATGGAGGGTGGGGATTGATCCCTTGGTATGTAGACAAAGTTTGGTCCTCAAATGATCTTATATCTTATAATATTAGCAGCGGTTGTATTATATTTCTATTTTATATTCATTTTGTTTACGTCAAATTGTATTTGGAAGTAGATCCGCATCAACAGATGCGTATACAGTTTGTAATTCTCTTTTTTCCAATAGGTGCTGGAAATGCGCGGGCAAACAATCATATCAGTTTATAGATGGACATCCCATCTACAAGATTTTTGGGATTAGATAATATGAACTTATGGTATTTTCACCTGTTTTCTAAGTTATATTTTATACTCATTCCCTCATCTTTTTTTCCCTTCACTTTCTCCTAATCCTTTAACTATGATTTCAGGGCCACCATCGACTTACTTAAGGCTAGGGAGGTGCATTCACATTTGCGAGCACCGCAACACGTTATTTTGGAACGAAGAACGGATAAAGAGCGGGCCTATATATACACCGCTGTTGTTTAAGAAGCCGTGTGGTTTTGCATAGGCAGCGACAATATCCACAGTACATGGAGTGCTCAAGCCCACATCTGAATCATTGATAGAAGAAAACAAGTTAATGACAATGCCTCAACTAAAACAAGCAGTCGTCACTTTTGAAAACATCGTACATGACCAGGCTAAGGTTATTAAACTATTGATGCACTTTGTGAAGAGTACCACTTGGAATGAAATGTATCTTAGTGGTACTGAAATGTATCTTAGTTTATTTTTCGTTAACTTAAGTTTTTTAACGATATTATAAGGCTTGCTCGCCCATCGAACGGGCTATGCTTTGATACTTTGTTCTTGCGTACCACTTTGAAACTTTTTTTCTCTCATATTCGATAACCGTTTATTTATTTTCGTTCTTAATGCATTCAATAAAAAATTTGGTACGTTTATATCCGATTTTTTGTTAACTAATTTTTCAACGATAATCATAAGTTTAGCTCTCTATATTAATACATAAGTTATAACTATAAAAGATCACTGATATCCGTACATGACTAAATTAAAATGTAAATTACATGTCATGGGCGGGCTTCGAAACTAGTGTGTATATATATATATATATATATATATATATATATATATAGAGAGAGAGAGAGAGAGAGAGAGACAGAGAGATGAGATATATTGAGAAAGGGTCTTGAAATGAAAAGGCTAGGAAGCCACCAAGTGCTGCCACGTGTCTCCTCCCCACCCCTTCTACTTTTTTAATTAGCAGGGGCATTATTGTTGTTTCACCCTTTAGGTATATAAAATGTTTTTTTCTATTATTTTTCACACTTTCTTCCAGCACCTCTCACAAACACACACACACAGTACGTATCCTTCTTCTCCGCCAGTAGCTTCTTCTCCACCGATTAACCTTCTTCTCCACCAGTACCTTCTTCTCCGATCTCCACCGTCTTCTCCACCGTGATTTTTGAGATGTCGACAAATTGTTTATCATCAACGAATAACGAGTGTTCACCATCAACTAATTATAAGTCTTCATCATAAACAACTACTTCAACATCAATGAATAATGATAGTAAGATCTTAATTCTTTGTTTTTTTATAATATGTTTTTTGGTTACTTTATTTTATTTCAATAGTTCAACAACTTTAGGAGTTAGAGTTAGAGTATATCAAGTTTTTCACTAGATATGAAACGAATTTGAGAAAAAAAACTAGATGAAACACGTGTATATGGAACCTGCACACTAAGTGTTTGATAAAATGTCTACATGATATTCTATAACTATGATGCACTAGTTTCGTAATGTGATGCACTAATTTCATAGTATGATGCACCAGTTGTTCATACACCTTGTGATGAACTTGATGCTAAAAGTGTGATGCACTGATATAGATAACATTTTAAAGTGTTGTTATTGATCTAAATATGTTATATATAGAGTGTTTAGATATGAAAAAAAAATAAATACAAACGTGTTTAGTAAAGGTGCACACAAAATTTATGATAAAATGTGTCCATTATGTTTTATACATCTGATGCACTAAGTTTACACTGTTATGCAGTATTACAAAGGTTTTTAATTTTGAGTTTGTAAATCACATCAATGATTTTATAGGTTTGATGCAATAGATATAAGACTATGTATGATTCGCTGGTAAAGGTTATTGATTTTGAGTTTTTAAATCACATCAATGAGTTTATGTGTGATTCACTAGATATAAGACTATGATGCAATGGATACTATAAGTTCTAACATTCTATGCATTTAACTTATAGATGTTGAACCTGTGATGCACTACTTTTTATGCTTTTAAGCTGCTAATTTTTTTAGTGTTTTTGAAATATACTCAATTTCTTTGTGTTCATTTTAAATAACTCACTCCTTTTATGTTTGTGGCAAATTCAGATTTATTAGCTCAATTTTTGGTTATTTATTAGTAAAAAATTAATGTGTTTGTAGTTATATGTATGATGCAGTTGTTCTGAAATGCTGATGCAGTAGATCTTTGTTTGTGGAAAATAAGAATCTATTGGCTAATCTTTTTGTTATTTTATAAGTACCAAAGGCAAGTATATTTAGTTGTATATGTGATGCAGCTATTCTGAAATGCTGATGCAGTATGTGTTTACTGCATCAACACTTTAATCTTTGTTTGATTTTTGTGTATTCGGTTGACCTAATTTGATTTTAGACCTGTGATTTTCAGTATGTGTATTTAGTTGCTTGATGCAGTTGTTTTACAACATTGATGCACTAGGTGTTTGCTTATTGTTATTGTATTCTGTTGACTGTTATGATGCAATTGTTTATTGTTATTGTATTCAGTTGATTTAAAACATTGACGCAGTAGGTGAATATGGTTTCATTAGATTACGCATAGTTTAGTTTTTCCTGTCCTTTAGTGTTTTGCTAATTTTAGTTCGGATGTGCTTGATATAACAAAGTGATGCAGTTGATTTAAAACAATGATGCGGTAGGAGAATAAGGTTCCATTATGTTATGCATAGTTTAGTTTTTGTCAGTCCCATAGTGTTTTGTTAACTTTAGTTATTATGTGATTGATATAATATAGTGATGCAGTTGATTTAAAACACTGATGCAGTACTAGAGATGTTTAAGCTTTTAGTATATTTTCAGTTTTGTGTATGTTTGTTGTGTTGCACTTTGATATAACATTGTAATTTAATATCTTAAGCCAACACATTGTAAACATTATTTTCTTGTGAACACTTAGTAAAGTTACAAGACTTTTAGCTAATGTTCAGATTCATAGTTCACTGTAGATAATTTGTACACAAGTTCTTTTACAATAAAGTTTTTTTCCTTACTACGCTTTCTGAGTACCGGATGTGCGTTTGCTATTCTGTTTCACCATCTTTCTTGTGAAAGTGGTTTGCATTTTGTCGTTTGTACTCCACAGAAGGTTCAAGAAGAATGGGTATTGATTGCAGGTTATGTAACATTCATGTCATTTCTATTTTTGGAAATATAGTGTATAAATTGGCCATTTTTTGAATGATTGTATGTTTTTTATATTTAAAATACAATAATTGCTTCTTTTACAAAGAAATTTTATACCATTTTGCATATTTGATTTTGTTTGCAACATTTCTTCGTATTTGTTGAATGTTGTTTGCACGGCTTCAAGAACAATAACAATGATAGGTCACAAAATTATCACACAAGTCGTAATACTAGAGAGAGAAAGTTAGAGAAAAAAAGAGTGGAAGGGACTTGTATGTAAATAAGAAAAAGTTTAATTAATCAAGAACCAACACCCTTCTCCAAGTGAGAAGGGGTATTTATAGTTTTACATCATAAGTGGGCGTAGTCCTAATTACTAGAAATAAAACCAAGGCCATGGCCCATGGGCCTTCTACATAGGTCGAACCTTAAAACAAACGTAAAGGCCTTAATAGAAAAGCAACCTATTACATAAAATATGACCAAGTCTTGATATTAATGAAATGTATTCCCAACGATCTCCCCCTAAGGATTGGTCATCAAGGTTGCTTGACGTCTTCTTTGCTTCTTAGGCTTTGACATATTTCGTATCTTTGTTCATTGTTCTTGTTATGTGTGATATGGTAATGTAGTAATCTGCCTTCCATCAACGTCTTTAATTCCGGTGTCTTTACGTCTTTTCCACCATGCTCATACTTCTTTTGACTTTGATCTTTATGCTTCAAGTAATTCTCATTCTTTAGCTTCGATCTTTGACTTTTGAACATTTGCTTTGCTTTGATCTTTGTGAGAACTTTCCTTATGAAGTTAGTATGAGCATGATGGTGATGGTGGTGGTGGAACTCCTGGTCACCATATATACCTGCATGTAAAAAGTTAGCAATAAAGTATCCGGCACTTACAGGTTCGGACTTTGAGATCGTTAACAGCATAGTGTTAAAACTTTCTCTAATCCTTTCCAAGGTCGTTCCTGAATCGGATGCCCCCAAGAGAGCTTACACAGATACACCGAAGTGTATCAACGAATCAGGGTGAGTCGCTGAAGTATACCGAAGTATCACTCCACGATTGTAGACCATTTGGAACCACCATGAACACTAAGCGTAACCCACAAGGGATTACCGAAGTGATCTGGTGTCATGGCTGTTTGATGTTGACCCTGGCAGGAATTTCCACTCAATCACTGAGAATCACAATTGTGAGTTCCCTCATGAATGTTCTTCGCAGATTGCTAAGATCTGCGAAGGACTCTTGTTATTTACAACTGGTGGCCTTAATGTTGAACAACCAGTGTAGAAATATTAAGTGTTCCTAAGAGATCTTTTGATGTATCTCGCGGCTCTAGACTCGATTTAGTGCATTTTGGTTTTAAGTCGTCGGAGGCATGGAGCAGACTGCCTCCTTTTCAATATCAACTCATCTCGGAGTGAGATATCGATAGATTATGAAGGGTTCTCCATGAGAAATGAAACAAGTAACTTTTGAGAGACACTTGAGTGGCTAGAAGGTTTAGTGCAGTGCGTCACTGGGTTAATGAAGGCTTGTCTTTAATACCGGTGTCACTGTAGTGACATCCAGTAACATATGAATTGAACCCAGTTTATGCCCTAAGGTTGAACATATGGAGGGCTATTTCATTTCTCCCTTTCATTTACTTTTCTTTTTAATTCTTCAACCCCTTCTTTTCTCCTTTCATTTCCTTACTCCTTTTTTCAATCATACCTAAGGACTTCTAGTTCTAAACTATTGGTATTGTCCATGGGTAGATCCCTCCGGTTCTGGCGGATCATAGGACATATTTCCTATCCTTAGTCACCTTATAACTCCATGACTATCCTATGTTGCCATAAACCAATCATTTAAAAATCTCCCAAAGTGTTTATTATTATAAAACATATTTTGTTAACACTTTGAGAGTTTTGCTTTTTAAGAAATACTCCCCCTTCACATGTGCTCATAAGTTTTTAAAATAAATTTGCACATGTCGGGTGGAGTTAGCACTTTTTGAATTGATTGATTTTCAGTGAATATGACCGATTCGAGACACGCTTACATCACTAGTTAGACTAGCTTAAAATTATTACCCGTCCTGGTCACATTCAAAGAAAATCTCTCGAAATGGTACACTCTACTCAGATAAGTCCTATTCGAGACACGCTTACATCACTGGATAAACCAGCTTGAAGTTATTACCCGTCCAGGACAAGTCCTTTCGATTAATGACAGTTTAAGTTTTGTCAATTCTTGGGTGAAATCTGAGTCGAGCTCATGCGAGATTTCATACTTTTTGTTACCATATTTTAATCACATTATTATTCTCCCCCTCAAAAATAGCATATCGATGTTGTTTTTGGAAAACATTTTGATTAAAATATGCTTTTTGAGGTTTGTGGGAAGAATCTAACAAGAACTTTTTAGTATTGAACAAAGATTTGTTTCAAGTACTCCCCCTCAATAAGTGAAATCACTTTTTAAGGTTTTAAACACGAGAGGGAATACTTGTTCTTTTGAGCAGAATTTTGAAAAACTTATCAAAATTTTGATTAATTCTACTCAAAAGTAAGAAGCTTTCGCTCCTTGATAACGCTCATTTTGAACATGTTTTTATAGCATTATTCTTATGATTATGCATGTTATTTGGTTGTATTTATGAACATATTACACTTAAAAGGTGCAAAAGATGTGTTTAGGTTCAGGTACAACTATGTCGAAGGAAATATAGGAAAAGATGAAGAAAAGTCGACAAAATCAAGTAAATATGCGCGAAGTAAAGTTTTCCATTCAAGACAAAGATTCATGCTATGATTATGTTCAAGTTCAAGAGAAAGATGCGGAAATGAAGTCAAGAATTAGTGCCAAGAAGTGTGTTACAAGTGGGAATTATATGCTAGCTTTGAGTTGAAAGTTATGTGCTAGACTTGGTCTATACCCAAGGTTTCAGTTTCTATACCCGAGGTTTCAAGAAGGGGAGCTCATACCTGAGGTATTAGAATTCCTGCCTGAGGTATAGCCATCCATACCCAGGTTCTACATTTTCATACCTGAGGTATGCAGAAAAAATGATATGAAGAGTTGCATTTATTCTTCATTTTAAGCATCATTAACACCAAGGCCAATCATTAACTTCTAATCACTAAAGTTCCTACATCATTATGACACTTGGAGCCCAAGTTGTTTTCTTGTTGGCTAAGGGGAAGTCTCCATATATACATGAAGAAAGAAACATAGAAAGGAGACAATCAAGATACAACAAACTACCACAAAAATCTGGTAATCTTTCTCGTAGAGACGAAATGCCACAGAAAAGCATCCAAGTCTCTGAAATATTTGATATTTGGGGAATTGACTTCATGGGACCTTTTCCTAAATCTCGTAAATTCGAATACATTCTCGTTGCAATAGATTATGTTTCCAAATGGGCGGAAGCAGAAGCCCTACCAACTAACGATGCAAGAGTAGTTGTAAATTTTCTGAAAAAGCTTTTCTCTCGATTCGGAATTCCAAAATCTTTGATAAGCGATAGAGGAACTCATTTTTGCAACCATCAAATGGAAAAAGCTATGAAAAGATATGGGGTCCACCACCGTTTCTCAACAGCATACCATCCTCAGACTAGTGGTCAAGTCGAGAACACCAATAGAGCTTTAAAAAGAATACTTGAAAAAACAGTTAAGGATAATCCTTCTGTTTGGTCAAGGAAACTCGATGATGCTCTATGGGCGTTTAGAACCGCATATAAAACTCCAATTGGTACAACTCCGTACAGACTTATATATGGAAAGAATTGTCATTTACCATTTGAAATTGAACATCGTGCTTACTGGGCATTGAGGCAATGTAATCCTGATTTAAAAATCGCTGGAGAAAAATGATTTTTACAATTACATGAACTCGATGAATTGAGACTCCAAGCATATGAAAACTCAAAATTATACAAAGCTCGAACAAAAGCCTATCATGATAGGAAGCTAAGAATCCGTAAGAAATTCAAGGCTGGAGACAAAGTTCTTTTGTTCAATTCAAAGTATAAATTCAAAGCTCCTAAATTCAGAACCAAATGGTTTGGTCCATTCGTGGTAAAACATGGTTTTCCATCCGGATATGTTGAACTATATGATAAGAAGGGTGGAACTTTCATTGTTAATGGACATCGAATTAAACTATACCATGATGAGGAGCAATTAAATGAAATGTCAAGTGAGGAAATACCACTTGAAATGCTTGATGAAAAGAAATATACTGCTATTCCTTTCATGGCACCTTTTCCAGCCGATTATAAAAAAGTAATACAATGGGCTGCGGAAACTGGTTACATCTGGGATGTTCTTCCTAGAACTTGCAACACCGCAACATTACATGATATTGATAAAACTGGAAAAGGAATAGTAAAAGGAAATGTGGTGTATATTCCAAAGAAATTAGGAAAGAATTCTAAACACAATCCACCAAAGTAAGAAAGATTGAGTCAGGCTGATGACTCATTAATAAATTTAGCGCTTCTCGGGAGGCAACCCGTGTGTTTGTTTTTTTTGCCCCGATGGTTTTACCATAAGTGTGGGGGCCTTAATATCATGAATAATACAATAAAAAATATATTGCATCTTTGTGTGTTTTTGTTTTGATGATTATGCAGGTTAGGATGCTTGATCTTGAAATCAAATGAAATCCTCCTATTTCTTATGCTCAGGCAGTATCATTTCTCTTATGTTTCATTTCCCTATTTTCATGATTTATCGTTCTTAACATTGAGGACAATGTCAAACTTAAGTGTGGGGGGAGGAAATAGGAAATGATCTTGAATTTTTAAATTTTTTTCTATAAATTTGAGCCTATTTTTAAATTTGTTTGCCCCATTGATCTAGTTGTTTTCGCACGTTGAGAATATTGATAAAGAATAACTAGATTTATCCACTAATAAAACATGTAATTTTTGAAAATTTGAGATGTGTCCTGATTGGCATTGCAATCCATTTTTGGATTGATAAAATTGATAGCACAACTATAACCCATTCAACTAAATATGTGAGGATTTGAAGCCTATTCTTATATAGCATATATCTTTTATGCTCTAATCTTCTTGCTATGAGTGTGCCAGTGATCTTATTTATTCTAGAACTTGTACTTGCAAATCATTACCAGACCGTAGTGAGATCACATTCGTGTGATATAAATGTATTCGCGTGATAAGAGGCTACCTTAGGAATTAAACCAAATGGCCTTCCATTTCACACATATTGATATATTAGCTAGCCACATTGGTTGGTTAACCTCTTCCATGGACCCATTTGTTAGCACTCATTTTAAGTGCTAGATTCCATTAGTACACCCTTCGAGCCAGTCTTTTCATTTTGTTACACCAGAAAAATATAAAAATATTTCTCACCTTTAGCCTTAACCTTACCCTTAGTCAAGTCTTGGTTGGTTACTAGCTACTTGGAAAGATGGTTGTTATGTGGGAATCCTTGAAAATGAGAAAGTTGCGAACTTCATGATAATTTCATGGATTATATATTGTAATGAAAAAAATAATAATAATAAGTAGCCAATGAGCTATGAATGTATGATATCAAGGAAGAATCTCAAGTTCAAAGGAAAGTGGTTGATGTAGCTAGTAGCACTTGGTTGGAGACTTTGGCTATTTGTAAAGTTTTTCAATATTAAAACCAAATATATATATATATATATATATATATATATATATATATATATATATATATATATATATATATATATATATATATATATATATATATATATATATATATATATATATATATATTATATATATATATATATATATATCCCATGTCTTATCCTTACCCCTTTTGACTTTGTGAAGTTATCAACTGTAATGACATGTGGTGACCATCCGATTTCTTGAGGAATGAGATAGCGTTGTTAGCGATCTAAGGTTATCCTTAGTGACCATCCGTTATTTGATAATTTGAGACTTCGTTGTTAGCGAGCTATTATGTTTTACATGAGATAGTGACACACTTGTCCTATATCACCCTTGAAACCTTAAACCCGAATAAAAGTCCTCTTAGATGTTTACATTTGGTGCTTACGCCACGTCGGTTGAGTTTTGTTTCTTGTACAAGCCTATGGTAATATTTGGATTATATCTGCGAAATGAGTGTGATTATATTATATTTTCCAATCGCTACAATTGAGTGTTGAGTGAATCATACTTCATATTCCTTTCGTGAGGTGTCTTAATATGTTATCAGGCAAGAGAATCATTAAGGTATTGTCAAACATCTCATCTTTTCATTTATAAACCTATATAGATGGATCTTATCTTGTACTTGTGCTAGATAGATTTGCATCTCGTTTTTATCATAAGGATTTTCTTAAAAGCTAGATTTGCTTGGGGGAAAAGCAAAGTGTAAGTGTGGGGGATTTGATACCGCTCATTTTGAACATGTTTTTATAGCATTATTCTTATGATTATGCATGTTATTTGGTTGTATTTATGAACATATTACACTTAAAAGGTGCAAAAGATGTGTTTAGGTTCAGGTACAACTATGTCGAAGGAAATATAGGAAAAGATGAAGAAAAGTCAACAAAATCAAGTAAATATGCGCGAAGTAAAGTTTTCCGTTCAAGACAAAGATTCATGCTATGATTATGTTCAAGTTCAAGAGAAAGATGTGGAAATGAAGTCAAGAATTAGTGCCAAGAAGTGTGTCACAAGTGGGAATTATATGCTAGCTTTGAGTTGAAAGTTATGTGCAAGACTTGGTCTATACCCAAGGTTTCAGTTTCTATACCCGAGGTTTCAAGAAGGGGAGCTCATACCTGAGGTATTAGAATTCCTGCCTGAGGTATAGCCATCCATACCCAGGGTCTACATTTTCATACCTGAGGTATGCAGAAAAAATGATATGAAGAGTTGCATTTATTCTTCATTTTAAGCATCATTAACACCAAGGCCAATCATTAACTTCTAATCACTAAAGTTCCTGCATCATTATGACACTTGGAGCCCAAGTTGTTTTCTTGTTAGCTAAGGGGAAGTCTCCATATATACATGAAGAAAGAAACATAGAAAGGAGACAATCAAGATACAACAAACTACCACAAAAAAATATGTCACATTTCTCTCTTATAAGTAGGCGACAAAAGGAGGAAAACACAGGAACAAGGAGGCTAAAATCTAATCAATCATTACTTCAATTACTTACGGATCGTTGTTGATTATTTCACAAGTGTTCTTCATTATTTGTAATCATCATTACAACATTTTGTAAGACTATTCAATCATGTTTACTAGAGATCAATTTCTTATGATTATTACTTTGTTTACCATGAGTGGCTAAGTGCCTTATGCACTTGCCTAGATGATGTTTGAATTATGGTTCACTTGATTGGTTATGACTTATTGGTTCTAATATAAAAGAAAAGTTAACACTAAGAACGAATTGTGCTATCTTAAGTTTTCTCCACCAAAGAGTTATTAAGTTTGGGTAATTTCTAATGATGTATTGGGTTGAAAAAGACATTGTTAGTAAGTTGGTTGTAAACCTTTGTCTATGAGGGTTTTACCTTATGTATTGACCATTTCATAAGAAACTTAATTTAACTTTGAAAGCTAAATAGTGTGGTTGTTAATTATTTGTGAAACGAAAGTGAATCGGGTAATTGAGTTGTGTTAATCTTGGATTGATCAATTCTTAAATATTGTTTTTATAATCCCTAAATCTTGACGAGGATTGAAAGTATTTGAAACAATATAATTAGTACACCACTAATCGAATTAGAACACCATTTAATTTGTTGATCATAATCAAATGGAACCAATGTCATAATCATGTCAAAGGAATTGTGCAAACTAGTCTAGGCAAGTGTAGTCTTTAAATTATTGAATTTACATCATCTTTATTTGCTTGCTAATTAGTATTGCTAGTTGGATTGCTATTTATTTGCAAAAATTCACATCACACAAACAAAACAAATCCTAGTGAACGACCTCGGCTTACCTCAATTATCTCTTACTACATACGGACGAGTATACTTGCTCTATGTGTTTCGTTTGAATCTTTGGTAAATCGTGTTATAAATTTTAAAACTTGGACTCCTAACGGGTATATCCCTTGAAACACATCACTCCTTGTATGAGGATTGAGGCACTGAAGCATACCTCAGGGTCATTTCTTTACAGGTACGGGTTATGCACTGTTATCTGTGCACAAGCCATAGTTATACATAAACAATATTGAATGATGACAAACAAATGACAATTATACCAGTGATTTACTCCGGACGACGGAATGTGATAATGTTAGGATCCTTAGCTCTTCCCCCCACATAGCTTTCCAATCTTCTCATCTGAACCCGATGCTTAAGCCTGTAGTCAATCCGTGCCAAGAACTTGATCGCCTGCTTCACATCGTTTCGTCTCCAAGTCATGTGTCTTAACCAACCTTGCTTCCGCCGTTCAGTATGATATTCTAGAATATGATCAAGCTCAGACCTGAATTGTATCAAAGTTTCATCACTGAACCTGTGAATGTCTTCGTAGCCCATGAACTTTGGTCTTCCAGATCTAACATACACTACTCCAAATGGTCTTTTGATGAAAGAATATGGTTTCATTTCTGCGATTCCCGGAGGTCTAAGATCAGGTTTGATGAGGTTCAATTTTTTCTGGTAACTTTCAACACCGAGGTGAACATCTTTGACTCTTGTCTTTATTACTATTCTTCGAATGTAAAGAAGTAAGGAGTTGATGATGTCGTATTAAAGGCTTGCCGAGTTTTTTTTGTATCTTAAGAAGGTACATATCTTCAATGTCGTTGAGATTCAAATGAGGATAGTCTGCTTCGTTGAACAAGTACTCCTTGTCATCTTGTCTTCGAACCGTGATCTTAGTCAGAAAGTTGTATCCATATTTTGATTCGGTTTCAGCACTCTTGATGGAAAGGATCATGTGTTTGTAGTATACCTTGTGTTTCGAGGTAAACGTCATTTTCCATTTGTAGAACCATTTGCGCATCTCTGGCCAGTGAAAGACTCCTAGAACAGCTTCATCATTGTAATCAGCAATAAAAGTGTTGAACAAGTCACCAATCTGTTCTTCAAGTCCTTCTTGTACATATGTAGCAGCCTTGAACTTGGTAAGAGATGTAGCATATCGTTTCTCTGGGTCAGTGTTCCCATATATCAGGTACTCCAAGTCATGATTGAAGAAATATGCTTTAGGGATCTTGGGATTGTGAGCTTGACCAATGAGCGGTAAGGGTTGAGAGTAGTCACGAAACTTGAATGTGTCGGGTTCATGAGAAGATCTTGCAACATCCCAATTAACATTCTCAGATAAAGCTCTGGCAACTTGTTCCAGGTTGTATTCGAATTCCAGTTGAGAAGTAATCGATGTCTTGAATTGTGAGAAACCTACTTATCGGATGTTGACAATGTCAGACAGTTGTAGTTTCTGGATCTTCATCACTTGCTTAAGTTTCTTTGTGAAGTCCACAACTGAGCCTTCTGCATGAACTTTGTCTTCTGGAATATCGGGGTATGCATCCACCATTTCTTCAAACCATTCAAACTTCTCAGCAGCTGGATTAATCCATTCAGGAGCAGGTTGTAGTGGTGCATCCGTAGGTGGTTCAGGAACAGCTTCAGCTTTGTTGTGTGTGAAGTCATCGTGAGTTTCAGCATCATCAAATGTTCCAGTATCTTGAGGTACTAGTTCTTCTTGGCCAGTATGCTGAATGTTGGATGATTGCAGTTTAGCTGTAGGTCCAGTCATTCTTGTACGTTTTTCACTTGGCTTGACCTGTTTTCAAGGATCATCCTTCTTTTCATCATTCGTCATGGACTTGATCAAAGCTTTGCGAAGACCACTTTCCTCTGGATCATTGACGATGGCTTCAAGCAATTAACCTTTGAGATCTGCGGCGGAAGGCTTTGATGGTCTAGTTTGAATAGTAAGTGGTGTTGTTTGAATATGATGAGCAACTATTCCATCAAGCTTTCTCTTGACATATTCCTTCAGAAGAGATGGAAGTGTTTCCTGAAGGTGTTTGCTGATCTCTTTTGGTAAGTTGTTGTTGAAGAAGTCTTCCATTGCTTGAGACACATCATATGAATTGAACTCATCGATGTTTTGTTGCTGCGTCTTTACTTGAGCTTGCAACGCGCTGAGTTGTTCCTTAAGAGCCTGGAGTTCACTTGTTTCAGGTTGTTGGGGTGTAAGTTTTGGTGAGGTGGGCTTCGTTTTGGAGTGTTGATCAACAGATGATGGTGGAGTAGGTATACGATCATCTCCTTTAAATTCATCATCATCTTGATCATCATCGTCTTGGTTATCGTCATCCTTATCACTTTCACTGTCATTGTTTTCATCACTTTCATTATCTTTTTCTTTATCTTCATCATCTTCCTTCTTTTCTTCATCAGTGTTGTCATTATCAGATTCTGAGGGTGAGTGAATGAGTTGGTCTGATTCTTCAGATTCACCCTCAAATTCACTCAGTGAAACACTTTCTGATTTAGACAACGTGGCTTCAGATTCATCATCAGACTTAGTAAAGGCTTCATCTTCACTAACCTTTGATCCGGACCCTTCACCTTTCTTCTTTAGCTTGAGTTTCTCAAGATCAGCCAGATACTTAGCTTTGTTTTTTCGTAGGGCTTTCCTGAGTTGTGCAATTTCTTTTTCTTTAGTCTTTGGTGGTTGTAGGGTGTCATCGGGTTTGTCTTGAAGCATTAGTGATTTGCCTTTTCCCAGACCTTCATCATGTTTTTCTTTCTTTATCTTCATGATTCTTTTCCTTTCTTCCCTCAAGCTTGATTCATCTTCTTCTTCTTCTGTAGATTCATCTCTGAGCATTGGTTTCCTCTTAGTTGCTCGAGAAACCTTCTTTGTTCTTGTAGTACCAGCTTTAATTCCTTTTCGTCTTCCTCTTGTCCCAGTTGTTCCTTTCATTGTTATCCCCACCGATCCTGCTTACTCTGCTTCATCATACCTTATATAGGCTTCTGTTGCCCTCACCGTCTCTGTAATTAATGCGTCTGGAATTCTGAGACCTTTTTTAGTGGTGTTGGTGGCATGAATTCTCACACGAGAAAGAACATGGTCCATTCGTTCAGTATGAGCTTTTTCAGTTGGGCGTTTATCAATGTCTTGTTCTCGGGCCATGAAGTGAGCAATGAGGAGTTTGGTGAAGCGAGGGAAAGGAATATTGTAGCTCTTCTTTTGCCCAAATTGATGAGCTTGATAGATCATGTCGGTCCAAATATACTTGGCATAGTCAAGATGAGCCAAGTTGATGACTCCCCAGAAGAACTGCAGATTCAAGTCTGGGGTGCTCATGTCCAGTTTCCTTTCCCGTGATGCAGTAACTCAGAATGGTGTAGATTGTCAACCATGGTTGAGGAATGTATCTTCTGTCCACCTTGGAATGGGATGTGATCTCTTCAAATGAATCGTCATAGCCAAGGTGTTTTAAGGACTTGACTATACCTTCAAAAGATGGATCATCTACAAACTGTGTGTATTTGCCGAAGACAGTTGGAGGAAGGCCAAGAACACTTCGAAGAAGATAAACATCAAACTTGATGAGTTTGGTGTCCAGAGTGATTGTCGTGGTCTTGGTGTCCCGACTGATAATCAAAGAGTGCCAGAACTGATTAAGGTAGATTTCTGGAACAGTAGCGGATCTTGTCAAAACATGTATGCAAAAGTGTTTCTTCAGAATTTCCACCATGATCTGATAGGAAGGGTGGCATGGTAATGTCTCCAAATCTACCCTGTAGTTTGATTCTCCAATCTTTCTTTCATCTCCTTCGGGTATCAATTCATTCCTTGCAATGGATCCTTGAGAAATTGTGAACCTGAGAAGCACAACCACCAACAAAGAAACACAATGGAAATTGCATATTTGTGTTAGTGTAAGTCATTCATTACATGATCTATACTTAAGTGATATGATGCACCATATAGAGGAACATGTATGATGATCATGAGTAATAGGTACACAATAAACAAACAACCATATAAGAGCAAACACAATTTTTCAACTTGACACATTTCTATATTTTGGAAAAATTTTACAAGTCTGAAAAATCAGCTTACTCGAAGGAATAAGGGTCTTACTCGAAGAAAGTGTGAAAAACTTCCTTACTGGAAGGATTTAGAAAAATATTTGAAAAGAACATCCCCTTAATTAGATATAGCAATTTTCCTTACTCGGAAATTTTGAAACCCTCCTAACTCGGAGAAACTATATAAAATCCTTACTTGAAGAAACTGCACACTTGCTCGAAAAGTTTGATAAAAATCTTCTAAGTCGAAGAATGTTTCCTTACTCGAAGAGTTTTTAAAAAATTTCTTAGTCGAAGAAATTTTCCTTACTCGAAGATTGTAAGAAAAAATTCTTAGTCGAAGAAATTTTCCTTACTCGAAGAATGTAAGGATAATTTTCTAAGTCGAAGAAATTTTCCTTACTCGAAGAATGTAAGAAAAATTTCTAAGTCGGAGAAATTTTCCTTACTCGAATGATTTTATAAAAAAATTTCTAAGTAGAAGAAATTAATCTCTTACTCGAAGAATTTCATAAAATTTTCTAAGTAAAGAAAATTTTCCTTCTAACTCGAAGACATTCATCCTTAGTCGAAGATATTCATCCTTACTCGAAGGTTTTCATACTTAATCAAATTCTATATGAGACTGATTCAGAGACCATGCAAACATCAAATACCTTCCTAAACACATTCTAAACAACTCCTATTACCCAGAAATCTAAGCAAACAAACACATTGGTCACAAAAGATTATTATGCGACATGAAATTCTTCGAATTAGAGCATGTGTTTGATTTAGGTTACAAGGCTTAAGGCGCATGTTTTAAGGACCTATATAAGCATAACTAACTACTCAAAACACATACCCAATACTCCTAGTAGTAGCAGCAATGCATACGACTTACTTAAACCCTAAACCATTCAATTTTCATTCACAGATGTTAATTAACACAAATAAGCAGCAATAGAACAATCTTAGACATGAAATTAAGCTAAAGAACTACATTAATTATTCTAAAACCTAATACATAAGAAATGCCCAATTTTGCTCCTTAAACCCTAATTCGTCGTATAAAAAATTTAACCACAGAAATGTTTCAAAACTTTGGGCGAGTGATAATCATGCATAAGTGAGTGAGTATAACACTTACAATTGTGAAATTAGATAAAATCAAAAAGCTTGGTTGAGTGTATAAAAATGGCGGTATTTTGGTACGTTTTTTGAGTTTGTGAGTTTTAAAATTTCTGAGTTAGTTGCTTATATAGGGAACAGTTTGAAATTTTGTCAAGTTTAGTCCCTTAACCCGTATTTCCCATAAAAAACAGTCCTTATGTTACAATATTTTGAAAATTGACAACAACAGTCCTTTAGGTTTGTTGTTGTTATATCCTTGATCCAAATGTTTGTTAACTTTGGTAATTTACATTTCTCCCCCTTAAACTAACAAATACTTTTAAAACTTTGTCAAACTTTTAGTTCAAGAGATCACGAAAATGTTGCATGATGAAGATTTTTATTAATGATGAAGATTTTGATAAGAGTGTGCGAAAGTCATAAAATTCTCCCCCTCAAAATATGTTTGTAATCAAAAATTGATTAAATGTGAATATCAAGAGCATATTTTGATTTGTTTGGAATTATGCACACAGAAAAGAGATGAATTTTTTTTTTTTTTTTTTTTTTTTTTTTTTTTTTTTTTTTTTTAAGAAAAAAATAAAAAATGAAAAATCTTTTTGTGTTTTTTGAATAAGATATTTTACAAAAAAGGTTTTGGTGTTTGACTTTCTTAGTTGTGTTTAAGAAAGTTGTTTAAATCATCTGGAGTCAAACACCACATACCAATTTAGTGAACTAATTCCACAAATCTTGCATGGGGCAAGGCTTTGGTGAATAAGTCCGCTAATTGGTATTCAGTACCCACAAAATATAATTCAATTATACCCTGTTCAACATGCTCTTTGATGAAATGATATCGAAGTGCGATATGTTTTGACTTCGAATGTTGAACCGTGTTGCATGATATGGCAATGGCACTCTTAGAGTCGCAGTACATGGGAATCTTGTTGAAAATGTAATTGTAGTCCATCAGCTGTGATCGCATCCAAATGACTTGAGCACAACATGCTGACATGGCTACATATTCGGATTTTATAGATGACAAGGAGGTACAATCCTGCTTCTTTGACTGCCAAGATATAAGTTTGTCTCCTAGAAACTGCACTCCCCCAGATGTACTTTTGCGTGTGTCTAAACATCCTGCATGATCAGCATCTGAAAAAGCTATTAGTTCAAAACCAGAATCCTTCGGATACCAGATCCCCAAATGGATGGTTCCCTTTATTTATCGAAGGATTCTTTTAACCTCAGAGAGGTGTCTTTCATTTGGTTGAGACTAATAACGGGAGCATAGGTATACAGCAAAAATTATATCTGGTCTACTGGCTGTTAGATACATGAGGGACCCAATCATACTACGATATTTTGTAGGGTCAACAGGTGTACCATGTAAATCAGCATCCAGCTTTGGGGATGATGCAGACATAGGTGTATTATAAGTATCACAACTTGTCATGCCATGTTTCTTTAAAATCTCAAGAGCATACTTGGACTGATTTAGAAAAATACCACGGGGGGATTGATGAACTTGAAGTCCTAAGAAGAACGTAAGTTCACCCATCATGGACATTTCAAAATTTTGTTTCATTAATCTTGCAAAAGCATTTGAGTACTTTTTATGTGTTGACCCAAAAATGATGTCATCAACATAAATTTGAACAATTAAGGTGTCCTCCCCGTGTTTTTGAATAAACAGTGTGGGATCAACTGATCCTTTGGTAAAGTGATTAGCAAGTAAGAATGCGGACAGTTTGTCGTACCATGCCCTCGGGGCTTGTTTAAGGCCGTAAAGGGCTTTCTTGAGTCTGTACACATGATTAGGATGATCTGGATCGATGAAGCCCTCTGGTTGTGTGACATACACTTCTTCTCGGAGTTGCCCATTCAGAAATGCAGTTTTTACGTCCATTTGATAAACGGTGATGTTCTTGTGGGCAGCATACGCCAGAAACATGCGGACAGCTTCAAGTCTAGCCACTGGTGCAAAGGATTCTTCAAATTCAATGCCCCCTTCTACTTGGTTGAAGCCTTTGGCAACCAGACGCGATTTGTTACGAATTACTGTTCCATCAGCATCAAGTTTGTTTTTCCAAATCCATTTAAGTCCGACAACATAAACTCCATCGGGTCTTTCTACCAATTCCCAGACTTCAAGACGTTTGATTTGATCTAGTTCTTCTTGCATTGATTCAATCCAATTGTCATAAGTCATGGCTTCTTTAATGTTCTTTGTTTCAGCTTGACTGACGGTAAGTGCATAAGTGCATGTTTCACCATCTGTGTGAAGTCTTTGTCGTGTCATGACTGGATTATCAGGATTACCAATCACATTTACTAGGGGATGATCTCTTGTCCATCTGTGTGTTGAAGGGTAATGTTGAAAAAGATTGTGCATATTAGACAGATCCAAGTTGCGTGTAGACGACTCAGCAATATTGGGAATGGTTGGAGCCGGAGCAAATAAATTAAAAAAGGCATTTCCGTCATAATTTGCAGGTGCGGGTACATCTTGTTGTTGTAGATCTTCAGCTAAATTATCAGTGTTGGAAGCGGTTTGTTCTTCTGTTGATGGAGATTCAGTTGGAGGTGCATCTGCAGCAGCTGTTGTTGTTGTAGTAGGTGTATCAGGTATTGGATTGTTATCAGGTTGAGCAGCGGAACTTGTAGATGCATCTGTTGCACGACTTGCAAAAGAATCATCAAACAGTGGAGCAAACAAGGTTTCCAATTCCTTACGGTTGAGGGAAAGTGGTGCAGCTGATTGATCTGGAAAATTTAGACGGATGGTTGCGGGTCCTAATCTGTTTTGCTCATAAGCCATTTCTGTAAGCTCATCGAAATTAGCATGAATAGTCTCCTGAATTTCTCTAGTACGATGATTCCAGATTCGAAAGCCTTTGGAGTTCTCACAATATCCAATGAAGATACCAATGTCAGCTTTGGCTTTTAGTTTTCCAAAATCATCACGATCATTATTTGGGTAACAAAGGGCACCAAATACATTAAAGTAATTTATATTTGGTTCTCGGTTGTGAACAATCTCATAAGGAGTTTTGTGATGCCGTTTGGTGATCATGCAACGGTTTTGAGTGTAACATCCAGTTGAGACAGCTTCTACCCATAGGTAATCAGGTAATTGAGCATTGATTAATATTGTTCTTGCAGCTTCCGCTAACGTCCTGTTGCGTCTTTCGGCAACCCCATTCTGTTATGCACTTCTTGCAATAGATGTTTGATGTTCAATTCCCACTTTCTCAAAATAATCTCGAAGAGTTTGATTCTTGAATTTAGTTCTATTGTCTGTTGTGACTTTTCTAACCGTATTACGTAGCTGAACCTGAATTTTTGTGAGAAATGTGATGATCATTGAAGGAGCTTGATCTTTGCTTCGGAGAAAGTAGACCCAAGTCCATCTGGAGTAATCATCGACAATCAATGTTGCAAAAATCGGCCGTATCGGCCGATATATCGCTTATCGGCCTTCGACCTTGTAGAATTTTGCATATCGGTCAAAAAATCGGTCTGGGAAAAAAAAGGGCCAAAAATCGGTCGTATCGGCCATAAATCGGCCGTATCGGTCAGCTTTAGAAAAAATAAAAATTTAGGCATTTTACTTAATTTGGGGATCGTTTATTTCACTTATAACACACAATGAGCCTCATAATCAGAATTGGAGCCTTTTATTGAGGTTTGGAAACATAGTAGGCTTGGAATCAGTTACGATCTTTAGTTTGGTCTCCAGAAATACCCAAAACATGCAAAAAATACCAATCCGATTAATCACCGATTAATCCCGCCTTGGCCGATTAATCGCTGCAGGATGGTCGACCGCCACGCTGCCGATTCACGATTTTTGCAACATTGTCGACAATTACCAAAATGTAGCATTTCCCGTTTATCGTTTGAACACGCATAGTGCCACACAAATCCTCACCTCGTCCATCTTCAATTAAGTTTTTTGTATTTAGCAAATTCTTTAGTATTTTGATTATATAGACACGAGAAGCATCTTTGCATCCAAATGCAATTTTTATTTACTAATTTATTTAGCAAATTCTACTATATAAAAGTGATAATTTTGACTTGATAGTTCTTTTAGTGTATTAGTTAGTGTTTATCTGATGATTATATTGGCTACCATGTACTGTATTTTTAAAGTCATTGCAACATATAACTCATACAGATTCTGTTATCTTGGTCTCTTTATATTTGTAGTTAGAAAGTTAGTATATATATGTACTCAAGTTTGGATTATGTATCGTGTGCTTGAAAGATTTTTGCTTTTATTCGGATTTTAGTGATACTTGTGAAGTACCAATTTAGCTGTCAAGTTCACCTTATTTTTGTCCACATGTCTTGCACGAAAGTAATATCATGTGTAAATTAAGTTATTATCGATGTTTCCCTAAAGAAATCACATATGCAATTCTTGCCAGATCTTTCTCCTGAAGAAATCACATATGAAAAAAATTATTCTGCAGCAGTGTGCATTGCAAAAGGATGGGAGTTTTGTAGCTTTAAACAAGCCACATGTGAACTTTGAGGGAATTACTATTGTTGCTTCTTTAGTAGTAAAATCTCATTTATGTAATACTCAATATCTTAATACCCTCTTGGAGGTCAAATTACTATATGGCAACAACAATAAGTTGAAAAGTTCATGAGGTAGTTTTTTGTGTTTTCTAATTTATCAAAATTCATAATTGATGTAATGTTTTATTTTCAGTTTCACTAAATATTTCTATATGTTCTTTGATACTTGTTAAGAATTTTTTATTGAGTTGAATTATCATATGTTACAACCGTTTGCAATTACATTTAGATCTTTTCGCGTTCTATTTTGAACGTTACACGAAATACTTATCATAGTATCGCATATCGTTAATTGTCTGTCGCTATGAATTTTCGTTGCTATGCGCGGGTACTCGTCTAGTATTTCCAATACATTGACTTTACTTTGATATGGGTCTAAGGCCCCGTTTGTTTCACCACTTTTGGATTTGAGTAATACAATCAAACCAATATCATTTGTTTGGATTGGGTGTATAGGTTTAGAAACAGTATTTTATTCCTTTAGAAGTGGGAATCTACGAATCCACCGTGAAGTGATGACTTTACTGACAGGGAATGTACTTTTTTTTTTGACATTCGTGTAAGCATACAACAAAATTAATTTTATAATACTATTTCTATTATTTTATCTTTAAAAGTGACACAAATTTATTATTTATTATATTTATTTAAATATAAAAATATTCTTTAACAATTAATTATATTTTTTTCTCTCTCTTACATCAAATCAAAATCAAAATCCAAATCCAAATCCCAATTATATTTTATAAAACAAACAACATTAATACTATCATTCAATTTTTATTTCTTTCAATCCATACCAAATCCGATACCCATTGTGATTCCTAGCAACAAACCAAACGGCCCCTAAATAGTGGAATTAGGACCCAAAAATAAAATAGACCACTTTAATGAACTATTCTGATCTCGAAATTGTGATAACACGCATGCTTAGCATTTATTGGCCACTTAATAAAAAGGGTAGAATAGTCAACAATCTTTTTAATTATGATTAATACTCCCTCCGTCTCAATTTATTTGTCCATATTTTCTTTTTTGGATGTCTCAAATTAAATGTCCACTTTCCTTATTTAGTAAAAACTAGAGAATCTAGTGGAGAAATATTCCATTTTAGTGGTTGAAAATTAAAGTGGCCCCACTTTTATTAAACTTTGTGTTTTCTCTCTCCTAACAAATAAATTGAGACGGAGGGAGTAAGAGTTTAAAAAGTTTTATAATGATTGAATTAATTATTTGGATAAATATGACAATTTTTATGTTAAAACTGGGTATATATGGGATTATGGTTTTTGGTTGGGTACATATTGCATTTATAGTTTATATTCGGTATATATGGAATTAACACAATAATTAACAAACAACGACGATCGCAAATAAGTTTCACTATTTTATAAAGGGAATAATAAGTAATATGTAGAAACAATAAAAAATTTTGATTTATAACTATTAAAATAATAAACGTGCATGTAACGTCTTATCCAACTGATAGATATACATCGTTGTTTAAATGCTTTTAGAAAATACAAAAAACTATTACATACATGTTGTATGTTACTTTATTCGTGCACCTAACTTTCTTAGAGTAATGGGTACCCTGGAGCCATGGCTTCGTGCCATGGCTCAAAATTCCCTGCCACATCACCACATTCTGGGCGGTACCCACGGCACCAGAAAATGTGGTGCCGTCGTCCACTTTTTTTTTTTTTTTTTTTTTACATAAAATAAAACATACACAATATTAACTAAAACAAACAAACATTACATTAAAAAAAAATGCATAAAAATAAAAGTCTAGTACATAAACATAGAAATAAAATCCTAGCGCTAGTTGGTGGTATATTTTGCCCGGATTCATGCTTTTTGGGCTTTCACGATCGAAAAGTTTGGAGCTATGCTTTGCATTTATATACTATTTATTAACTATGAACGATCGAAAAGTTTGGAAAAAGCTAGGATATTTCACTTTGTTTCTCAATGCTTTGCATTTATATACTATTTACACAACTTCCCATGCTAGGATATTTCAAATTCATATTGTGTGCATAAACGATCGAAAAGTTTGCATTTATATACTATTTACACAACTTCCCATGCTTTGCATTTATATACCGCAAATACTACTCTACACAACTTTGTTTCTCTCTCTATATGAATTAGACCATCATCTTCTTCCTCGTATCATCACGATCACGTCGGAAAAAAATTTACAGTACCATATAAACTTGAAATGTAAGTATTCATCATCATATTCTTCCTCCATTCTTCCCAAGGTTCGAATTATTCCCACAGAAAAAAAAAAAAAAAAAAAAAAGTAGCTATGGCGTGGGCTGGTGGCTACGGCGCCAACCACCATGGCGCGACCGGCGGTACCGTGCGCCGTCGGCCATGGTCGGCTGGTGGCCATGGCTTGAGCCATCAGCCATGGGTACCGATTACTCTAATGGTAGAAAGCATGTCATTTAGATAGTTATACATAAATATTGAACATTGATCAAAGACCTTAAATTACACATACGTACCAGATATAAATGAACCTTTGAAATGAAGATCGCCTTTAAAATAAACTTTTGAAAACAACATATAATTATTGTACATGTGTGAAAACATGTCATTTAAAGAATGATTGCAATTAGTAAATGCAGCTCACCTTTAAAGACAACTGATATGCACGCATAACACTGATATGTATTCATAAAAGCCATTTTCACGCCTATCTGAAACAATAAACAGAGGTGCAAGAGTTAGTACAATGATACCCGATGGTCATATATATTGCCTTTAAAAAGGTGCCCTTAGGGGGCAAGGTTTAACGTTATTATAAGGCCACTCACATCAGTTAACTCAGCTTTAAATTTTAAGGCATGACACGTCAGCTTTTTCACCCTTTAACTTAACTCAGCTTTAACCCACACATCAATAACTCAGCTTTAACACACCTTAACTCAACTTTACACATAAATTTTCAAATTCAACCCCTAACTTATAAATTACTTCATTTTTTTAAAAACAACACATTTATTAAAACATAACATTACATTCAAACATAATACACTTAAAAAAAACTTACAACGAAATTAAAGAAATAAATAAAAATAACGACGAAATTAAAAGTTACATCATAAAAATAAAGGCAATCCTAAATCTACTGTGGAAACTGTCCGAGCTTGTATTTTGCCACAATGCGAGCTTTTTCTTGGTTGATATACCACACCACATCTGGAGGTTGACCTTCGGTAGATTCCTTCAAAAACTTTATTTCCTCTAGCCTTGTTATCGCCTCCTCTTTTTCTTTTGTTGCCCGATACGCGGCTTCGGCCAATTCCCTTTTGTGACGATACTCGACTGTCATATTCTCCACGAATTGCACTGACGACATACTTCCCGTACTCGCTCCCGTTCTCGTTCCTCCCGTGCTCTCGGATCGAGCTTTCTTTGCAGCACGCCTTCCCATTGGCCTTGGTTGTTCATCATGACCAAACAATGCCTCATTTGTTTGGCTTGGTGGTTCATCGCCGGATAAATCAATTCCCTCCAGCGTGTCCCACTTCACATGACCCCGTAAAACCTCCCAAGCCTCCTCGTTGCTAAAAGGAGCGGTTTTGTGCTCGTCCCGGTACATTTCTCGGGCACGTTTAAGGATATCAACTTCACTTTCGCCACTTCTTTCTTGGCGTTGGGAACGTTTGTAGTACGCGTTGAACTTTGAACAGTCACGGTTCAAAGTTCTCCACTTACTTTGGAGCATATCCTTGTTTCTTTGTTGGTAATTGACTCTGTTAAACTCATTCTGCACTCGTTGCCAAAACGTATCTCTGCTTTGATTTTTCCCCACATGTGAGTCTTCCGACGCTGCAACATAACACTGAGCAAGCACTTTTTCCTCTTCTGCGTTCCAACGTTTGCACTTGTTGGCACGGGTTCTTCATCATCATCCTCCAAAGGTTCGGGGTTTTTTGATTTTCTCGACTTTCGTTTGATACGCCCGAACTTGTTTTTCTTTGGTGGAGATGTTGGAGTGTCGGGAACTTCATTGGTTGCGGTTTGAGATTGTTGTGAATGTTGGGTGAAGTTGAGATTGGAGAAATTTGGGTGTTTAGGTTGGATTGTTGTTCGAAATAGAGCATTTGTTGATGTTGTTGGTAAAGTTCTTGCTCCGACAAGCCAAGTGGGTTCGGGATTGAAGATGAACCGGCGTTCGGGTTAGAAGATGGGCCGACATTGGGGTTATTCAACCCGGATCCTAAGAGATCTAAGAACGATTCGTTCCCGTCATCGTTTAGGTTGAATCGAGACTTTTTTTTGGGGTTGAAGGTTGAAAAGATAGTGTAAATATGTAGTGTATTGAGTTGTGGAAGTGTGAAAAAAAATATGGTGTAAAATGGTTATTTATAGGGGATTGAAAATGGTTTTGAATTTTTTTTTTTTTTTTTTTTTTTTTACTAAAGCCCGCTCCAAACTAACGGCTACAAATTTTAGGGGCCAAAGTGCAATTAATTCAAACTGCAACGGATAGTTTTAGGGGGCAAAGGTGTAAAAAAAATTTTTTTTTTTTGGGCAAAAGGTACCCTTAAAGCTGCGTTAGGGTGTTAACGCAGCCCCTAACGCAGCGTTAACGCCCCGTTCGTTTATCAGTTAACGCCCTTTAACGCACGTTAACGCTGCAAATTTCGTCCTTTAACGCCCATTTAACGCATCGATGTGAATGGTCTATAAGGAAACTTTGAGTTTATTGAATTAAAAATTAATGAATGTGTATTAAATGCAAGTACTTTAAAAGGAATATTTGTGTTTAATTAACGCAGTTTTACGACAAACCCCTTTAAAAAAATATTAAAAGCTTTAATTAGCTTTTACGAAGTTAAAAAAATGGCAATGAAATCAAAAATTGTTACACTTTTTTTTTATTCCCCCATAAGACTAACATAAACATAAGAAAGGTGTCATGCTAGTGTGTCACTACATAAAGCAGACTTATATTATCTTTTAGAAATTATACACTTCTGAAATAAAACACTCTATTGAACATTTTATGTGCCTATTTCTAACATCTATAAATAATTAAGAATTAAGATTCTCCTTCAAAGTAGGTGATTGTTAGGCTAGACACAGTCGGCTGTTAAATATCGGTTGGTCACTCTAAGCGACCGATTTGGAGATCGGTCGAGTGGGTTGTGGAGGGGTCGAGCAATATCGGTCGATCAAACACCAAAGCAAACATCGGTCTAAAATTCGACCGACTTTCAAAAGCATATAAACCTTTCTTTCTTTCTTTTTTCTTTTTTTTTTAAATCGTGTGTGTGTTTATTTGTGTGTGTTTTGCAAGTCGAAACCAGATGTAGAAGAAGAATACATGGGAGTTTGGTCATTTTTTTTTACTAGACAAAGTACAAAAAAAATATAGTAAAATGCAAAAGTATCGTACTATCGTGGATATAGCAATTTCTTATTAGTTTGGATAGGGTTTTACACTGAAACGACAGGCAAGTGGGCAACAAGCTGCGCCGCTAGCCCTTTTTGAATAGCAAAACTTAGTCTTTTAAAAACTAAATTCAAAGACCTTGGGGTCGTAACATTGCCATGCATAACCCGTTGGACTCTTTTGAGCAGCTCCACAGCCTCAGGTGCAAGGAACCTAAAAGTATCAAATGCAAAAGGTATAAACGCGTGTTGGTTATCAAGGCACGCTTTCTCGTGTTTGGTTACTTTGCATGAAGCGGCTTTCAAAGCAGCCTGACCCACCGTAAAAGCATGATTCCCCAATCCCACAAGTGGAGAAACCCCCGTTAGATCTACACAAGCATGTTTCCCTCCTATCCATCCAAAGACCAAAATATCAGCTGGTCTAAGTGTCGATCTTCTTTCCATCGGGTCAGTCAAAAAATTCACAGGTGCTTCTTTCTTAACTGAAATCCCAGCACGCCTGAATATGTCAAAAAGAACATCGCTAACCAAATCATGTCGGTATTTGAACTCCAGAAGCTCTCTACAATGAACTGCATGCTCACCGAATGAGTCCAAACAAGCTTTGTGACAAACCGGGCAAATTTCATCAACCGGAAAAATAGGGATCATGAGGCGATATTTAAGGATAGTGCGATACTCAATTGGCGACATATGTTGACCGAGACCGTCTATAGGGATGGCAAGAAGAAATTCTTGAGCATGTGGTGCACGCAGACACTCAAAAACAACTTTTTGTCTAACAGTCATCTCAAAGTGAACTTCCATGTCCTGGACAATCTTGCTAAAAAGAGCACTCGCCAATGTGTGTTGGGCTTTAGTGGGGGCGGTGTCCTTTTTAGTGAAACCGCCAAAGTCAAAGATTGGAATCATATCACGAAGACAAGTCAAAGCACAATCATAATCATAATCCATATCACATACGCCACTGCTGCGTAAGATGTGGTCCTGAAGCACCCAAGATTGGGCCCTCGAGGCCACAAAGGCATAAGATGAAGCCTCTACCGCCAAATATAGCCCCAAACCACCAAACCTAATAGGTAAAGAAGCAAGTCGCCACTGGAGATCCCCAAAGAAGGGACCTCCACAAATCACCATATCCTCAATCGCCTCGCGCAATCCTTTGTCAAAAAGCAGAGCAGCCTCCTCCACATATACGGGTTGACACGTCCTCAAGCCAAAAAAAAGTTTAGCAATACCCATGCAAGATCGAAGCAAGAGAAGCTCACTCTGCGGGTCTCCTAGCTGGGGAAGAAGACGCATCATATCAACAGCACTAGTAGCTCTCTTCTTTGCCAACCCACTAATAAAACCAGCATCTCTACTAACTGCCCCCCCCCCCCCCCCAAGAAGCTTCACCCCCAACGATGGCCTACCGATGTCATTTGGGAATAAACCCTCACGAAGCTTCCTACCATCACAAGAAGGCCAAAAAGGCTCAGTTTTCTTGATATTCAATTCAAGACCAAAAGATGGACCCGTCGCCCTAATGATGTCCAGAACCCTAGCCACCTCCTCAGTGTCACCAATGACAGTCCCATCATCAAGATACCACGCATGAAGAAGAAGCTAGCAATTGTTTCTGATTTGGTGCACGAGGGGATGCAACACAAGAGCGAAAAGAAGTGGTCCTAACGGGTCACCTTGCTGAACGCCAGTGGTGGACCATATATGATTATCTCCAAGATACAATCTGGCTGGCTGCCTATATAGAAATTCTACCCATAAAGAAATAGAAGGGCACCTCATCCTGACTTCATGAAGTAAAGCTGATCTATCCACCAAGTTAAAGGTGTTAGAAAAATCCACTGTAAGCATCGCAAGAGACCCGTCAGTGTGACGATCACTTAACAACCTGTTAACGCTATGTAATATGGCCTCTGCTCCACTCGACACACCGACCCCAAACTGAAAAATCATTAAGGTACTTGGTCATTTCATTGCCAACACCTTTCATAGCCACCTTGGAGACCAACCGCCTCCATATAGTACTCACTGCAATAGGTCAGATCCCGTTGTCGGGTTTCAAGAGCGGCGTAAGAGGAGCAGACGCAACAAACTCCGCAAGAACCAACGGACATCTCCCCCCTAACCACAAATTAACCACTGCAGTGATAGCACATAATAAACCGGTGGCAACAGCAGACCCATCTCCACATAAAGCATCCAAAATGTGTTGTGACCGCAAGCCGTCCCTCCCACAAGAAGTCCCTTTAGGGAAGGATTTATTACAACCAATGACGTTATCAACCTCCACAACAAGGGCAGGCTCAGCATATATAGTGCTCGGAATAGACGGAGGTATTTTGTGCGGATGTTTAGCCTCCAAAGCCATCACGGTATCACCATTATGCGGAGCAACCCCTGATGAGCATAACACCTTCACCGCTGCTGTAATGTGACCATCAGCAACCTTTCGAAGGCACGCTCTGATGTTGGTGTTACCAGCATTTTTCTCCTTTTGGATATCAACGCTTCCTTGGTTAAGAGGCACCGGACCCGATCCATCTAATATATTTTTACCTAAAATGGCAACACCATCCTCTTTCCCCCATGTGGCTAGCGAGCTCAGTATTGAACGATTTTGCAAGGCCTTTCGATTCCCAGATCTGCTTTCTTGTCTATTTGTGGGTTTAAACACTTGCAAAGTGCAGCGAGGAAGAAGTAACAACTTAACCCACGGTCCAATAGATCCCGGTTGAGCGACAACTTCGTATAGAGTTGTTTTCAACGCCTGTGAGAAAGCCATACGACAACCATGTGGGATTCTTTTGACAGTAACGATAGGTGCTTTGAAAACACGATCAAGGAGGACAACATCCAATACAAACGGGTCATGATCATTGGTCTTAGGCACTATGATAGAAGGTTTCACAATCCCGATAATGTGTCCACTAACACTATCGGTAAAACGAACAAGGCCGTCAGAGTGATGACATGCCCGACTAATAGCATGTAATTGCATACACTTCCCACACATCCATTGACCAAAAACCGTCAATGTTTCCTCCATAGCCATGTACAACCCATGATCCGTAGATATAGCCTCTCGCAACACATCTCTACATTCGTCTAAGAAAAGATGCAATCTTTTGATATGAGAAATCAACCGAGGAGTCCCTTTATTCCCCACATCCCCATCTGGGCAACAATGAAAATTACGAAATTGACATGGCCATAAGCCATCCGAGGATGAAGAAGAAGCCATAAAACTAAATAAAAAGAATCATGCCTCGAGATGAAAACGTGAAAAAAAAAGGAAAAATATATCCTAAAACAATAGGTGGCATTTCAACAAACAGTTGGCGTGCACCACCATTTGCCCCAGAAATCTACCCAATATGTTTCTTTTGAGCGATGGAATAAATCATGTGAAAGTAGGGAGGGTAAGAAAGTTCCATTTTGTTTTTGATTTGTGTTCGTGTTTTATTTGGGTTTATGACTGAAATTGTTAAACAAAATCGGTTTTTAAAAACATGATTCGTGAAAATAAATAGAGGAAGAGGCTATTTGGATGGTGTGGTGGATGGTGGTGGTGCCGATGGTGGTGTTTGATGGTGGTGGTGTTTGGGTGGTGATGGTGGTGTTTGGGTGGTGACTCGGAGGAACTATTGCTTAACACTATTGGATAAAATTTAAAAGTATCCTATCTATAGCAATTTGTATTTTTTTTTCTTTTTTTTACTCAAGCATCATGTGTATCTATGTAATGTTTTTATTTTTAATGAATTTTAAGTTTTTTTTTAATGTTTGATTAGAAAAAAAATCGGTCATCGACTGTGGCACTTTGGTCATGTCTGGTCGCCGGAGAGAGAAAGCTGACGTGACACCCGGTGACCCAGGTCACTTGGGTCATCGACTGTGTCCAGCCTTACTAGCATACCATTTATAAAAAAATCCAAGCTCAGTGAAAAAATAGACCCAAAATAGGTAAAGGGCTCCAAGGTCAAATGTCCAGTTACCAACTAATTGAGTAATCATTCATAACAATATACTACTTGACATATGATTGTGTACCTTGAAAAGAATTATATCCGGGGCACTTTCATAGCGATGAGATGACCGGACCGGACAACTTCATCCTTATTTGTGTCACAATGAGCATGATTAAAAACAACACTGAATCATCAATTTTGGGTTTATAAACCGAATCATCTATGTTTAAAACAGTCTTGAAATGTTACTACAAAATAGCAAACAACGTTATGAAAACAAAGTCTTTAAATCAATCATCAAACAACGTTCTATGCTTCAAACAAAGTATTTAAATCTATCATCAAAATTGGTAATAAACTACAAAATAGCAAACAACGTCTTAATGACAATTGAGTTTATAAACCAAATCATCTATGCTTAAAACAAAGTCTTTAATGTTACTATATTTGTATTAATACCATAACGTGAAAACTTTTATAAAAACCTATATAAGAGCAAATAAAGATATTATAGTGTTAAAAAGCCACAACATCCAGTTTTGATGATAGATCCGAAAAACTCACTTCACCATCCACACATGTATTTAACAAAATAGCACAAAAGGTACTTATAAACCTTGATAACAAATGGACATCTTTCATAGACAGTTTTAAAAAAGTAACGAAAGAACATGATCATCTTTCATTGACAGTAAGAAAATCCACCAACACATTAATTGAGTATCGGGAAAACATTGACATAATTTTAGTGTGGGCACGAAGATGGGAGAATACAATATTGCAAACATAAATGCATATAAGGCATCATCTTCCAACTGACTATGAGAAATTAAGAATTTTGTTGTGCAAGATTTCACCGGCCAAAGATGGGCCACGAATACTGTTGGAATATGTATATCATAACAATTTATATAACACATAAACATGTATATCAAAGCATGCAGCGGAAAACAGGATTTAATACTAGTAATTAATTAACTAAAATAAAAGAACATGCGTACCTTTGATTTCTAGCTAAACAAGAAATCGAGTGAGCAAGAACCGGTAAAACCCTATCTTAAGGTTTATCAAGGTCGACTTCTCCTAAGTCGAATGGGGAAAAAATTACTAACAAAAGTATGTTAGTTCTCCGTTCTTGTACACACATATTAGTAGCGTTTCAATGCGAAAAGCTAGGTTCTTGATCACAAACAAACCAAACACTTATGTTGTGAAAGTTGGATCGAATTCCCAAAGGGTTTGGGAGGGTTCGATCGGCCTACCACAAGAAGAGGAGAGAAGAGAGAAATTTGGCTTGCAAGGGAATCAAAATTAGAGAATAATGAATATAAGAGGCCTTGTATTTATAGTAAACTAGTCTTGTTCTCCAAGCTAGGGTAGGATTGCCCTAAAACCCATGGATCGGCCGAACATACTAAGCCCAAGGGGTTCTAGATCCTTCTTGGCTTGTATTTTCATCTCTAGTCCCTTAACTTGCTATTTAACGACCGTTAACCAAACCCCGTTAAATACTAACGCCCGTTAAGTGTTTATTTGTGAAATTAATAATTAAATCATAACTTATTATATTAATTATTAAAACATTGAAACTCATACGTAATGTGTGCAATCCCGAAGTCTCGTGTTCGAAACTGGTCATACGTATATTAATTTATATCCATAACTTTAACAGCTCCCACTTGGATATGCATTAATATAGTAATGACATTGGCTGGTCTAGCTTAACACCCCAATGCCCCCAGATCGACCCTGAGTGTGGTTTCCTAGAAAAAACCTTTTGATGAATCATCATCATACTTATCCTTTTGTTTCTAATACCACGTTAAAATGGATATGGATCTAAGTCATTCCATAATTAACAATTCTGTTTCTCGTTATTTATAATTGATCAAGATTACCAAATCATCTGAACGTATTCCAGATAGATCTTGGGCGTGCGCACGCAAACATCTTGTCAACCCTACGAGGGGCCCAGCAGCATTAAACTTCAAAACAAATTTAAAGGAACAAATCCTTTCTTGACTACAAGCATAACCCTTGAACTTCGCATCACCTCCGAAAATAGCCCTTATAACTACCAGTTACGGATAGCGTTAGACTATCTTACCGAAAATGAGCTACATCCGCAGCTGTTATCTGGTATCTCAAGTCTGAGGATAAATATTCATGATTTACTTTAATGACAAAAATCCATAAAGTACAATCATGTGGTTGGGATCTGTCCTATATTCAATTTATCCATTATTGAATATCATGTGAATTTGGCATGTCAACGCATCAATATACTTAAGTATATTCTACCAAAACTCATATTTGTCTTAATTCAATAATACTCCCATATTATTGATCGACAATGGACTATTTAGAATAACATTAGTTATTCATGGATTTAAACATGCAAATATAGGATACAAAATTTGATGAGTGCCTATTTACTCATCATTTTATACCCATATAAGATACAAAAATGACAAAAAACACCCAAATTGACCAAATATTGTTGCAAATATTCTTGGTTTGTGTTTTTATGTGTTTCAAGTACAAAATGATTGAAAACAAGGAAAAAGCGGACAAAACCGAGCTTGGATGGGAAAAAGAGCAAAAATGGACATTGCCGGATCGACTCGACACCTTTTGAGCATTTAAATGAAGAAAAGAAAAGTCAAAGTCAAACCCGGGATGAGGCATTTGAATGAGCATGGAAAAACGAACCTGACACCAAAAATCCTATTTTCACAAATTACCCTAAACTTAATTCACCCTAAACCTAAACCTTAACCTAAAACCTAAAAATAATCAAACCATTTAACTAAAATCCTTATCCTAAACTAACCAACCAACCCATCTAATAAATCCCTAACCAAGCCCAACATCAATAAACCCCAGCTCAATCCATATCCCTTATCCCCGTTTTTTAGTTAAAAACCAGTCAACACAAAAGTCAAAACCAATCGCCATCCCAAACCATTTGCCCGACTAACTTTCCCCTTTCCCCAGAAAGCTGAAACAAGACAACGATGATCCCATGCTTTTCTCTGCTACACGCTTTCCCCCCTCCTATAGCCAGTACAACCTTTTCTCCTATAGCCAGTACAACCTTTTCACGTGCTAGTCCAAGCTGGAAATCCACCGAACCTGTTTTTCCAGCCAAAATGGCATTGGATAGCTGAGATTATAGGAAGCCAATCCAATGGTGGGACGTGCTCAAGAGAAAAGGAGGAAGCATTTGGAAATATATAAAACACCTCCCCACACACAGTGAATGAGTGAGTAGATTTCAGTTAAAAATAGAATTAGTGTAATTTATTTGTTTAAGATTAATTTAAATAAGCTGTAAGTTTTAAGCTAAAAATTTGATTATTGTAACTCTCATTTCAATTTCAATTTCAGTTTCTAAGCCTTGTATTAATTTCAATGGAGTTCAAGTTTCTATGATTAGTTCAGTTATTTACT
>CP139508.1:316446726-316715275 GCA_021014915.2 Artemisia tridentata subsp. tridentata | reverse complement strand
AGTTCAAAAGTTAGTACTTTCGATAATTAAATTTTTCAAGAAAATTAAACACCCATGGTAAATAACATTTAACCATTTAATTTTCACTGAAAACTAGGATCCAAATTGACATAGTTTCATCACATCAGCTGAGGCTGCTAGTAATGAAAGTACTCATTAAGGTACGAGTCAAACTCAATTGCCAATCTCAAATTGCAATTCCTAGAATTATGGGATTTACATATTTTGCCAACCTCAGTTGCAAATGTAAGCATGTTTTATCCCCATCTTTATGCCTTGAGTGACTAGTCCATCTTACTATCAACTCAATTAAGTTAACCAACTTAAGAAACTTGCAAATTAACATAGTTTCATTACATCAGCTGAGGCTGCTAGTAATGAAAGTATGTAATTTGCCCTTTGATTACCATCCATCCTCGTCCCACGACAAATGGAAATAGTAATCTCAGGTGTTTCCGTTTCATTGGATGGCATATAACTTAAAATAAGGGTAATAATTTTGATGTGTGTAATCAAAATATGTACAAAGATGTCATGCATTCATCTTGTATCATATGTTTCAAAAAACTTTTACTCATTCGTTACTTTACTAAGCTCAAATCAACAAAGTTTTAATTGATGGCGTTGAGAAACTTACAACTTTGCCTTAAGATGCTTCGTACGTATAATGGTTGTACTTGGTAAGTCTAATTTGACGCACAAGCGAGCGGAGAGACAGAATGGAGTCTCTTTAAGGCCACAATTTAATGTGAAACCAACTTTATACCCACCTTATAGTTTGTCAACATTAGGTCCGCCTTTCGACCATTTTTGTACAGTTGCATCAATCAATTAAAAGTTTATGATTTTTAAAGCTTAAAACCATGTTTCACCATTATTAAGTCAAGTTTAATTTTTATTTTAAAATTACCCTTTGCTTACTATCATGTCATAACATATATAAACAAATAGCAATTAACTCAAAAAATTAAACGACATAAATAATGTACATGCTAAACTAATCAATTAACATGTATATATTGATCTAGGACTCCCATTGGTTTTTGAGCTAGGTACCAATGGACCACATATACCAATTACTTGGTTGCGTAAGTCCCACGATAAATATATACAATAACACACATAATTGATTTTATATACGATTTATATGGGGTCTTCCCCAATTTTAGGTCTTCCCTAATAACCTAATTAATTAACTTTTAGTAATTTAACTTGTCAAACAATTTTATTACTAAAACCCTAATTAATTCTTATCGCATAAATTTAGCTTGTAAAACACGTATCAATTACTTCAACTTCCATGACAAAACATGCATGTTTTTGTCATGGATCCCCAAATAGCACTTATTATAAAATAATCAAGTCTATTTTACGCATATTCAATTAATGACATATAGCAAGTACTCATTAATTAACACATAAAAATTACATGCAACATAGGGTTTCTACAAGTTTTACAAAACATAAAACCCTAATTATGTATCATTGGGTAATCGACCCATGTATTAAAAAATTAGGGTTTACTAATTTTTAAAACCCTAGAACACCATAAACATGTAATAATCATATAGATCCAATTTTATGTGTTTTAGTAATTAATTACACAGTATTAACGGGCTCTTGATGCCACTGTTGGAATATGTATATCATAACAATTTATATAACACATAAACATGTACATCAAAGCATGCAGCGGAAAACAAGATCTAATACTAGTAATTAATTAACTAAAAAAAAAGAATATGCGTACCTTTGATTTCTAGCTAAACAAGAAATCGAGTGAGCAAGAACCGGTAAAACCCTAACTTAGGGTTTATCAAGTTCGACTTCTCCTAAGTCGAATGGGGAAAAAATTACTAACAAAAGTATGTTAGTTCTCCGTTCTTGTACACACGTATTAGTAGCGTTTCAATGCGAAAAGCTAGGTTCTTGATCACAAACAAACCAAACACTTATGTTGTGAAAGTTGGATCGAATTCCCAAAGGGTTTGGGAGGGTTTGATTGGCCTACCACAAGAAGAGGAGAGAAGAGAGAAATTTGGCTTGCAAGGGAATCAAGATTAGAGAATAATGAATACAAGAGGCCTTGTATTTATAGTAAACTAATCTTGTTCTCCAAGCTAGGGTAGGATTGCCCTAAAACCCATGGATCGGCCGAACATACTAAGCCCAAGGGGTTCTAGATCCTTCTTGGCTTGTATTTTCATCTCTAGTCCCTTAACTTGCTATTTAACGACCGTTAACCAAACCCCGTTAAATACTAACGCCCGTTAAGTGTTTATTTGTGAAATTAATAATTAAATCATAACTTATTATATTAATTATTAAAACGTTGAAACTCATACATAATGTGTGCAATCCCGAAGTCTCGTGTTCGAAACTGGTCATACGTATATTAATTTATATCCATAACTTTAACAAATACTTGACAACTACACAAGCAATATTTATTCCTAGTAAGGGTACATGGAAAAGAATTTTGCATTCAACAACATATAATCATAACCATCTTCGTCTAATAAAAAAATTGATTAACAAAGCACGTCAATTAAGGTACTATTGTTCTAAACAAAACTCACTCGTCCACAATGCTTGAGTATGTATTTATCCTTTTCCGAAATCAAATTAAGACAATAAATGCTTCTGTAATGTAGTTAGTATTTTTTTAGTTACATGGACGGTATTGAAAAATTTACAAATCACAAAACATATACACATTGTTTACAAACTTGATGGAAAAACAATCAAACTACTGGATATAACATTGCCTTGAAACAAAAGTGACGACCACTAACGGAACCAAGAACCAATGACCTCAATGACAACCACCTCAATGTCAGTCCTCCAAAAGACTTGATCATCAACATCTTATAAGGGAGCTACTATATGGACGGGGTCTACTTTGACCCGTCCATAGCTGCTACTCTTTTTCTGCTGCTGTCCCCACCCACTTTTTCTGCTGCTGTCCCCACCCACTTTTTCAAAAAGTGTATTTTTTTTTTTTTTTTTTTTTTTTTTGTTTTTTTTTGTTTTTGTTTTATTTTGTTTTTGTTTTATTTTGTTTTGTGGTACCAAAGCATTTAATTCTCATGGGTTAGAAAAAGTAAATATTTACTTTTGCATTTAATTTTTGTCATGTACCTCTTTTTTTCGACAAAAAGAAAAATTATTTAAAAAAAAATTATTTCGAAAAAAAAAATTCCGAAAAAAATAATTCTAAAAAAATTAATTTCGAAAAAAAAAATAATTTTTCTAAAAAAATTTAGATTTCGAAAAAAAATTAATTTCGAAAAGAATTAATTTTAAAAACAAATTTAATTTCGAAAAATAAAATTAATTTAAAAAAAAATTTAATTTCGAAAAAAAAATTAATTTCGAAAAAAAAAATTTATAAAAAAAATTAATTTCGAAAAAAAAATAATTTTTCTAAAAAATTTAGATTTCGAAAAAAAATTAATTTCGAAAAAAATTAATTTTTTTTTCGAAATTAATTTTTTTTTTTAAATTAATTGGCAAGAATAAAGACGCTGGAGATGGAGTTAGAATTGGCAAGGAATCCTGAGGATCACGCTTGTCAGTCGAGTGCAAGGCTTCGTGATCTTTTAAATGAAATGAATAATCTTCATATGTCGTAGATGTTGTTGTTTTTAAATAATGTGTTGACGTTGTCGTTCAATTTAATAATAACAATTGTTGTTGTAGTTATTTAATGTAGCAATATTTAACGTGCTATTATACAAAATATTATACATATACAAAACATTATTAAACACAAATATACAAAACATTATACATATACAATATACAAAACATTATAATATATTTCTATTAAAAAAAAAAAAAAAAAAAAAAAAAAAAAAAAAAAAAAAAAAAAAAGACAAAAACTGCCAAAAAGTCAAAAAGTACAAATAGCCTTTTATAGCCACCGTTCGAATAGAAAAATAGCCACCGTTTATATAGTCCATGCCATCTTATAATGGTCAAAATTTTGTCCCTGTTGCATCACATATCTTTTCACAGTATTTCCAACAATATCGTTTGAGCAATATCTTCAAAGTTGATCCTAAGCAATTTTTAGGACTCTTCGACCATATTGCTCAAGTTAAATGAGCTAAATACTTGCATTTTAGGACTTGACGACCATATTACTTGCCATATTGCTCAAGTTAAATGAGCTCAATCCAGTAACAGGATACTTGCAACATGATAACATCCTCCGCCAATCACAAATAATCGTGGACTTTAGTGTTTTACCTACTCAAATTTGTCAAACTGAAAAAACAGAGTTAATAAGTTATTCGCAAACACTAACTCGACAATGCACAGGTCGGATTGGGAAGGATACGTTAAAATCAAGTAAATATGGCAAGGGTCAAATTAGACTTTTCCTTTGTGTTTATTGTCTACACTTCCCAATAGGATTTGATCAGTTAAATAAATACACTAAGTTAGATAATACAAACATGTCTCTTAAGTTGTTTAAACCATCGATGTCATATTATGATTCATAGTATATGAATCTTCTTACAGTGCATCATATTTTATAGACAATATCAAGTTGTATTTTTTGGCTCATTTTATTTATTTAAAAACCTTTTGGTGCATGGTGAATAGATTTTACGTTTTAATGCATTAGAGAAATCATAAGAGGCTGAGTTTTCTTTGGAATTGTAAGTTATCTTGGTTATTCAGCTTGTGTATATATCTAATTGAAATAAATTTGGTGTTTTGTGAAGTAACTCCTCGTAGAGGTGGCCAAAACCCGGATCCGAAAAAAACCGGATCCGGATCCAAACCGGATCGGATTTTAGTCAAAGTCAAGGAACCGGATCCGGTTCCGAACCGGATCGGATTTTTCCGGATCCGACCCCCAAAAAACCCGAACCGGTAGCACCGGTTCCGGATCGGATCCTAGGAACCGGTCAAACCGGATCCCAAGAACCGGTCAATGTGGCACTTGGTTATTAAGTTTCTGCTTGACTGCTTCTGCTTGTCTCGAATTTTATTTACAAATGAGATAGTGGGATTTAACTTTAAGGCCCAAATGTGCCAACTTGGACTTGGTTATTAAAAAAAAAAAGAGTAAATTGCATTTTTGGTCCCTGTGGTTTGGCCAAATTGCAGATTTGGTCCTCAACTTTTTGAAAGTGCACCAGACGTCCTCATTTTCAAGTTTTCGTTGCATTTTTGGTCCCTGGCCTCAGTCAAATGACACAAATGCCCCTCTTCTTTTCTTTTTTTATATTCCTTTTCAGTTTTTAACACAAATAGTCCTTGTGTTGCGCAAGGCTTTACAAATTTAGTCTTTTTTTTTTCACAAATGGTCCTTCTTACACAAAATCGTCCTTGTGTGGCGCAAGGCTTACACAAATGGTCCTTGAGTCCGTTTTTCTTCCGTTTTTTACATTTTCGTCCGTTTTTCTTACGTTTTTTTTCTGTTTTTGTCCGTTTTTCTTACGTTTTTGTCCGGTTTTCTTACGTTTTTTACGTTTTCGTCCCTTATTCTTACGTTTTTTCCGTTTTTACCGTTATTGTCCGTTTTTCTTACGTTTTTGTCCGTTTTTCTTATTTTTCGTTTTTTTTTTCGTTTTTTACCTGTTTTTCTTACGTTTTTGTCCGTTTTTCTTACATTTTTTCCGTTTTCATACGTTTTTGTCCGTTTTTCTTACGTTTTTTCTGTTTTTTTCCGTTTTTGTCCGTTATTGTCCGTTCTTATCCGTTTTTCTTCCGTTTTTATCCGTTTTTGTCCCTTTTTTCCGTTTTTATCCGTTTTTGTTCATTTTCCTTACTTTTTTTCCGTTTTTTTTTTTTTTCCCAATTTTTTATTTAGTCCGAATTTTTTGTCCCGTTTTTTTTTGACCAATTTTTTTTTAAAAAATAAATAAAATTAAAAAATTAAAAAAAAAAAAAAAAAAAAAAATTTGTCCGAATTTTTTGTCCGATTTTTTTTTTCTCCGAATTTAAAAAAAAAAAAAAGTTCAAAATTTTTGACGAATTTTTTTTGTCCGAATTTTGAATTTTTTTTATTTTTATATTTTATTTATTTTTTTAAAAAAATTTGGTCAAAAAAAAATAAAAATCGGAAAAAAATTTTGAATTTTTATATATTTTTTTATTTTTTAATTTTAAATTCGGACAAAAAAGAAAAAAAAAATCGGACACAAATTTTGAACTTTTTTTTTTTTTTTTTAAATTCGGACAAAAAAAAAATCCGACAAAAAATTCGGACAAAAATTTTTATTTTTTTTTTTAATTTTTTAATTTTATTTATTTTTTTAAAAAAAAAATTGGTCAAAAAAAAACGGGACAAAAAATTCGGACTAAATAAAAAATTGGGACAAAAAAAAAGAAAACGGAAAAAAAAGTAAGGAAAATGAACGGAAAAAACAGAAAAAACGTAAGAAAAACGGACAAAATCGGATAAAAACGGACAAAAACGGAAAAAAAAAAGAAAAAACGTAAGAAAAACGGATAAAAACGGACAAAAACGGAAAAAAAAAACAGAAAAAACGTAAGAAAAACGGACAACAACGTATGAAAACGGAAAAAATGTAAGAAAAACGTAAGAAAAAACAGATAAAAACGGACAAAAAGGGAAAAAACGTATGAAAAACGGACAAAAACGTAAGAAAAACGGACAATAACGGGTAAAAACGGAAAAAACGTAAGAATAAGGGACGAAAACGTAAAAAACGTAAGAAAACCGGACAAAAACATAAGAAAAACGGACAAAAACAGAAAAAAACGTAAGAAAAACGGACGAAAATGTAAAAAACGGAAGAAAAACGGACTCAAGGACCATTTGTGTAAGCCTTGCGCCACACAAGGACGATTTTGTGTAAGAAGGACCATTTGTGAAAAAAAAGGACTAAATTTGTAAAGCCTTGCGCAACACAAGGAGCATTTGTGTTAAAAACTGAAAAGGAATATAAAAAAAGAAAAGAAGAGGGGCATTTGTGTCATTTGACTGAGGCCAGGGACCAAAAATGCAACGAAAACTTGAAAATAGGGACGTCTGGTGCACTTTTAAAACGTTGGGGACCAAATCTGCAATTTGGCCAAACCACAGGGACCAAAAATGCAATTTACTCAAAAAAAAAAAGAAGGAACACAATGCAGTAGTAGAAACTAGGAAATGAAATATATAGCTTCCACTATCCACTAGTACGTACGTATATATTGATAAATGAAGAGAAGGAGAGGTCAGAGGTGGGTTGATGGCATTAAAAAGGTGAGGAAAGATGTTGTAGAAAGGAATTAATAAAAATGATATCTCAATGCTCCTTTGTCCTTTTTCTCATATCATTTATTTCAATTCAAGTGTTCAACTACTATCTTTTAATGATGGCAGGTAGCATTTCTTTCATTTACTATAAATCTCTAATTTTCTGTAAATAAAAATGAAATTTCATCCACGTCTAACGTTAGATGTGAGTCATGTGACGTTTTTTCTTACATCGTACATGGAAATGTTTATCCAAAAAATCCAAACATTAATTTATCAACTGTTGAAACTTGAAAGTTTTAAATCATGCTGTGTTGTACGTACGTGTGAATGTATGATATATCTATGGGCATACGCATATAAATATTCAATCAGACATTACTACATTAGTGAAAGTTTGTATAGGGAATTGTTATATTATAGTACTAGCTAGAGCCTAGAGCATTGATCTTTCATCTATGCAACTGATAAGCTACTCTCCCAATCCCAAATTCTGGAAAACTGCAATATTAACCTTGGATCCGGTTCGGAACCGGTTCCCAAGAACCGGATCTCGAACCGGTGTGTAAAAATCCGGTTCCGAACCGGTTCGAGCAGCAGAAACTTGGAATCGGATAGGAACCGCCAGATTTTATAGGAACCGGACCGGATCCTCTAAGAACCGGTGTTGACCGGATTCGATTCCGGGTTTTTATCCGGTTCCGGTTCAGGAACCGGTTCACTTGGCCACCTCTAACTCCTCGGATGGGCCTTGCAACAAAAAGAAGAAAAAAAAACAGGACATGGACATGAGGATCACTTGGTAAATTATGTTATTAACCCATTTCCATTATCATTTTATTTGATGTCTTTAAGGTATATCTCACATCTCTTTCATAACCTAGATGTTGCATTAAGGTAATTTCCATTTTTTCAGTTATATTTTTAACATATATGCTACCTAATAGTGCATATACATTTTGATAGATTGAGTTCCAGCATTTAACAATCAAGTAATTAAGTCAGTTGGTTCGTCTATAGTGAAAAGGAGCATTATGCCAATAAAGTTAAATTATAGGACAAATTGTGTCAAAGTGTGATCGGATGAATGCAATCTTATTCACTATGGTAATGGTACATTGTAACATGCCCGTACCCATTGTACCCATGATCATTGTAATTGTACGTAGCTATTTCTGGACCCTACGCATGAAACTAAGTCGTTAAATCGCTATAGGAATTGAACGGTACATGTCGGCATATTGTAGAGTAAATGGAATCGAATCTGTATTTTTAGAAACGAACATAACTGAACTTTTTTTCGTGTCCTTCTAACTTTCTTTAGAACCTTCTATTGATCCATCCATCCAATCAGTGTTACCTTTAGCAAGTGTTGCCTTTTGCAAGTTCATGTATATATTAATACTTTTTGTTCCTGTAAAACTATTAAACCTTGGAACATTATATGGCCTCTAAATATCCATTCATCTATGTGATCTCTATTTGTCGTGAATAAATCCTTTACTATCACTACCATGATGAACTCATGTATTTTTATTTGTATTTGTAATAATGTTGGGATATATTTGTAAAGATGCACTTATAAAAGTAGTTATACTATGAATGGTGAATTATATGGTTGTATTTATTGAAAGCTCATATTTAGTATAAATATTGTGATGTGTGTTAGTATCAAGTGTCGAAACTTATTTCTAAGTGGTCAAGTTGCTTCAAATTTGGTTTTGCGGTTATATATTATTAACCTCTATTCTGTAATTTTTGCAGTACATTGCGGACGATTGCCCATACAACACAACAACACATGGCATGTAATAGATGAAGGGGTCTCAAGGTACCTAATATGTTTCGCTAAACACCTAATGTATGTGATAATCTATACAGAATTTCCAATTAGAAAAATTAATATATTCTTACTGCTGCTTCATTTTTCTTACTGCTGCTTCATTTTTGCAGGAGGAATTAAAAATCTCATTAAAACGACTATAGGCCAACATAAGAGAGCGACGATCTATCTTTACTACGGTCTCGACAATGAATACCTTACTTGGGAGGATATCACTAGAAGGTATAAGTTATCCCGTATTTTATCTTATTGGTTGGAAGGTAGCAATATGTTTATTTATCACGGGTCAAATCGGTTGGAAGTATTGAAAGTCATCTGACATGTATTCAAGTGCGGTTAACTGGTTATGATCTGCCCGACCTATCCTAGTTTGACCGACTCCTAAAACTATTGTTTTTGCGTGCCCACATAAATTACGTATTTGGCCGATTATCTAACCCGCCCATTTTGCAACCACTATCATGCACATAACTCTAAAAAATATGTAAGAAACTAAACAAAAAGGTCTCAGACTTTTTGCTATAGAAGATTGACGACACTCGATAGGACTGTAACTGATTTTAACAATTTATTAGCTCAAAATTTAAAGTTTATCTTGCACCTTGGAGTCTTCTTATAAGTACATTGTGGTTACCCATATTTTTCGAAAACAGAAACTCTTTTGTTGCTTTTAGCAATAATTTTTCTTTAACTTTTACTTTTTGAATATGGTAAAGTGGTAATAAAACTACTCCCTCCGTCCCAAAATTATAGTCTCCTTTTGACTTTTTTGGTCTTTTTTGTCAACTTTGACTTTAAATATTTTTGTTTGTGTTATACAATACTTGATGAAAATTATACCAATGAAAATACATTTAAAACTCAATCCATTCATATATTTTGCATCAAGTATCATGTAATATAAACAAAAATATTTAAGGTCAAAGTTGAAAAATAAAGACTGAAAAAGTCAAACGGGGACTATAATTTTGAGACGGATGGAGTAAATTTTAGGGCACTCGCCACTTGAATTTACGATTCATGGCCTACTATTTCGCTTTATTAATGATGTACTTGGATTAGCAGTTATAATGTTTTAAATCAAGTAAAATATGTAGCTGTCCATTGTTACAGATGTTAGAAATTTTTTGTGGATGAGTGATGGGTTGGTTTGAAGTGCATTGAGATTCTTCATGCTTATTTAAGAGGTAAAACTGTAAAACTACGTGTCTCAATGTCTCAACTAAAAATTCAAAAATCGGCTGAATCGGCCGATTAATCGCCGATTAATCGTTAATCGGCCCAGTACCTTGTAGAATAGTGAAAATCGGCCAAAAAAATCGGTCAGGCAAAAAAATCGGCCGAATCGGCCAAAAATCGGCCGATTCGGCCAAAAATCGGCTGAATCGGCCAAAAATCGGCCGAATCGGCCAAATCGGTCAGGTTTAAAAAAATGAAAATTTAGGCATTCTACTTAATTTGGGGATCATTTATTTCACTTATAATGCACAATGAGCCTCATAATTAGAATTGGAGCCTTTTATTGAGGTTTGGAAACATAGTAGGCTTGTAATCAGTTACGATCTTTAGTTTGGTCTCCAGAAATACCCAAAACATGCAAAAAATGCCAAACCGATTAATCACCGATTAATCCCGCCTCGGCCGATTACTCGCTGCAGGGTGGTCGACCGCCCGGCTACCGATTCACGATTTTTGCAACATTGGGTAAAACTACGTGTCTCAACTTTTTTTTTTTTTTTGAAAGGAAAATTTTATTAAACAACCAAAACGGACTATCTCCAAGAAGGGGATAACCGCGGAAAACCAAACTTACATCGAAACAAGATTAAAAGAGTTCCAACCTATCCAATCGACAACCATATCTTTACCCCTACTTCTATACCAAAGGAAACTCAACGATTTAACGTCCACTACCACTTGGTTGACACTCGTAGAAATATGAGAAAAAACCTTCTCATTCCGCGCTTTCCAGATTTGCCAACACGTAATAACGAAGATACCATGAAGGATACCTTTCCTAACCTTGGAGCCTCCCACGTGAGTAGCAATCTTCGTAATATCATCAAAAGAAAATAGAATCATCGGCGGCAATTTAACCCAAGAAGCTATATCGTTCCAAACCCCGTCCGCAAACCTGCACACCGTAAATAAATGCTCTGCAGTCTCGTCCATTTCTTCACAAAAAACGCAGCAACAATCACCAATCACTATATTCCTTCTTAAAAGCGCGCATCTCGTAGGAATTCTATCCAACATGGCTCTCCACATAAATATATTACATTGGTTGGGATCCATTTACACCATTCAAAACATTTACTTACCTCCTGAGAACCAGCACCTTTTATCCATTCTTTAACCTCTCAACTACATGTCTCAACTAAAAATGCAATATTAAACTATATCAACACAAAAGCCTTTATCTTGTCTAAATGTCTTAAACTAGAGATCCAAATTATATATAACAAACTTTGAATGGTGTCTTGTTGGAGATTTTTTGAAAACATAACTGAGTAAAAGAATTTAGAGTTTGTCGTTTCTTCTCCTTTCTTCATGGAACATTTATAAGGCACATCCAATTTGATTTTGGTATTTAAATTTATGAAAAAGACGTTTCCCGTAATGGTCTAATGCGCATACGGTTTATATTTAAAGAACATTTTAAATTAAATAAGTATATAACCGATCACAACATTTCGGTGACTACCCAAAATATATAATTAAGTACAAAACTACACCAAGTAGTCTTTTAATTGTACTGAATTGGAGATGTTTATTTTTTTTTTTTGTTGGCGGTTGTAAGCATGAAGTGGTAGGTGAAGTTGTGGAGGTGGGATCACATGTTAGCAAATACAATGTTGGAGACATCATTGGAGTTGGGCATCTCGACTGTTGTTGCAACATATGCTGCCCAAGTGAGGCGGACGTGGAGCAATATTGCAACAAGATATGTACGTACCGACGTACTTTGATTTTGACACCGATGGGAAACCTACTCAAGGTGGATTTTCGGACTCCATGACCGTCTTTCAGCAGTAGGTAGTTGAACAAAGGGTATGTAACTCAATATTACCCCAACAAGGGTGGCTAAATTATGAATTTGTGTTGACTATGTTGTGGTAATTCTCATTTTTTGGTGTGAAAGTCAATACTGCAAGTATATATGAGTTTATGTTGGAGCACAACTGTGTGCATCAACTTCTACGTCTGTAGGTACGTTATATGAGAGAAATAAGTGTTTTATTAACAATGGTCCATTCATAATCTACTATTTTCAGTATTTCGCATGGAAACTTGCTTGAATCATTGGTACTCATTCCAATAACAAGTATAGACCGTTTACCACTGTTAGTTTAGGGACATATTTTAATATGTGTATGACCGGATTCGAATTCGAGACTACGGGATTGCACACTTTACGTATGAGACTCGATGTTTAAATAATTAATATAAAATGTTATATTTAATTATTAAATTCACAATAAATGACTAAAGAGCGTTAAATAATTAACGGAATTGACTAACGGTCGGTAAATGCCAACGGGATACGAAGGAAAGGAAACAAGCCAAGAGAAGGTTCTAGAAACCCTCTCTTGGGCTTGTTTGTGGCCGAACAATGGGATCCCACATAGGAAATCATTGTAAACTTGATATCTATCATAAGGGTATAAATACATCCCCATGTATTAATCCTTCGGTACACTTGATTTCAATAGAATACCAAACTTCTTCTTTTCTCCTCTCTTGTTCCTAGGTCGACGAGTGAAGCCCTACAAAAGGGATTTGCGAGTAACCTTGAACATAACAAAGTGTTTGGTTAATCTATTGTGATCAAGAACTAGCATTCACATCGAATCGCTAATTGTACGTGTGTACAAGAACGTGGTGCAAACACATTATTGTTTGCTACTAGGAGGTGATCGAATTTGTGTTAGTCGACTTTTACAAAACCCTTTATTAGGGTTTTACTTGTTCTTGTTTATTGATTCCTTGTTTTGCTAGGAATCACAAATGTACGCATTTTCTTTTATTATTTGGTTAACTAATTACATGTTATATAATCATTACGCTTCCACATGCTCTTTGATGTTTTATGTGTTTTATATATATGTTAGTCATGTTATGTAATTAAAACAGTGGCATCACGAGCCGTTTATAATGTGTAATTAATTACCGCAACACATAAAAAACGAATATTGTATTGTGTATTGCATGTTAGTCGAATTCTAGGGTTCTTAATTCGAAACCCTAATTTTTTTTTTGTTTGGTTCGATCCATATTAATATTAAAAAAAAATTATGGTTTGTAAAAATTGTAAAAACCCTAGGTTGCATGCAATGTTTTATGTGTTAATTCATGTATAATTGTTATGAGACATGAAATTATATGTGTATCGTTGAATAACTTGATTAATTGGTAATAAGTTGATATGCATCCATGATGAACGTGCATATTTGATCATGGATCATATGATATTATGTAGTAATTGTTACGTGGTTCTATGTTTACATGTTTTTTATGCAATAATTAATTAGGGTTTATTAGTAAGTAAAATTTGATTAGGTTACTAATAAATTAATTAAATATGAAATTGGGGTAGACCAATATGCATTGTTTTAATTTTCAACTATGTGTGTTATTGTATATATTTGTCGTAGAACTTACGCAACCAAATTGTTTGGTGTATGTGGTCCATTGGTATCATTTTCTCGAAAATCAATGGGAGTTTTAGATAAATATATACATGTTAGTTGATTTATTTAGTATGTGCATTATTTTAGTTTTTTGTTTTTATTAATTACTTGTTTGTTTATATATTCTTGTGGCATGATTGTAAGCAAGGGTAATTTTTTTAATAGAAAATAAAACGGACTAAATAATGGTGAAATTGGATTTGTTTTTTAAGAGTTAAATTTTCAATAGTTTAATTGAGTGATGAGTTTTGTGCCAATAGTATTAACGGCTCACCCAATTGTGACAAACTATAAGAGGGGTATAAGGAGGGTAAGCATTAAATTGTGACCCAAAAGAAATGGGTTTTTAATTGGCTTTATGCTAACCTTTAGTTTCTCCGCTCCTTTGTACGTCAAAATTGGAGCTATCTAGTACGACTATTTTATTGTACAAAATCATCTTAAGGTGAATTAGCTTTAATTTCATGTGTTACTTTGTGGTAATTATCCGAAACACTAAGTCTTTGGACTTATGCAAAAGTACGATATAATGGACGATAATTAAAGGTAAATTCTTTGATTGGTGAACCCAATACCTCAATCAAAACTTTGTTAAATTAATCTTAGTGAATTAGTTAATAAAATGTTTTTTATGAAAACCTATGTTATGAAGTTGTATGCATGCTTCTTCATACATAATTTTTTGATTACATACATCAAAAACTAGTACCCTTAAACTTAAGTTTATATCATCTAATTATAAGAAACACTTGAAGTTGTAATTTAGCTTAAGTGAGACCTTGACTAGATTACAATGACAAGGTAAATTTTCATGATTACGTGAGACCGTACATGGAGAATTTGTAGTTTCTAAATTAGACAACTTAATTGAGTTGTTAGTGAGACCTAGAAACTCAAGGCATAAGATGGGATGAAACATGCTTACATTGCAAATAGATTTTTGACAAATGTAAATCCCATAATGATCTAGGAATTGCAATATGAAATTGTCAATTATTGTTCGACAATTACCTTGTTGAATACTATCATTGCTAGCAGATCAACTGATGTAATGGTACTATGTCAATTAGGATCCTAGCTTTAAGGAAATTCTATGGTTTATATGAATATTAACCAATGGGTATTTAATTTTCTTAAAGCTTTATTATCGAAAATACTAAAATTGAATTTTGTAAATTCTTTTAAATGTATTAATGCAACATTAAACTGTAAACATGGGTTATTCTTTTATTGGTAAATTGATCTACACCCATAGGGGTTTTTGGCTAGAGTCAACTTTACTAAAAGAACAAACCTAGTCTCCTTTCCATGAGAGAAGAGTGAGACTCAATCCTATTCCTTTTCATGAATGAGAAAGGTATAATAGGAACATTAGAATTTTCTAAATTCTAATATAACTCATAGCAAGCTTTAATAGTTAAGAGAATTGCACATTTTTATTTTCCATAAAAATTTCATCACCCTCATTCGGCGATTAAATTCTTTTGTAACAAATATGACATTTGGTTAACTGAAAAATTATGAGTTATTAAATTAGAAGCTAGACTGCTTACCGCAAAAGGTAATAAAGGCAAACTAGGATATTTTATCTAGTTGTTGTTCCTTTAACCCTTTAGAGGTACTACATACTATTGTGGGGATGATAGACCTATTAAAGGAAGAAATTGCATGCCTAATTTTCAAGTTAATTGTATTGATGGATAGTCCATTATCTACATAGTAGAATACACTCTTGGAGTGCCTATGTAATTATTACGTATGAGCCTTCAAAGATGTAGGAAAGTTAAAAGCATGATATTTGTTTTCACTGCTTATGAAACACTTACAATGTTGTCAAATCCAGTGGGAGCATTGAATCTTATTACTGAATAAGGGATTATTGTAATGTTCTCTAATTCAGTGGGAGCTACAAGCTTTATTGTCTTGGTAGTAACCCAGATTATCTTTTGAATGTTTCAAGATAATTACTTTCCAATTGTAGACACTTATGTTTTTTTTAAAGGTTAGTCATGTACGTTTCCTTACTAGACAGTGAAGTTCTACATTTACTTGCTATACTAATATCTATGACACAAATCATATTGATCACATAAACAAACGTGTGTCGTGTTGTTTATCTGCTACATGATCTTGTTCCATGCACAAGTGGGAGAAATCTTATAATTGTGTGCAAGAAACAACACATAGAGATATGATTTAAAGGATTGTCTTGACCGCAAGGTAAGAAACTAACGTTCTAAATATGACTAATACACATCTAATTCAAGAAACACTTGGTGTTGAAATTTAGCTTAAGTGAGACCTTGACTAGATTGCAATGACAAGGTGAATTTCCATGATTACGTGAGACCGTACATGGAGAATTTACAGTTTCTAATTAGACACCTATTAGAACATGTGTCAATATTAACAAGACTACTTCAAATTTAAATATTTATGTATTCTTGGAATGACATAACTTGAAATTACTATTGAAACCAAATTGTGGTGTTCATGATTACTTTAGTTATACATGTTTATACTTTATTGTAAAGTTATAAATATGAAGTCTTTTAATTGTTACAAGACTTATTATAATATAAAGTAAGACGTTAACTTGTTATGTCTTCTTTATTAAGACATATACAAGAAGTCATTGAGTTGATCAATGATTTATAACGTATAGTGGGATTATAACAGTTTATGTCTTCTTGTTGAGACATGGACATGAAGTGACTTAGTTAAAAAGTACTTGTGCTATAAAGCATGCAATTAGCTTGAAAAATCTATTTCACCATTAAGTTGACTTAGTTGGTAAATAGGTAAGCCAAAAGGAGTATAAGTTTATCTTACATATTGTTAGATTGTCTCACAATATTAGTTCTAATGAAATACCACAAGTTTGTGGTGTGTTCAGTTAGGAGAATCAAACTCTATTGGTATCGTTTGATTAAAGATAAGTATAACTTCTTTTCTTCCAAAAGTTATCAAGGTTAGAAAATTGAGTATGGATTGTATATACTCAATAAGACTCCAACCTAGAAGATTAATAAGACACCATTTATTAGGGAATGTGATGAATCACATTAAGTCTTAAAATGAAGTTCTGAATTTGTTAAACTTCTGATGAAGCTAGATATTAACAAACTAATATCAGGAACTGTCAATGTGTATTTGTAATGTTCCAAAAGAGAACAACTTGGTGTTGCTCTACTTGCTAAGTATTTATAGATAGTCTATAAATTGCAAAAGGCAAGTGGGAGTTTTTATCTTGAAAAGATCACTACTACAAAAAATATCATAGAGACCGGTTAGAATGGCTCATGGAGAGTAATTTAGGAACCATTCTAGGCGGGGGGTATTTCTATAATCAAAACATATAGAAACCGGTTCCACAACCGGTTTCTAATATGAGCATCGAAACCTGTTTGCTAGTAAGAACCGGTGTCTACAACCGGTGTCTACATGCCTCTATTATAGAGTAAGGAAACCAGTTTTTATATAAGAACCGGTCTTGGTGAGAATTTCGTTTAAAAAAAATTGATTTTTTAGTTTTTGCAAAAAAATGTAAAATTTTCATAATTTCATAATATACAACTAAAGTAAAGTGCATAAATCTTGATACATGACAATATAACCAACTACAACATATCAAATCGTCTCAACATGACTCAAACTTGTTTAACTAATTAAGCTAGAAAGGAATGTAGTAGCAGCAAGCTCGCCCTTCAAGGCTCCAACAACAGCTTCATCAATTTCGATTGCAACTCCTTCCTGCACAAATGTTTAAATATGACATACTGACGACGCAGAATCTAAATAAAAGCACAAAACTCGAAAGTTATTCACAAACCTGAGCTTCCATGGTACTAGCACCGAGATGAAGTGTAACAGTGACTTTTTCAAGATTAACCAAAATGTTATCCTTCGGTGGTGGTTCGATAGTGTAAACATCAAGTGCGCCTGCAAGCACAGTCCAGTTTAACGGATATCTATAACAGATAACAAGTAAAGGCGGAATTGCAAACCCATTTACTTATAAAACCCACTTTGGGTACGCTTTATCTCAAACGAGTCAAATTAACTTGTCTAGGAAAAGAGCAGTGGGTCAAACAGGCCAAAATTAACACATTTACTTTTGTAAAATTTAAGAAAATTGGCGATAAGTGTTAGTTAGCCCAAGCGGGCCGTTATCGGTTTTAACCAAGACTCATTTCGCCCCATTACCAAAATACCCCTATTGTCACCCCTAATTTGCAATAACTAATGCATAAACTACCCAATCTTGTAATAGTATTGTTTTTCTGATCACAATTAACGCATTAACTCCTGAAAAAAACTATACAACGTGGAGAAAAAAGTGCTTACTTGTCAACCCAAGTCACGCTCATTTCAACCTGCCCATACACGAGCTTCTCCACAATATAAATATTTGGATGACAGTTATGCCTTTGACATGCGATATGCCAGCATCTCAGTTCACTTTCTATAGCAAAAGGTACCAGATGGCTCCAATTACCTGTTTATATAAAAACAGTTCTTACCATGAGCAGCATAGCAATATACTATCAGTTCCTAACTGTTTTTTCGTTAGAAATATGATAAGTACATAAAATAGTACTTACATGGCTAGCTAGCACATAGAGAAAGCAACTCCAGCCCATGTTTTTTCGGTTAGGAAGCCAGAAATTTTGGTCACCTTCTGATAGAACAAAGATGCCCTGATAACTCGAGGAACATTCTAAAAGAAGATAATGAACTTTAAAGGTTTTTTTTTCACTAAGGCAGCCCCGTCTAAGTTTTGGATGATTACCAAAACTGCAAACTGCACAATACCAGCCACATATATATTACCCAATAATGCACATTTATAGTTTATGCATCATAATTTGACAACCTTAACAGATTATAGACATACCTGTGGAAGGGGAAGGGCTGCTAAGACATCAATGTGTAAGATGTTACTACAAATCTAGTCCAATTCACGTGTAAGACGTTATCTTTATAAAAAAGCGAGGCTAACAAAACCAATAATGAAAGAGTAATTGCCATAGAATTGGGTCCACAAGGCTAAGAAGCCTGGGTACAATGTTTTGGCAAACAATCTGGAATCAGTAAAATGTCTGACTTGATCAGATTTTTAGACCATATCATCAAGTGTTTGATGCAAAAACAAAACCACCCCCTATGTATGAACATATGACAAGAAAAGAAACGAAAATGGGATCTGTACCATCTAACTTTCTAGGCAGGAGAGGATGATGAAGGTTTTGGCAAGGCCTTGCAAATGGGACACCAGTTCTTCAGTTGCAGCCACTGGTCTATACATGGAGTATGGTACCCATGTCCGCATTTCAGGCTTCCTATTTTATCTCCTCTCACAAACTCCTCCTGCAAGGATACTTGAAATATTAGGAAAGTTCATGAATACGAAAAACCGGAGCATTAATTTTACCTATTTCTGGTAAAAGATACTTGATATATGACATAACTCATGAATAATCTTATTTTGTTTTTAAAGGGGATGGCCTAGCTCTCACATAAGATATCTGGTATATCTCGATGCTTCATTTGCTTAAACAAGGGCACGATTAAATGTGGTAAATGGGTAGGTCTGGTAACGGGTGAGAGTGGATTCATGTCAGAAATGGTAAACTTGTACACCTGATATCTCAATAATTAAAAACAATTGAGGAGGTTTTATGCTTTTTTTATTTTATTTTATTTTATTTTATTTTATTTATTTATTTATTGCATTTTGAATGTACTTTGAACGAATTCCAAGTTCCGGCCCATTTGACACATTCCCCTTCAAATCTATTTTGTTATAATTCTACCCATCTGTCCCGTTAGAACTAAATTATACCCCAAATCGACTTATTCACCCATAGCCGACTCTAACCAAAACCATGTGAGTACGTTATTCACATGAGTACATAAAATGGTTGCTAACCAGAACCAGAACCACAGTGATACCTTCTTTTATGTAAAAATTTACATTGACCATTCAAAGTGACTTTAAACTGCATAAGCAGTCAATATTAATAACAACTAGGATCACCTGACAGATCCTGCATTCGCTGTCACCTGCACCCGAATTGCACCCTGTTCTTTCCTTCTCTAATTGCACAGATTCAAATATGCTTGTTTTGATGCATTTTGATAATTCCTCTTCAGATAATGCTGTACTCACTGTACCTATTTTCTCTTCAAGCACGAGTAGTTCCTTTACATAAAAGCAGATGACAATCAAGTTTAGTATAAAAATTCTTTTTGGTATTTTGTATACTAACAAGGATACTTAATAACATCAGGGACAAGAAAAGAAACCTCATATGACATGTTATCAATATCCAGTCGCATATCCCTATGTTGATCATACAAGTTCAAACCACCCAGGAATAAATTTGTTTCAAGCGCCAGTAATTGCTGCAAATGAAGGAAGTACAGTAAAAAATGATATGCATACTTAGGTGGTGTTTAGGTGTGTGGTTTGAACATGATTATGCGATACTGAATAATTATTATTAGATAGTCATCAATATTAAAATGGCGTGATAAAGATAGTGATTGGGTCTGCTTATACCGTTTGAACTTGTGATAATCATAAAGAGGTGAAAAACGCGCTTGTGAAATGGAAGTGATTGTAGTCAAATACTCAAACACTAACATATAACACAACTAAAAGTTGCAAAAACCGCATAAAATTTTCAAAGAGCAAACCCAAACACCCCGTAAACCCATTTCCTTTGTTCAAAAAACAGCTGCGTAATTACCTCATTTGTTAACTCCTCATCTTGTTCGATCCTATCAAGTGCTAATAGTACCTGCAAAGCACCATGATAGGATGATCGATACACTAGTAAGGCGGTTAAACCTTTGTTGCTTTGTGTATGTGATAAGTTGAGTTAATATGATCAAGTACGCGGAATTTACTTAATCACACTTAGAAGGTTATTTGTGTTGTGGAAATGGAACAGTTATGCTTGTGTATATAGAACAAAGAACATGCAATGTTATCACCAAATGATTCAATATTATTCAAGATAATACGAGTGATCTTCAATATCACTAGGGTTACAAAGACCTTGAATCTTATGTTTTTTATGACTTGTGATATTTGTTCTATGTTCTTGAGAGTTATTTTCTTTAAGCACTTAATAATTCACACACTCTATTATTTTTCCTAATATCTAGTCTAAGATCTTTCTTTTATAACACAAGAAAGATCTTTATAATATTGTCAAGTCTAATCGAACGCTTGCTTTGAGAGTGTCAATCATTAAGATACAACATGTATCTATGTTTACAACTTGTTCTGAGAATATAACATAATGACTGATCACATGGGGTAAAATATTATCTACCGTATATTGTTGAATTTAATACACATAATATCTTTTCATACTTATCCACTCAGCAACAGAAAGTTAACGCTAGCAGCAGAATCATAACGCTAGCAGCAGAATCATTCAGCAGTAGAATGTTAACGCTAGCAGCAGAATCAAATGCTCTAACAGCAGAATCATACTTAGAGTATTTCTTTGAAAAGAAACCGATATTAAATTTCTTGAATATTTAATTCCCAACAATCCTCCCCTAAATATGTGAATCCTTCTCAACATGTTTCTGAATTAAATTATGGATTGTGAAGATCTTTCAAACACTTCTGTTCTTCAAGATTAAATATCTTTCTCAGTAACTCATCTACTTTCTGTTCTTTGACTTTAACAATATCAATACACATCTTCAGGCTCCAAACATTGACCTAAAAGATGGTGCAATTTACTTGGATGGAGGAATTATAAGAGGCAATGATGCTGTGTATCTTGGATGCTTGTTTCAACAGGTGAAATCATCTATTAGCATGCCTTTGCAAGTGATGAACAAACGTGGTGAACTGAAATTGAAACTTTTCTTCATTTGACCTAGATAGAACTTTCTCCTTTGGAATGCTTCATCCCTTCTGAATATATATAATAAGCTATGTTCTTGTCATTTTCAACCTTCATGTCATCATCTTGTATGCTCTTGTCTTTTCCTCCCTTTCATTGGTTAATCTTCCTTCTTTGGGCTTTATTTCCTCTCTTGAGATATTACCTCCCCTGAGATGCAAATAACATTTTATCCTCCCCTGTTTGGAAGATCTCTCACTATGTACCAAAATATTTCTCTCCATCATCTGAGCTATCCATCCGAACATGTTATCAGACAATGTTGTACATGTATCCATCAATTCCTTAAGAGTTTAATTTGCTGCCCTCATCACTTCTAGGTGTGTTAACTCCTATCAGAGGTAATTCATGGGGCATTTGACTCATGGTCCATCATTTGATGGTTTTTGTGAGTCTCTTTGAAAATCCTTTTAAGAAACTTTTGCCTTAGCCGTATGTAAATGATTTTATTATGAAAAACCATACTGCTTTCAACCATTTTGAAGGGATTAAGTGTATAACAGACACTTAATCAAAATTTCGGTTTAAAGCAACCTCTGGTTGTGTGAGAACCAATGTTTTCAGTTATAAATAACTGCCTGTGTAAAGATAAACCTATTCAAAAGGCTTTCTTGACAGGGTTTCCAGCTCATAGTAATTGTTTCCTCTAACACAAGTGTTAGATTCACTTTTACTAGTTGTTTTTTCTATCAGATGTCCTTAGAATTGCTCATTATACTTAAAAGTATAAAATGATAGAAAGTGAGTTGTATCAGTTACTTTCTGATCAACTAAGTCATCAATTCAATGTGAAACATCATAATCAAGCTTCAAGAAAGAAGTTTTAAGGAGGTTTGAAATTCCCAAACTTGTTCTATCATGAACCTATTATGACAGCAACTAGTATTATCATTTTGCTGCTTCTACTTCACTTGAAACATCCTTTGTGTTCACATGTTCATACCTAAAATTGTTAGTCTAAAACTAAAAGAACAATGTACAAAGTACTTGTCTTGTATTAGAATAATCATAGGACTAACTGTATGAATAACACAATTCAAATTTGTATTGGGAGCACAAACTTTTGTAATAGCAGTAGTATCTTTTAAAGCCAGCAGCACAAACAAGGATTTATTTACAAAAACACAAAGTTTAAAATCATTGAGGATTAAGCATTCCAATACTTGCTACCAAGTACTGAAACCTTCCAACATCAAAAGCTTTTGTTAGCAGATCTGCAAAGTTGAATTCTGAAGCAATTTTAAGGACTTGAATTAATCTTTTCTCATTGCAGTTTCTTATAAAGTGATGTCTAATTTCAATGTGTTTTGTTTTAGAATGTTGCACTGGATTTTTAATTATGCAAATAGTACTACTATTATCAATATGAATAACAGTGTTCATGAAATTGTACCCATAGTCAAGAAGTTGGTTTTGAAGCTGATGAACTCAAATAAGTACATTTTATTACTATCATTTATCCTATTAATTTGACTTGTTTTACTATATTATGTATGAGGATTGATACTTAATTGTTTACTTTTGTAATTCTCAGGTAAAAACAAGCATTTGGTGAAACTTAGCTATTTTGGACTAATTAAGGAGCAAAACGTGCATAAAGTGAAAGTCTACTGACATGGACAAGATCAAGTCAATTCTGCTCCAGATGCGCCGCATCTCACTCTCAACATGCGCCGCATCTCTATCAAGATATCACCAGATACGATCCAAGATACAAGAGGACATGCGCCGCATCTAATAAAGAGTTACGCCGCATCTTCTAGCGGTGTACGAATATTCCTGAATATTATAATCTTGGACCCCACGCGAAGTTAAGTACATGCGCCGCATCTACTTAGTAGATGCGCCGCATCTTCCCTCAGACAGAAACTATAAATACCCCGTAGACCAGACGAATTAAAAAGTTCCAAAAACCCTAACACCGAAGACCGAACAGTAGGAACAAAGGATGAATTCAGTCAAGGAGGCAGCACAAGACACACCCAAATCAAAGATACAAGAGCTGTAAGAAGGTGCTGCATGCATTTAATTCATTAAGTAGTTTTGTTTTATTGTGTTAGCAAACTTTAATTCATCAGGATTGGTGGCTTGTGTAATGTGACAACGGAAAGATTGCACTCCCTTTAATACTTGCTTTCCCATCAATTAAAGTTTATATGTTGATGTCTTTGGTTACTACTTATTAGTGCATTGATAACCTCTGTGTTTATTAGTGGCTTGCGGGCATTTGACTGCGGGACATAATGTGGCTCCCACGGTTGTTTCTAAATTGATCACTTAGGAATAACTTTTAGACATAAGTAATCATTAAGGGTTTACTCGCCGATAAGAATAGGACCAACGAGAAAGGATTAACTACATACACTTCATATAAAGCTATCAATAAAACAAGTGACAATCTACTTAATTATAAGGACAGCCCTCTTATTGTCTCGAGTATTTATCTGTGTACGTGTGTGCTACTTGCTGATTCGTGCCTATTGGTTTATTTTATTATTTTAATTGCAACAAATCGTGCCAGTCTCTCAGGCTGAAACCCCTTGCGTTAGGATATTAAAATACTGATTAGAATAACTAGATAATACGTTCCACTCTTAGTGATCGACACTCTACTTACCATTATCTTCATACTGACCGGGTACACTGCTCGTTAAGTGTGTGTGTTATTGATAAGTCGGCTAAATATAAATTTAAAACTTGAGTAGGCATTATAACTGCTAAACCGCAACGACACATCACACGCATCAAGTTTTTGGCGCCGCTGCCGGGGAGTGAATTGTTATTATCTGTTAATTTGATTAGTATTTTAATTAGTTTTTTTTTCTTTTTTAGATTAATTGCATCATTGTACTATTTTTGCATATTTGTTGTATTGTGTGTTAATTGTTTTCTTTTATTTTTGTGTGTTTATTTTTGTTTGTGTGTTTAATTTTTTTGTTTTTATTTCTCGTATTTTTCTGTTCTGCTATCGTTGTACTGTGCTAAATCAAACGATACGGCGCATCTGATCTCTCAGATACGGCGTATTGCGTTTAATTTTTTTAAAAAATACAACGCGTTTAATTAATTCGATACGACGCATCTTTTCCCCAAGATACGGCGTATCTGTTTTTAATAAGAAAATTTTTCTAAGCGATAAAGTAATACGACGCATCTGCTTTTGCAGATACGGCGTATCTGTTTTTGATAAAACTTTTTCTAAACATTCACGCCATACGACGCATCTGCTTTAGCAGATACGGCGTATCTATTATTTTAATTAAAAACAGTTTGCGAATTATTAAACAGATACGGCGTATCGATCTCTATCGATACGGCGCATCCTTCTGAATCAAAAATCGATATTTATTTTTAAACGTAACGAAAATTCGGCGCATTAACTTTTGTTAATACGACGAATATAATTTGATAAATATAGTTGATTTTTGATATTTACCTTGATCGGTCCGCTACTCTCTTGTGCAAGTTGTTTATTTTCAGGATAAATGATGACTCAAGCATCACCAAGAAGGATTACATTCTGAACCAAACCATGAGACGCTAGCTGAAGTGACCGAACATAAGACGACATGAGTGGAGGAAAACTCAGTACTGGTAACATTGAACTTCTTTAATTCTTGAAATAGAATCCAAGGTAAACTCTACGATAATTCAACTGCCCAAAGGAAAGTTCTCTACACTATGATCTCAGTTTTATTATCCTTATTATACGTCTGATTCAATTCGTAATCTTAATTTTGTATGCTCAAAAACGATATTTGTTCCTAACCTCGGAATAAATCCTTATCCACTAAACAATAAGATTACAATTATTAATGAAACGTTTATGCCTATTACTCTTATTTTGAATTCATCTATATGGTGTGCCGTTTTTACCCAAATTTGATGTATAAGGAACTGTGTTGCGGAGGCCAAGGTACGTTCTTCATTTAAATTTCGTTAAATAACATAGAGATACGGCGGATCTAAATATCCAAAGCGCCGTATCCCTGACCAACTAGGACTTATTGACTAGTCAACGGAATTAAATAGATACGGCGCATCCCAATTTTCTAATACGGCGCATCGTGTCGCCCTATAAATACGACGGGAATACGCCGCATAAATACACACAGTTAAGAACACGCACTAAAATTATACTTAAAATACGATCATTTTTCTTAAATCCTCCGTTAATCCGAACTATAACCTTTCTCCTAATCATCGAATTAAGGTAATTGTTCTATTTTAATTTAATTTCGTTTAATTATAAAAATTAGGGTTTATATGTCCACTTCGATTAGGGCTTAAACGATACAGGTATATGATTAGAACTTAGCATTGATAATTTCCCCTAAGTTAATTTTAGATTTGGACATCGAATTTGGCACTAATTTAATCGAACGAAATATAGGGTTTCGGGTGATTGTTTTTGAATTTTAGAGGGAAAAGTGTGATAGAAGTTTTTGATAGGAATAATTCAGTAAATTTAGTCTGTGATATAATGCGGGAGTTTACGTCACGGATTCGGATTCTTGAAAAACGTGCCTAACCCTTTATTTTATACTGATATGCTTTTAGATGCGGCGCATCTAGGTAGACTAATGCGGCGTAATGACCCATTTCAAAATTGATAAAATTATAGATACGCCGTATTGATTGATCTAGATACGACGCATCTCAATACGCCGTATCTATTGTCTTGCACCGCATCTCTTATACTTTATACAGATACGCCGCATTGATTTAATCCAATGCGCCGTATCTACCTATGTTGCAGACTGCTTACTTACTGTGAATATTTATTTCAGATGGCGTTACCTGAGCCTGCACGTAGACACCCGTGGCTTCGTTTTGAAACAATGGGACTAGCACAGGGTGCTGTTGATGATTACATGACTAGGCTTCGAAAGTTTTATCAGAGGAAGGTATTCAGTGTTCCAGTTTTGGATTTTGACAGCATCGAGAATATTGACGAGGGTAACGCTGCTGAGGAGTTAAGAACTAGGTTTGAGATGATACACAAAGATCAGGAGGGGCAGGTTTTATTCAGGTCTTACACCTGGGAAAGGCTGTTTAGGATTGAAGAACCGTTGATTAAGGTTTTGATGCTGGAGTTTTTCTGCACTATACACTATAGGGAGACTGATCTCGGTCTCGACACATTCGACACTCTGGTATTTAGACTGGGTGGTTTTGAGAGAAGGATGTCTATGGGGCAGTTTATACTAGCCTTTGGGTTGCATACTACAGCAGAGATGGCATCTCCAGGTTTTACAGATTATTGGGCTAACAGTTTGAGAGCTGTTTCAGATCGTGGGGAGTTGGGAGATTATTGGGCTGAGATCTCATCTGGAGGTGACTCTACCACCACCACTCCCTCATACACACTGATTAGAGAGCCGATGAGGAGGCTCTGTCATCGTCTGATTGCCCTGACTATTGCCGGAAGGGGACAATCCCCTGAGAAGGTGACTACTTTAGACCTTTTTCTCTTACGGAGCATGGACGGGGGAGCTGTGGTGAACATCCCTCACTTCTTAGCACATTATTTATACAGAGTTGCTCCAGGGAGAGATGGTAGGAGCCAAATGACTGGGGGTCACTTTGTCTCTCGTCTTGCTAGGCACTTTGGGGTATTAGGTGATGAGATTCCCGATGATCTTCCGGTTGATGTTGCTAGATTACCTGCTATGGATGCGGACTACCTTGCGACTAGGCTTGGGATATGTGCAGAGATGATAGATGGGTACTTCTGGGCACCACTGGGACCACCTAGGCCTGCTGAGCCAGAGCAGGGGGATGCTCAGGCAGCCCCGGCTGCTGCTCCAGCTCAGGAGGAGATACACGCTCCAGCACCAGCTCCCCGCACTATTGGACAGAGAGTCGAGAGAGTGGAGCTAGAGGTTAGGTCATTGAGAGAGGCTCTCGAGGCACAGAGAGTTGAGCTCGCTGGAGTGAGGAGAGATACGAGTTGGTTGGTCGACGGTGTCAGTAGGTTGATGGCTCTTAATGGGGTCAGCCACAACCTCCCAGACGGTGCTTATGTCAGAGGGATTATTAGATACGAGCGCAGGGTTCGCCGCAGGACTGACGAAGCTAGTACTTCTGGGGCCCAATCAGATGACGTGACTCCCGACCAGCCCACAGCTTGACTACTCTTTGCATTTTCATTATGGACACGTTTCTTCGCACATTACTTATATTCATTTTGGATTGTACTTATCGTTATTCTTATGCTTATGTTTAATGTTTCAGTTTATATTTCTTGTTATGTTTGACGAAGACTGGCATTAAGTTCAGCATGAGAGTACGAGAGGACATACAAGATTAAACCGTGGAACGAGCCATTTTTGCAACAGACTGTTAACAGTCTGTTTGGTTACTACATGCGCCGTATCTGCCTAAACAGATGCGACGCATCCTATCCTTTACTTTGTTTTATTTTCAGTCCAGGCCGCACGAGGATACGGCGCATCTCAACTCTGAGATGCGACGCATCCTCTGCAATGGTCATATCTTATTTTATTTTTCTGCATTTTTATTTTCGACTTTAAAACTATTTATCAGTTTATTTTTAATGCGGCGCATCCCTGGTTAAGGATGCGGCGCATCTTTATTCTGATCCGTATTATTCCAGGCTCGATACGGCGTATCTTCTTCAATAAGATACGGCGCATCGACTGACCTGATGATTTTCAGTTTTAATTTTTAAGTTTTATTTTTCCTAACTACTAATGTATTATGCAAGTTTGAACCTTTCTTATCTTAGGTGTGTTTTAAAGTGTTGGTGGTATTATAGTTTCCTGGATTTCCTGTGGATACATCAAGTATGAAGCTTTAACGTTCTAATCCACAAGAAGTTGATTTTTGCTTTTATACTAATGGAGGATCATACCGAGCAAATCTTAGGGGAGTTTTTCTGTTCTAATTCTTTTATTTTCCAGTTTTTAACCTTTTATACAAACAACGAGGACGTTGTTTAACTTAAGTGGGGGGATTGGAGAATTAGAACACTTAACACTTACTTGTCCTAAACTTTTTCAAAAATTATGCTTAAAATGTGCTTAATATATCAAACTTAAAATTTTTTTTTTAGCATGTTTTTGTTTAAGATATAAGTTGCATAACTGCACACATGACGTTATTTTCAAAAATTGTGATTTTTCAAAATTCACAAATCTATGAGTGTGCCGGTGACTTGTAAACTTTAGAACTTGGCTTGTATACTATTCGAGACCACCATAATGAGTATTATTTATATAATTGGAATGACTTGTCTAAATTGGTAAAATTCTAGGATTACACCAAATAGCCTTTATATGTTATGTGTTATTAGCTAACTACACTGGTTAGTTAACCCCCGTATAAACCCTTTTGTTACTCTCATTTTTAGAGTAAGATACCCCTAGAAAAACACTCAGAGCCATTCCTTTCGTTTCTTACACCTATGTTTAAAATGTTTCGTTACACCCTTACACCTTAGCCTACCCTGTAGATTAGAATCCGTGGTTGGTTAATTGCTATAGGCAGAGTGTGTTTCCTTACATTACCTGTGTTCGTGTGCGTAATTCATTATCTATGGTTAGGTCGGGAAATTGCACAATGCAAATTGGAGTGAAAGTAAATATTGTATATCTTTGAGTTTATTTTTCGTGTGTTTACTACTTTCACTATTACCGTTATTTCTGAAGTATGAAAAGTATGGAAAAATTATCCAGAATTATCATTATAGTGATGTGGTGAAATTTTACACATCTATGTTTATATTTAAAGTTAAAAAAAAAAAAAAAAAAAAAAAAAAAAAAAGAAAAGTTGGATGTTTATTTTAACCAACTTATGTAAAGTTATGTAAGTGGTCGATATCACCACTATTTGTTGTATTATATCTATGGATTGAATGGGAATTGGCAGTTATGGGAACGCCAGTTAAGGTTTATTCTTTGATTAAGATTTTGTTGAGTATAATTCGTGTCTACCTAAAGCGTGTGTTTCAAGTGTTAAAGCGTGAGTTATTCAATGATATGAGTCTTATTCATGGGATGGTTGGGATAGTGATTAACCACACTTAGGATTTTAATTTATTTGTTTTGTTTATCTTTCATTTTACACCAATTTATATCCCAAATGTTATCCATGCCCTTTATTATTCTTTATCCAACCAAACCTTTGATTTATTGAGATTAGGGATTTGAGCAATCTTAAGTATCGTAGTCGTGGATTCGGCTATGTATTTATGATTTTGTCGCCCTTTTTGATATATTATTATTGGTAAAGTTTGGACCTATCTTTAGCCTATTCGAGTTAAGGATTTGAGCAATTGCAAGTATCGTGTTCGTGGATTCGATCATGTATTTGTGATTTTGTCGCCTTTTCTGGAATTTGAGATCGATAGTGAAAGAGAATAATTAACCCTTAAGCCTAAAAAACCCTTTTTACCGCTTTAGACTTGTTACTCCTTAGCTTTAGTGGTGGAGATGTGTATACTTGCCAAGCTTATGATAGAATATTCGTCGCGACTGGACAGTTAAACGATTAGATTTGCTTTTATCGACTTATTTTATTTTACTTCTAATTCGTTAAGTGTTTAGTTGTGTGATTATGAAATGAACGAATACATGCTTAAATATAAAAATAAATCCTAACATCTTTTAGGATACATTTTCATAAATGAAATTCTAAGGTTTACTTGGGGACAAGTAAAGTTCAAGTGGGGGGATATTTGATGAACTCAAATAAGTATATTTTATTACTATCATTTATCCTATTAATTTGACTTGTTTTACTATATTATGTATGAGGATTGATACTTAATTGTTTACTTTTGTAATTCTCAGGTAAAAACAAGCATTTGGTGAAACTTAGCTATTTTGGACTAATTAAGGAGCAAAACGTGCATAAAGTGAAAGTCTACTGACATGGACAAGATCAAGTCAATTCTGCTCCAGATGCGCCGCATCTCACTCTCAACATGCGCCGCATCTCTATCAAGATATCACCAGATACGATCCAAGATACAAGAGGACATGCGCCGCATCTAATAAAGAGTTACGCCGCATCTTCTAGCGGTGTACGAATATTCCTGAATATTATAATCTTGGACCCCACGCGAAGTTAAGTACATGCGCCGCATCTACTTAGTAGATGCGCCGCATCTTCCCTCAGACAGAAACTATAAATACCCCGTAGACCAGACGAATTAAAAAGTTCCAAAAACCCTAACACCGAAGACCGAACAGTAGGAACAAAGGACGAATTCAGTCAAGGAGGCAGCACAAGACACACCCAAATCAAATATACAAGAGCTGTAAGAAGGTGCTGCATGCATTTAATTCATTAAGTAGTTTTGTTTTATTGTGTTAGCAAACTTTAATTCATCAGGATTGGTGGCTTGTGTAATGTGACAACGGAAAGATTGCACTCCCTTTAATACTTGCTTTCCCATCAATTAAAGTTTATATGTTGATGTCTTTGGTTACTACTTATTAGTGCATTGATAACCTCTGTGTTTATTAGTGGCTTGCGGGCATTTGACTGCGGGACATAATGTGGCTCCCACGGTTGTTTCTAAATTGATCACTTAGGAATAACTTTTAGACATAAGTAATCATTAAGGGTTTACTCGCCGATAAGAATAGGACCAACGAGAAAGGATTAACTACATACACTTCATATAAAGCTATCAATAAAACAAGTGACAATCTACTTAATTATAAGGACAGCCCTCTTATTGTCTCGAGTATTTATCTGTGTACGTGTGTGCTACTTGCTGATTCGTGCCTATTGGTTTATTTTATTATTTTAATTGCAACAAATCGTGCCAGTCTCTCAGGCTGAAACCCCCTTGCGTTAGGATATTAAAATACTGATTAGAATAACTAGATAATACGTTCCACTCTTAGTGATCGACACTCTACTTACCATTATCTTCATACTGACCGGGTACACTGCTCGTTAAGTGTGTGTGTTATTGATAAGTCGGCTAAATATAAATTTAAAACTTGAGTAGGCATTATAACTGCTAAACCGCAACGACACATCACGCGCATCAGAAGCCATAAGACTTGAGCACAGCAACTTGCAGCAGCTACATATTCAGCTTCAGTTGTTGAAGTAGCCACAGTTGTTTGCTTCTTACACTGCCATGAGATAAGTCTACACCCAAGGAATTGACATCCTCCAGTTGTTGACTTTCTGTCCAAGCTAGCACCAGCATAATCACTATCCGAAAATGCTACCAAGTCAAAAGGTGACTCTCTAGAATACCATAGACCCAACCTAGGTTGACCCTTGAGATATCTAAAAATTCTCTTGACTGCTGTTAAATGAGAAACCTTTGGAGTTACTTGAAATCTTGCACAAACACAAACAGAGAACATGATGTCAAGTCTTGATGATGTAAGATACATCAAAGATCCTATCATAGATCTGTAAGTGTGTACATCCACATTTTCTCCATCTAAGTCTTTAGGAAGAGGCTTCTCAGAATCCATTGGTGTGCTTGCCATTTTTGAATCTGCAAAGTTGAACTTCCTTAGAATCTTAGCAACCTATTTATCTTGACTAATAAATATGCCTTCATATGACTGTTTAACTTGCAAAACCAAAAAGAATGTAAGTTCCCCCATGGAACTCATCTGAAACTTATCATGCATAAGCTTCTCGAACTCCAAACACATCTCCTTCCTTGTAGACCCAAAGATAATGTCATCCACATACACCTACACTAACAGAAGATCCTTCTTGTGCTGTTTGATGAAAAGTGTCTGATCAATCTTTCCTCTTTGAAATCCATTCTCTTTTAAATAGGAAGCCAGTGTTTCATACCAAGCTCTAGGTGCCTGATGAAGGCCATAAAGAGCCTTAACTACTCTGTACACTTTGTCTGGATAGTCAGGATCAATGAACACTGGAGGTTGTGAGACATACACCTCTTCTTCAATTGTGCCATATAAAAATGCACTCTTGACATCCATTTGGTAAACTGTGAAGCCTAAAAATAAAGCATAAGCTAAGAAAAGCCTAATTGCCTCAAGTCTTGCTACTGGAGCAAAAACCTCATCATAGTCTATACCTTCTTGTTGTGTGTACCCTTGGGCTACTAATCTAGCCTTATTCCTAATCACTATTCCCCTTTTATCCCTTTTATTCTTGAAAACCCATCTAGTGCCAATTACCTTTGCATCCTTAGGTAAATCAACTAGCACCCATACCTTCTGAATCTTGAACTGAAGAAGCTCCTCTTGCATAGCTTCTACCCAGCTTGAATCATCTAAGGCTTTCAGAATGTTCTTTGGTTCATCTTGTGAGAGAAAACATACAAACAAGCAAGAGTTTGAAAACTCATGCTGCTTTGAAGCATAAAGGGCATCAAGAAGCCCTTGTTGGTCTGAAGACATCAGTTGTTGTCTTGTCTTCACACCTGATTGTACATCTCCAATTACATTTTCTAGGGAGTGGACTTTGTGAATCCTTGTGTGTGGGGTTGAAGGAACTTGATAGTTAGGTGTGATATTGCTCAAATCCACCTCATTATCTGAGATATCTGCTTCATTTGAGTCTGAAGGGCCAGCAGTAGAATCATTTGGCCTAGCAGCAGAATGCTCTGTCTCAGCAGCACTATCATCAGCAGAAACATTTTGTTGTTCCTTTGTTCCATCTTCCTCGTGTTCACTTTCAACATCTTCTTTAGCTTTACCAGAAGAAGATTCATCATTTGTTGAAGTTGAAACCACACTGGTACTTATTGGCATCCATATATGATCTTGATTTGTCTCCTTGTCTAACCCTGCCTCATTTATTGTTTGTGAACCTAAAAAATTATTAGTTTCTGCAACAACAGGCACATAATTCATAGAATGGGTTAATGACTCTAGATTAAATAGCCAATTCGGACCTTCACCTACTACATTGGATTTATGCTCTAAAAATTCCACATGTAGGTTTTCTTCTACTTTCTTAGTTCTTAAGTTGTATACTCTAAATGCTTTACTATTGAGAGAATATCCAACTAAGAAACCTTCATCTGCTTTGCCATCAAACTTTCTAAGATGGTCTATGGTATTGGGAATTGTCACATGACATCCAAAAGGTCTAAGAAATCCTATTGCAGGATTTCTACCTCTAAAAAACTCATATGATGTCTTATTGTGAGGCTTAACAACTAAAACTCTATTCTGGACATAGCAAGCAGTGTTGACTGCTTCAGCCCAAAAAGTTATAGGTAGCTTAGAATCAGCTAACATAGTTCTAGCAGCTTCTATTAGTGTTCTATTTTTCCTTTCAGCAACTCCATTCTGTTGTGGAGTTCTAGCAACACTAAATTCTCTCCTAATACCCTTTTCTTTGCAGAATTCATCTATAACTCTATTTTTGAACTCTGTCCCATTATCACATCTAATGACTTTTACTCTTTTGTCTACTAGGTTTTCTATCTCAGTAATGAAAGTCTTAAGGATGCTAGGTGTCTCATCCTTAGTAGCTAAAAAGAAAACCCATGTAAATCTACTATAGTCATCAGTAATAACTAGACAATATCTCTTATGTTGCATACTTCTAACATTTGTAGGACCAAATAAGTCCATATGAAGCATAAACAATGATTGATTGATAAAGTTAAACAGCTTAGGCTTACAAGTGGCTTTGTGTTGTTTGCCTTTAAGACAAGCAATGCATGTTTGATCATTTTCAAATCATTTTTGAGGTAAACTTCTTATCAAACCATTCTTAACAATCTGATTTATGGTTTTGAAATTAATATGACCAAGCCTCCTATGCCATAACATTGATTCATCCAATGTAGCCTTTGCAACTAGACAAGTTAAAGCCTTTTTAGGAACAATGTTCTTCATATCAACACTGTACATATTGCCCTTTCTAGAAATTTTAAGAAGCACTTGACTCTCATCAGGCATCTTAAAATCAAGAGAAAGTACAAGACATTCAGTGTCACAGAAAAGAACTTTGTTCTTTTTGTCACACATTTGTGAGACACTAAAAAGATTATAATTTAGCTCTTGTACATAGTACACATCTTCAAAATCTAAATTTCCTGTTTTGATTGTACCTTTACCAAAAATTTTGCCACCAACACCTCCTCCAAAGGTAACATAGCCTCCATCTATTGATTGAAAATCTGAGAGATAAGACTTGTTGCCTGTCATGTGCCTTGAACATCCACTATCTGAGTATCCTTGATCCTCTTGTTTATCAATTGAATGTTCCTGCACAGAAATGAGAAGTATCAGTTTCTTTTGGGGACCCAAGCCATTAGTGACTTGGATCTGCCTCTTGCATCAATGAAATTTAATCTCTTAAGAACAGTTGATGCAACATTGGATTTAAGAATCCAACATGCTGAGGCCTTAACAACATTTTCCCTGTTTTCCCTAGCAGCAGAATGAATTACATGCTTAGCAGCAGAAACTGCTAGCTTTGTAATTGTTCCCTTAATTTTCCAAACTTGTTTTTAGACCATTGCTTTTGATTGAATGGGCCTTTTAACAATTTTTGATGCATTTTTTGAAGTTAATTTTGCATTTTTAACTGTTGGTTTTAAGTTAACAGTCATGAATGGTCTAGCAGTAGAAACTGCTTTTGTAACTGATCTGGGTTTTGTTCTCTTAGACTTAGAGTGAAAGTGAGTTTGAGGAGTTTGCCTTTTGAAATTCACCCTATTGTTTTCATACCCAGATACCCATTTGTTACAGAAAGCTGCAAGATGATTAAAACTACCACATGTGTAACAAGCTTTATTATAAAAGAAAAAGTCATCACCTAATTGGTTAGACTTGAGGCCATTCCAATTTCTTTGGTTACCTCTGGGCTTGCTAGTGGATCTATATTGTTCACAATATTTAACTGGTTGCCTAACATGTTTAATGTTTGAACTAGGCTTAACAGTATCCTTTTTGATCATTTTAGGAACCCTTGTTCCTGCTTTCTTAACTACTTCAGGTTTAGACATAACCTGTGCATCTTCTTCATCATCAGATACCCAGTCTTCAATGACTACACTATCTGATCTTCTATCAGAGGACACCTTGTCCTCAGGAAGTAATGTTTTACTTAAACTTTCACTTACTTTCTTAGGTTCATCAACAACTAGCTTGGTCTTTGGCTGTACACCATATTGTAGCTCAGGTTGTTGAAATTCAGGGACACCTGAATTTTTTAGGTCAATCCCTGGGGGTTTAGGGATACCTCTATATGGAGGTGGGACACTCTTATATCCTACTCCTGACTTAGCTCTATTAATCACTTGACATTCTATCATGTTGGTCACACCTCTAGAAGCATGTTCTAGTGTCTGTGTAGTCAAGTGAATGTTTCCATTTTCCCTTTTGACCCTATCAAAAGCCTCTCTTAAAAGCTTAATTTCAGCATCTTTAAAGAATATGTCCTGTCTTAGGAGAGCATTATCATCAGAAAAAGCAAGTTCATTTTCTTTGTAGTATAAGATCTGCTTTTCTGTTGATTCCAAACCACACTTATAATTAATGTAGTTTTGATGAGTTTTGCTTAGCTCTTTCGTTTGTTCATCATAATGTTTGATTAAAGTTTGTAATTCTTTAAGAGCAGTACAAGCATTTGAACAAGCTTTATGAGATTGTACCTCAGTAGCAGAAAAAGCCATGAGTCCCATCTGTGAAGAATCTTCTTCTTCATCAGCCATGAAACTCCAATCAAAACCTAGCCCATCAATAGCTACCATAGCTTTTGAGTTTGGCTCAGAAACCTCCCTTGTTTTGGATGTGCTTCCAAAATCTTTGTTCTTGCTATCCTGCTGCCTTGGCCTTCTACAATCTCTTGAGAAGTGACCCATCATATGGCAGTTATAGCACTCTATCTTTGACTTATCAAAACCAGCAGTATCAGTATTGCTGATTAAGAGCTTCTTCCCTGTCCTTTGATAGAACTTCTTGGCTCTCATGCTAAGAAGAGAAATTTGCCATTTTAGGTCCATTTCCTCCAGATCATCATCATTGATCTCTTGGTGGTCTTCATATGTGAGCATGGACCCATTATTTTGACTTGTAAGAAATGCACAACAGGTCTTTTCATCCAAAATACCCATGGTACTGCTTTATGAACTAGCAGCACCAACACCATCAACAACTTTCACCTCTTCACTTGATTTTGAGGTACTAGGAGTTGACATAAATGCCATGTTCTCAGTATTAGAACTAGTACCTCCATTCTTCTTCAAATCTTGCTCCACAATCTTAAAGTTTCTATACAAATCTATCAGCTCCATTGTATCAAGGTCTGGCTTGTTCTTCCAGACAACAACATGCATAGCCCACTCTTCTGGTAAGCTTCTCAGAAATTTTGAGTTCAAATCTTCTTGAGGTATTTCAACCCCAAGAATAGCAAGTTGGCTCACAATATTCTGATGCCTATTAAACATATGGTCAAGAGATTCATTGTATCTAGAGGAGAAGTTTTCAAACTGCTGCTTGAGCAGTGTCTTGTGGGTCTTCTTGGTGGCTTCATTTCAACCATATCTGGCAATAATAGCTTCAAATAATGACTTGGCATCTTTGAACTTGCTGAAGTTTAGAAGTTGATCATTGGGAATGGTCATCATCAGCATGCTTCTTGCCTTTAAGTCATTTTTCTTCTTTATTCTATCTTCTGCATATGTTGGCTTTGTCTGCAGAGATGTCACCACTTTTTCATCCACTGTTGATGAAATGGTTGTAGGCTGGTAGGAGTTTCCATCTTCAATGATTTCCCAAAGTGCATAGTCTTGCACTTGAAAATATTGCTCTATCCTCAGCCTCCACATCTCAAACTCATTCTGTTTGAGCATGGGTATTTTTGCAGCAACATTGGTCTGAATAGATTCAACGTCCATTTCTTCTTCTTCGTCTTCTAAATCAACTATATCAGCCTTGTGCTCAGATACCAATTGATAGGATGATCGATACACTAGTAAGGCGGTTAAACCTTTGTTGCTTTGTGTATGTGATAAGTTGAGTTAATATGATCAAGTACGCGGAATTTACTTAATCACACTTAGAAGGTTATTTGTGTTGTGGAAATGGAACAGTTATGCTTGTGTATATAGAACAAAGAACATGCAATGTTATCACCAAACGATTCAATATTATTCAAGATAATACGAGTGATCTTCAATATCACTAGGGTTACAAAGACCTTGAATCTTATGTTTTTTATGACTTGTGATATTTGTTCTATGTTCTTGAGAGTTATTTTCTTTAAGCACTTAATAATTCACACACTCTATTATTTTTCCTAATATCTAGTCTAAGATCTTTCTTTTATAACACAAGAAAGATCTTTATAATATTGTCAAGTCTAATCGAACGCTTGCTTTGAGAGTGTCAGTCATTAAGATACAACATGTATCTATGTTTACAACTTGTTCTGAGAATATAACATAATGACTGATCACATGGGGTAAGATATTATCTACCGTATATTGTTGACTTTAATACACATAATATCTTTTCATACTTATCCACTCAGCAGCAAAAAGTTAACGCTAGCAGCAGAATCATAACGCTAGCAGCAAAATCATTCAGCAGTAGAATGTTAACGCTAGCAGCAGAATCATACTTAGAGTATTTCTTTGAAAAGAAACCGATATTAAACTTTTTGAATATTTAATTCCCAACACACCACATAACAAAACACATCATTAATATACAACACGTTTAAAAAATAATAATAATCTTAGTGAAAAACTCAGAGACGTTACATCTGCAATCCCATCAATGTTATAGTGTGGTGATCCATTCTCATTCATAAAGCGGACAACAGAACGATTTCTAAAATTAACAGAAGTTGCATTAATAAAATTTTACTTTTTTTTTTAACTAAACATACACATATTTGCAGAAGTGCACATACGTAGGGTGGCAAAATGGGCAGTCCGAGCAGGTGGGGTAAAACAGGTCAAAACAGTATACAGGTGGGGTAAGCATTTCCCTCCTAATTACCCCCCTCCCCCCCATTTCCTCCCAAAACTCGGGTGACATAATTACTTCTTTCACTTTTTGCGTCACTAGATTCTCTATCTCTTCCCGATGTTGATAGGTCATCTATTTTCTTATATAGCCTTCTATTCCTTTTTTATATCCAACGTTAGTCCCTACCCCCTAGTGCGACCACCGTGCTCGGGTCCCATCACCAATATTAACGGATCTACTCCTGCTTTAGATTCAATAGTCCCTTCAGACAATTGTTGGCTTGCTTTAGTCTGTTATATATCATTAAATATCAGGGCAACATATTCATAAACAAATTTTTTTATATAGTTATCTGTAAAATGGAAAAAATGTATATATAAAAAAAATAATTATAAAAAATAAATAAAATAAAAATAAAAAAAATTGCCAAGTCCTTTGAAAGATCAACTAACTTAGGAAGCAACGTCGTATTCCCGTCTTTGTTACGGGGAGCCCTAGCCAAACAATAATTACTCCCACTAATGTCTGGTACTTTATGAAGGTCTGTTGCTTTATTTGGGTCATTTCTTTCCTTTTCCCACTTTTCTTCAAAACCTCGATACCCTTTTGGTCCTAAGCGAGGCCGATCTATTTCATATTGTTTTCCGCGTTCACTCGCTTCTGCACGCAGTTTCTTCACATAGGAGTAACGACGAATTAGAAACATGGAAAAATAATAATGTATCATAGTAATACAAAAGTAAATGAAACCTACAATTTTGTCAGGTGTGTTTTCTTTCTTGCAGAATCCTTCCCACACATGAGGCTCTATATACGTCCGGTTGTCCATAGGAGATTTGTTATTGAGCATGTCTTTACCTCGTAGTTCTGTCTTCCATGCCTTCCACTTAGTGCCACATGATAATAGTGTAGGGACTTTGACATCATTATTCTCAAGTCTAAAATGTGTCTGAATGATATAGAAATAAAGATTATTGATTGTTAATACATGTACTAGTTAGAGTATATTGTAACTAACGATTTTAGATATTATACCTTGATATCCAACCATAAAAAGTCTTTCTCTTTTTCTGGTACATGCTTCCAGTCCTCTATGTTCATGGAAATTAACCTTCGGGTACAAGTTCCGATGTACTTTCCATATAAGTTTTGCCACTTACCTACAGCTTGACCTAACCGATTGAACTCAACAACTTCACCTGGTGGAAGATCTTGAATCTTATTGATTCCTCTTGTTTTTGGTGGAATTATGGGGGGTCCTAAAAAAACATGTAAACAATTGTAAGACAGTAGATATAAGAACATGAAGCAAGCTAGAGAAAAGTTTGATTGTTATATAGAAGGTAAAAGGGTGAGAAGATCATAAGAAGGTAAAAGGTATGAACATCAAGCAAGTTCTAGCAGATTGTGACAATGAAAGTTTGGATGTCGATAACATGTCTAATGCATAACACAAGGCATGCAAGGCATTCCAAAACATAAGCCGAAAACTACATAAGCCATAAGCCCGCTATATAAGCATAAGGTGTTGCTTGCATTTGTTAACTCAAACTCCCCTTCCTTATTATCATGATTCAGGAATACAAGAATTAAAAAAAAAAAAAAAAAAAAAAAAAAAAAGTCCTTTTGCAACCCAACATATATCCTGAAGCCACAGGAAGGGGCTAGCAACCCAACAGACTAAACAAATGATTAGATGTTAACATTAGTTCTTATGCTCTCTTGTTACTTTGGGTCGGCACATGCAATAATTTTTTGTTATCCTAATTGTTATAACCACTTTTTTACACTAATTAATTCATAGAAATTTGTAACCGTTCGGTACTCCGGTTCGATGCATAAAATGAAGGGCTGTTGTTTAGGCCTGATAATGTTTCTGCTCAGGTTCCAGGCCCTAATGGTGTTTTCCTTGATGTTGGATTCCTCAAAATGACTTTCTGTTACTACATTTTCTCAGTTTGGCCAAATTGGTGGCTGACTCTTATGTGGTTCAGATAGGCATTTTCAGGTATTTAGTTGGGTCGAGTATGTAATAGGTGAGTCTTACCCTTATGGATTAAATCTGTAATTGTGTTTGTGTTGTTCTGGTGTCTCAAACTTTGAGACATCTTTATGCTGTTTCTTTTTATGGTAATAAAATATCTACTTTCCGAAGTAAAAAATTCATAGAAAGCCATTTCACCAATCTTGAGATCAAGCAACCAAATGCTGGAGGATAATCTCGATGACTATGGCCAAATTGACATAAAGTGAGCTTATGAAACATAAGCCGAAAACTACATAAGCCATAAGCCCGCTATATAAGCATAAACAAACACCCCCATTAGTTTTTGGATACTCTGGGTGGACCGCGTACATTTAAGTCAAAAGCTCGCTCTCCCCATGTAACTTCTTTTACCCGTTTGAATCCTTAAATAATAGAAGTTGCCAACCACTTACTCACGATGTTTGGGGAATACTGTGTTTCGATAGAGCAATTTGAGTGTTTAGATGTAGGCAAACTAATGATGATCGGATTCAAACTATATTACCTCTTAATAAATGGAACTGCTGTCAAACATTGTGTTTCGATACACCAAAGGAATATTATCAGTTTTGTTACAAACTATTATCTTATTTCGATTATTTCAAACAGCATAAACGTTCACAAGCAATTATAAACAACCTTATCAGTAGAAGTACTAACCTCTTTAGACTGTATTGTTAAACACATAAGCAGACACATGATAATTTATTATTTATGCATACAAAACATTATTTTTATAAACCTAAATCCAACCCTAATCCAAGTTACCAACGCTTGTCAACAGATATTAACCTTAAAATAAGTAACAATTGCGTATCAAAGTTAAATTAAGAAGAAGGAAAATACCATTTGATGTGCTCAAACTCAGGTGAATGACCCAAATTGAGCTTGGTCGTGATGATAGAGGTGAGTGTTGGTTTGGGATACGATATGATAAAAAAGATTGCGGTTAATATCTTGTCAAATGATGCAAACAGCATCATATATATTAAGAGGGGTGGTGGTTAGGGGTCGATTGGTGGGAGGAGAAGCTGTGAAGGTGGAGGATCGTGGTGTTGTATTAGCGGTAAAAATTGGGGGGAAAGTTTGGGGGAGAAGTTCTGATCGTGGGTTGTATAGAGCTTTTATATATATATATATATATATATATATATATATATATATATATATATTATATATATATAAAAGGTGAAATTATTCATTGACTTATTTAGTTGGAGAAAATAAATTATTGCATACTATATGCTATTTATTTAATTTATTCGGCTATGTCTTCGGTTTGTAGCGCCTGCAAAAATAACAAATGTATAAAAACACATTAGTTGTTGACTATAAAATAAGTATATTAGCTTAAATTTAGTTATAACTTGAGTAAATTATTTTATTACCTGACTCATCATTCTTCGTATACTTCTTGATGATCTGATCTTAAATAAATAGTATCATCAAGAATTTCATATAAAACTGAATACCACTAGAAAATGGAGGTAGCTCGTCAAACTGATTATAGTCGTCCTCATCCACAACATCATCAACACCAACTATATGTCGTTTACCATGCATGACAATGTGCCATCTCTTGTCTTTTAAGTCCTCGACAAAAAATACTTGGGTGGCTTGGTTTGCTAGAATGAATGGGTCAGATATGTAGCTGTTTGTGGAAAGATTGACACACGTGAAACCATCCCTATCAACTTTAACACCTCCCATGTCATTGACCCATTTACACTTGAATAGGGGTATAACAAACAAATTGTAATCCAATTCCCATATTTCTTCAATGACACCATAATATGAATTTTTTGAGCTTGTCATCCTCGATGAATCTGTCATTGTTGCTACAAGTGTCACTCCACTATTTTGCATTGTACTTTTATCATCTTGTTGTTTGGTGTAGAACATGTATCCGTTAATGTCGTAGCCTTGATATTGAAAAACACGACGTGGCCGGTACCCCAATTATGCCACTTCTGGATCAAGATTTGGAAACATACGACTAACTTTATCTGCAAACCATTGTGAAAATGTTCTCGTATACTCAGCTTCCAACCAAAGCTGACCTCGATGGCTGTTATTTTGTTTTAAATATGACATGTGCTCGTGTATGTATGGGTCAACACATGTCATATTTTGCAATACAGTAAAATCCGCTTGCTCTAAATCACTGTTGTTCGGTGTGACATCTTTGCGCCCAATTGTCCCTTTCCCATCAAGTCTACCCGTGTATCGAGATCGCGGAATGCCAATATTTGGGACACCTTCCATATAGTTTGTACAGAACTGAACTACTTCTTCGGAAGCATACCCTTCAATAATCCTACCTTCTGGTCGAGATCTGTTCCTTACATACTCTTTTAAGAAACCCATATACCTCTCGAATGGATACATGTATCGCAAGAATACAGGACCGCAAGCCTTTATTTCTCCAACAATATGAGATACTAGGTGAACCATGACATCAAAAAAGGAAGGTGAAAAGTACATCTCGAGTTCACAAAGAGTAAGAATAATATCACTCTGCCATTCATCCAACTTTTCTGGATCAATAACTTTGGAATGAATCATGTTAAAAAAGAGACAAAGCTTTGTGACTGTGTGTCGTACTCGAGGTGGCAGTACTCCGCGAATAGCGACTGGAATCATTTGCATCATTAAAATATGAAAATCATGGGACTTCATACCAAGTAACTTCAAGTCTTTCATCAAAACCAACTTCTTAATGTTAGTAGAATAGCCAGATGGGACCTTAACACCGTGTAAGAATTCACAAAATATGGTTTTCTTAGCCTTCGACATGGTATAACAAGCCGCCGGCAAATACATTTTCTTACTATTCGTCTCTTGTGGTGCGAGCTTGTCTCTAATTCCCATTTCGACCATGTCTTTTCGAGATTTAACTCCGTCTTTAGTTTTTCCTGGGATGTTTAATAATAAGCCTAACAAGCTTTCACATACATTTTTCTCGATATGCATAACATCAAGACAATGTCGGACTTGCAAATGTTTCCAGTACTTCAAATCCCAAAATATTGACTTTTTTTTCCAAATTTTTTTTTGAGGTGCCTTAACTTTTTTTCCAAAAACAATATTTAAATCCGCAACTTGGGAAAGTAAATTGTATCCGTCCAATGGTTCTGCCATCACTCTTTGCTCTATAGTACCGTCAAACAAATTACTTTTTTGACGGTACGGGTGATCTTCTTCAAGCAATCTTCGATGTCCCATATATATTGTTTTCCTACAATTAGTCAACCATTGAGAGTGGGTATCCTTTTCACAAACTGGACACGCCTTTTCCCCTTTCGTACCATAACCTGACAAGTTACCGTATGCTGGAAAATCACTTATAGTACAATAAATCATGGCAAACAATCTGAAACTCTCTTTCTTGTACGCATCATAAACTTCAACGCCCGAATCCCACAATTTTTTCATGTCATCTATTAACGGATCCAAATACACATCAATATCGTTCCCAGGTTGTTTCGGACCTTGAATTAATAATGACATCATGATGTGTTTCCGTTTGATGCACAACCAAGGTGGGAGATTATATATGCATAGAAGAACTGGCCAAGTGCTATGACGAGTACTCAGGCTTCTAAACGGATTAATTCCATCTGAACTAAGTCCAAACCGTATATTTCTAATCTCATATCCAAATTCATCAAACTCTTTATCAATATTTTTCCATTGAGGAGAATCAGCCACATGTCTCATTTTTCCATCTTTTTTGCGCTCTTCAGCATGCCAACGCGACAATTTGGCATCCTTGGGGTTTGAATATAACTTTCTCAATCTAGGTATGATGGGAAGATACCACAACAATTTAGCAGGGGGCCCATTCTTTGTCACGTCGCTATTTAGTTCCGTTAAATTCTTTTCTTTATACCTCGATTCATTACATACAGGACATTCGTGTAGGTCTTTGTACCCTTTTCTGTACAATATACAATCGTTTGGACATGCATGTATTCATTCCATTTCCAATCCCATGGGACACGTTAGTTTTTTCGCTTGATACGTTGAAACAGGCAACTCATTATCTTCAGGGAACGCTTCGTGTAACAACATTAATAGGGTGGTGAAGTTTTTGTCGCTCCAACCATTTTTCGCTTTTATGTCCAACAGTTTCACCACTATAGAGAGTATGGTGAACTTCTTACATCCGCTATACAATGGTTTTTCTGCATCGACAAACAATTGCTGTAACTTTTTAATATCCTTTTCAGCAACATCACGTTCCACATCACGTAACATCTCATCTATATTAACATGATGGTCATCGTTAGAATTATCATTCTCATCGTGATCAATGTCTGAAACAAATGTGTGACTCTCAACTTGATATTCATCGTGAAAAGTCCAAGCAGTATACTCTTTGTCAAACCCTTGTTGTATGAGATGGCGTCTAATAATCTTAGGATCGGCAATGGAGACATTCTTTCTACACTCTTTACAAGGAAAAGAAATTTTTGTTTCTCCTGTCTTTTCTCTATGATCCTCATCGCATTTAAAAAATTCAGACAGTCCTTTCATGTATTCAGGGGTAAAACGTCCTATCTTGTGCATCCATGTACTACGATCCATCTGAAATATATAAAGAAAAAAAGTTATATTTTAAGATTAGTTTTGCATATATACGGTTACAAGTGTTATAAATTGTGCCTAGTTGACGACATTGATTCAATCAAAGGTATGATCAATAGAAAGTAACATCTAGTAAATTAATTTGGGTATTTTATTACATGTCTCTACTAGGTTCCGAATGAAGTGTGAATGGAACGGTGAATTTCGTTTGTGATCGGATGATGTGAATAAGTGGAGAATTTTGTGATTATGACTAAAATTATAAAACATAAACTAAAAAGTAATTAATAAGCAAGTAAAAAGAATAAAGCAAGGCACAAATTTCCAAAAACGCAAATAAAACTAAAAACGAGCCTTACCGAGCCTTAAAACGGGCTCGGAAAATCAAAATCTTAAAAAACTACTCTAAAAGTGCAAATATAATTCCTAAAAGTCCTAAATAATAATAAAAATATATATAGAAAAAAGATTTGTATTTTTTTTATTTATTTTAATTTTTATGAATTTAAAACTATTTTGAAAAGAAAAATTTATAAAAAATATTAAACTAAAGAAAAAATTACGAAAATTTTCAGAAAAATACTTTAAGTAATGTAGATCCTAGGAAAAATATAAACTAGTGTACTGCTTATTGAAATAAGCAGTTAAAAAGCATTGAAGAGCAATAAGCAAAAACTGCTAAACTATGTTAAATAAAAAACAATGTAAACATTAACCAGAAAAGTCCCAAGGGCAAATGGTGTTGTGTGTGGTGTGTAAGGTTGATGTTGGTTGAGGTCCCAGGTTCGAGCCTCGGCTCACTTTGGACTTCCTAACTTCCCTTTTTATTTTTTATTGAAAATTTTCTTTTGAAACTTGAAAATAAGCTAATATTAAGAAATTTTTGTGAAAGAAGTATTTTTAGAAATGAACAAATAAGCCAGAAAAAGCTGTTAAGAATCAGACTGCTTATGAGACTAAAATGGACTTAAGTTAATGAAAAGCTCACACAAGCTTCTTAAAGCTTGTGTTTGCATAGTAATAAGCACCTAACATTAAAAGTAAATCTAAAAAGCAAGTAAATACCTAAATAAGCAGTTCACATAAACAAATAAGCACTGATTTATAATTAAGCTACTAAGGAAACAAATGTTAAACCAAACAACCCACTGAGGCAAAATGAACTTAAATTTAAGCACTAACAACAATAAGCCAAGCCACAAATACCTAAAAGAGAACAAGCTCATACACCAATAAGCAGATAGAACAAACTTCAGCCAAATCAAAGCTTAATAAGTGCTTAAAAATAAGCTTAAAAGAAGGCAGTTCAGTACAAATATATATTGATGAATCAGTATATAATGACTGATCAAGCAACTTTTAAGCTATAGAATAAGCTCTAATAAGCTGAGGAAAGGTCTAAAAACTAGAAAATAGCAAAGAACAATAAGCAAACAACTAGGAAAATGAAAATCAGACACTATGGATAAGAAATAAGCACTAAATATGGCCCTAAGAAACTGGTATAACAGACTGCTATTTTTTTCTTTCTGAGACAGATTTGAGCTATTGACTTTGAATTAAATGACTAAAAGCTATATTAACTTGAAACAACATACTAAAATCAACTAAAAACCTTCTTTTAAACACAAAAACTAACCTAAGATGGACTTATCACTGATTCATCCAATATAAGCCAATGTAGCAGTTATGAACCTCAAAACTTGAACATCCAACTTAAAACTACAAAACCACTTAAATCAGCTCAAAACTACTAAACTTCAACTTATATTACTCAAATTAAGCAAAATCAAGTCAAACCAAAAGGTCAAACTCCAATAATCAGCCTAAAAGTCAAATAACAAGCTTATGTCAAACACCCCTTTAGAATTCCAAAATCTGATTTCAAACTGATTTTAGCATGCAAAACTCACATATTTTTGAATCAACAGCTGTTGCATATATCAAACTAGTGAATCAACAGCTGTTATCTCTTTTGTGGTGACTGGTGACAGATTTTGATTACTTGGGTTCTCTTATTGGTTTGGAGCATATATCAAACTGGTTATGTTTGGGCATATATACTTTAACTTTTCGCGGGTTTAGATACATCATAGATGATTTGGAAATGACACAACAAAGTTGTTCATTCTACTTCTGATAAGATTATCGTCGGTTTTGCATTAAGATCTTATGTTTTAGATCTAATCTCTTGCAATCTTATATATTACAAATTGATACGCTCGTTTTTGGTGCCTCTTGGACATGCTTTTATCTAGCTACAATGGATGAATATGGGTTTAGCTACCAATGTATTTCGTACTAAATGCATAAGTGTTGCAAAAAGATTAGTTAACTCAAATGTTTAAACGAAATACCTTCTTCAATGGATGAATATGAGTTTAGCTACCAATGTATTTCGTATGATCGATACAAAGCAAAATCTTTAACGTGCCTGTATATAGATATTAAAAAAGGAACATAAATTATCAAAGCAATGATTCAAACACATTCAATTATGTGAAAAAAAAAAAAAAAAAAAAAAAAAAAAAAAAAAAAAAAAAAAAAAAAAAAAAAGATATACACTTAATCTTATATATTCAGGTACAACACTAACGATAAAAATATATACTTTTGATCAAAAATATAAAAGATAATGCGTATTAGTGATGTATTGTTACCTTCCTTACAATATAGAAGAATATTCTAAAATCTTGAATTTCTCTAGCTATTTTTTTTGAAGCATTTATGGTGTGTTTAAGGTTTTTTTAAAGCATTAATGGTGATCTCAATCTTTTTAAAGAGTAAGTACTGGAAATATCCGAAAATTGAGATAGCATTCTGTTGGGCATATTCAAAAGATCACTAAGACCGGTTTTATAGTAAACAACCAGTGTCTATAAGTGGAATATAATACAAACCGGTTTCTTAAAAGAAACCGGTAAGCTGTTACAAATAAAAACGACTTAAAATTAAAGCATTGTACTCTTTTTACTGTTATTAATATAAGTTCAGTTCATGTTATTTCCTTTTCTTCTTTACATTTATGTTTAAAAGCTATTAATGGTTAAATAAGCACTTAATAAGCACTTATTAAGCACTTTTCTTAAATTACTTTCTGAAACTCAAATAACCTCTCTCATAGCTTACTTTGAGCTTCTATAGTCATCTAGTGTAGTGTACTAAATCAAAATCAAATTACCTTGACTTATTGTGGAAATAAGCCATTGGATGATAAGCCAAAAAGGGAAGGGCTTATTGGACTGTACCAGCTTGTTTCTAACAAGCTGGAGCTTGTAGATCAGCTCAGGGAGCAATTTTATGTCCTTGTTTGTGCAAAGGACTTTGTAAGTTCTTATTTTCATAATTTTTCCATTTAAACTGCTTATTTTAGTATACTGCTTTTTCTATGCTTATTATAGTTCATTTATGTTACTAATGCTTATTTGAAGTTGATTTGCTACTTTGTTGGGTTATTTCATTGAGATTCATCATATTGAGCTTAATTGTGATATTTCTAGGCTTATTAAGCATTTTAGCTTAACTTGTGAATAAGCACTCTTCTGATACTGAGTTTTGTTTCAAATCACTTAATTGAGCTTAACTTTGATCTGTGTTTAAGAAAATGTAAGGTTTGCATTCAAAATGAGCTTAAAATCAGTTTTTGTCAATTTAAAGGGGTGTTTGGCACTAGCTTGTTGATTTGACTTTTTGGCTGTTTTGTTAAGTTTGACCATTGGATCCATTTTGATTTAGCATAATCTAAGTGTTATAAACTATTTTCAAGTTGTTTTGTGTTGATTTAAGTAGATTTGCAAGTTTGAGTTTGATAACTTAAGTTTTGAGGTTATTAACTGCTATTATTAGCTTATTATTTAGGAAATAGTGATTAGGCTTTTCTTTTGCTATTTTTGAGTTAAAACTAATGTATTCAGTGGATTGTAGAAGAGTTGGTTGCATTACATTTGGATTTGTGGCTTTTTGGTCAAGTTTTGTCAAAAACTCTCCTCAGAACCAATTATTGCCTGATAAGCTTTTCCATAGTCCATTTTAATGCTTAATTTAGGTCAAAAGCTTCTGAAAATCAATTTATAAGTTGTTCACTAGTTGATTAACTCTGTTTTTTCATACTTAGATCAGATTTCAACTTTTTCATAGCTTTTTAAAAGTCTTAAAAACCACTAGATCAGCACTGCAATCCCTTGAGCATCAGTGTCTGAGCAGTTTTCTAAGCTCATTATAAGCTCTTTTTAAGCTCCTTTTAGCCTGATTTTTGTTTTACATGAACATTGATAAATGATCTTCAATTGTTTTCAAAAGTAGTGACAATTGCTTATTGAATTAAGCACTTTTGGTGCCTTAAAAAGTAGTTGATTAGTCTGCAATCCCCTGAGCATCAGTAGCATTTGTTCTCATTAGCACTTTTCTCAGTTACTTTATAAGCTCTTCATAAGCTCCTTAAGTTCTGACTTTTGATTTAATAGCTTATTGGTTGGTGTACTTTAAGAATTCTCAGCTTTTGTGGTGATTCTTTTTTTGATTTTAGTGCTTAAAATTAAGCATGAAATTGCCTCATTGGAATGTTTTAGGCCTGCATTAGCCTTAACTACTTATTGGAATTTTTTGTGCTTATTTCCTTTTCTGTTCAGCTTATTCTCATCTCAATTGCTTATTTAGGATTGCTTTTAGATTAATATAGCTTATTCAGTTGGTACTTTAGCTTTTAGAAGCCTTTTAGTTTATTTCCAATTAGCCTTTTCATTTAAGTTCTATATTAAGCAGTCTGCTATAAAAAGCCTTTTTTTTGGCTTATTTTCTGAGTTTGAAAAATATTTCCTTCACAAAAGTGTCTTATTTTTAGTTTATTTACAAATCCCAAAAGAAAATTTTCAAAAAAAAAATAAAAAAGGAGAAGGGAAGTCAGGGGTGAGCTAAGGCTCGAACCCCCAACCTCAACCTTCCAGCACACACACGCACAACCAACTGCCCTTGGGTCTTTTTCAGTTATAACCTTCCCTTGTTTTTTATTTAACCCTTCTTTTCACTTTTTAGCTTATTTTCTTATTCAGCTTTTTAACAGCTTATTCCTATAAGCTATAATTTGTTTCTTATTTTTCCTAGGATCCTCACATATTAAAGTACTTTTCTAGAATTTTTGATAATTTTTATCTTATATTTAGTATTTTTTATATATTTTTCATTTTTTTCTAAAATTCTTTTTTATTATTTAGGACTTTTAGAAATTTATTTTGCACTTCTAGAGTAGTTTTTTAAGATTTTGATTTTTCGAGCCCGTTTTACGGCTCGTTAAGGCTCGTTTTTAGTTTTAATCGCGTTTTAGGGAATTTGTGTCTTGCTTTATTCTTTTTACTTGCTTATTAATTGCATTTTAGTTTATGTTTTATAATTTTAGTCATAATCACAAAATTCTCCACTTATTCACATCATCCGATCACAAACGAAATTCATCGTTTCATTCACACTTCATTCGGAACTTCACGACCCAGGAATAATCCTTACTTCCGGTTATATATACTACTTGGCTCGTTAAGTACTGGAAATATCCGAAAATTGAGATAGCATCAAAAATTCTGAAAATTGAGATAGCATTATGTTGGGCATATTCAAAAGATCACTAAGACCGGTTTTATAGTAAACAACCGGTGTCTATAAGTGGAATATAATACAAACCGGTTTCTTAAAAGAAATCGGTGTCTTTACTAATACTCTAAGATCGGTCTTTTTCTCAGAACCGGTTTTTCTTAATTTTTATATTAAATAGAGTGGTTATTCTATGACAATCGGTTTTTTAAACTTTCCCTACCCCATATTTTTTACAATAGGAACTGGTTATTATATAACCGGTTTCTATTAGGAGATGTTTATTTTATTTTTTGTGGTAGTGGATAAAATTACAAGATACCTAATCTTCTAAAAATACACTGGTGAATGTCATGATGAGGTTAAATATGTTAATGTTAAATCTCAAGATGATGGAATTCTCATTCATAGATCCGCAAGGATATCTCAAATATCTGAATAATATGTTGAGGATTATGAGTTAAAGGATTATGGTAAACCTGTTGATCATTAAGATGAATTGCAAATATTGAATTTGGCAAATTACTCATACTATGAATGATTAAGATGCAGTCCATAAAGATAATTAGTTTTTGGAAACTTAGTTTATCTTGAACACTATAGTTAGATTATAGAATGAAGATGAGTTTCTTCAAAGGGAATGAAAATCCTAGAGGTTTAAATCTTTGTGTAGAAATCATATGGACAATTTTGTAAACATATTTAATGTATGTCTTATGACAAGATTATTAATCACACTTAAGCAATTAACTGTGATTGAATATTCTTTCTAGGCACATTAAATGTATAAAGATTATGGTTGTCATCCTTAGTTTCATTAATATGAAATTGACAATGGAATATCAAAACTCTTTCTTTAGTAATTACTTGTGCGAGGACGATAAGTAATCAAAAGGAGTATTTGAATTGAAATAATCTTTGGAAGTGTACAAAGTGCAATAATTCATGAATAGATTAATGCATGCATCTAGGAGATATACTTATGTTAATTATTAAATCCAAGTTATGATTTATAATTAAAATAAGATAATTCCTTAGTATTCCTGAAAGCTAGTGGGAGTATTATGTTTAATTTCTTATTTCATATATGTCGTATAACATATAGGAAGTACCATTCCATATACATTAAATGTTAAGTCTTAGTTTGGAATGAAACTTCACTTGAAGATTTAGGAAATAAACATACAACCTTGGAATATATGTTTATTGTTATAAACATAAGCGGTAAGATAATTAATTCTAATAGAACATGATATATTATTAGAAAGTCTAAATGGATTCATATCTTTGAAAAGATATAACATGAATTAAATCTAAGTTTGACATAAGGATTTTTCATGTACATCATGTTATTTGCTGTATCATGCTTGGATGAAAGATGATTTGACAACATTGATATCCAATTGAAAGTTATTAGATAACTAAGTGTAATGAATATGGTTGGATATAGAATTACATCCTCAGCCTAGAATTGCTCCTAGATTCTAAGTATGAACAATATGGCAAATTGTTGCGTAATTGTTATAGCCGACAAATCTTGAAAGATTGGAAGGCATCAAACATTACACAATGGATATTAAGTTTACGGATTTTTAAAGAGCATATTGTTGTTTATATACAATAATGCTGGTTTAAATTGAGATGACACTCAATACTAGTCATGGTAGGATTTCATCCTTGATTAATGGCCATATGAACTAGTTGTGCTCAACTAAGAGCATAGTTGCATTATACATTAAAGAGTTAGAATACTTTAAACTATAAAAGGTTTGAAAGTTTAATTGTCATAAATTGGTGGTTGAGGATGTCACGCATTTTATGAAATATTATGTGGCAATATCAAAATAGTTACTAATTGAATTCTTGAAATAAGTATTCTCAAAATTCCGATAGATCAAAATTAGTTGATTTATGTCTTGTCAACAAGTATGATTGACATGACTTGAGGCATAATTCATTAACTAGAATTATCATGCATTGATCTATTTAGTATTTGGATAAGGGATGTTAAGCAATTATTATTTACAATGAATTAAAGTACTTGGTACGTTTGTTTTCATTAATAATAGATTGTATCCTATATTTGCATGTTTAAATCCGTGAATAACTTATGTTATTCTAAATAGTCCGTTGTCGATCAATGATATGGGAATATCATTGAATTAAGACAAATCTGAGTTTTGGTAGAATATACTTGAAAGTATATTGATGCGTTGACATACCAATTTCACATAATATTCAATGAATTGAATATAGGACTTATCCCAACCGCATGATTGTACTTTATGGATCTTGTCATCAAGTAAATCATGAATATTTATCCTTAGACTTGAGATACCAGAGAACTGTCATGGATGTAGTGCATTTCTGTGAAGCAATTTACCGCTATACGTAACTGGTAGCTATAAGGATTGTTTTCAGAAGTGTTGCAAAGTTCATGGGTTTTGCTTGTAGTCAAGAAAGAATTTGTTCCTTCAAATTCGTTTTGAAGTTTAATATCTAGAATATGTTCGGAAGATTTGATAATCTTGCTCAATCACAAACAACGAGAAACAGAATAGTTAAATAAAGGAATGACTAAGATCCATATCCTTATTTAACGTGGTATTAGAAACAAAAGGATAAGTATGATGATGAATCATCAAAAGGTTTTTCCAGGAGACCTTACTCGAGTAGTACTGGGGGCATTGGCGTGTTGCTAGACGCTAACCAATGTCATTACACTATTAAGATCTGTCCAAGTGGGAGCTGTTAGTTTATGGACATATTTTAATATGTGTATGACCGGATTCGAACTCGAGACTACGGGATTGCACACTTTACGTATGAGACTCGATGTTTAAATAATTAATATAAAATGTTATATTTAATTATTAAATTCACAATAAATGACTAAAGAGCGTTAAATAATTAACGGAATAGACTAACGGTCGGTAAATGCCAACGGGATACGAAGAAAAGGAAACAAGCCAAGAGAAGGTTCTAGAAACCCTCTCTTGGGCTTGTTTGTGGCCGAACAATAGGATCCCACATAGGAAATCATTGTAAACTTGATATCTATCATAAGGGTATAAATACATCTCCATGTATTAATCCTTTGGTACACTTGATTTCAATAGAAGACCAAACTTCTTCTTTTCTCCTCTCTTGTTCCTAGGTCGACGAGTGAAGCCCTACAAAAGGGATTTGCGAGTAACCTTGAACATAACAAAGTGTTTGGTTAATCTATTGTGATCAAGAACTAGCATTCACATCGAATCGCTAATAGTACGTGTGTACAAGAACGTGGTGTAAACACATTATTGTTTGCTACTAGGAGGTGATCGACTTTGTATTAGTCGACTTTTACAAAACCCTTTATTAGGGTTTTACTTATTCTTTTTTATTGATTCCTTGTTTCGCTAGGAATCACAAAGGTACGCATTTTCTTTTATTATTTGGTTAACTAATTACATGTTATATGATCCTTACGCTTTCGCATGCTCTTTGATGTTTTATGTGTTTTATATATATGTTAGTTGATTGGTTGGTCAAAGTAGTCACAAGCTAAACCTCTCACGAAGAAAAGTCAACTCGCGGCGATTTAACGCAACAATCGATTGTAATAAACCGGATAAGTGAATACCCGGGTCGTAGTCCCAACGAGGCGTGAAATTGAGGATATCGTTTTCGGTTTGGAATAAAAATACTTGAAATGACGAGGTTCACTTGGTTACTAATATCTAATAAAACGAAAATTAAATAACGCGAACCGAAAAACGAAACACGAGCATAAACGTCAAATCTATTAAAAACTAATTAACCCTACGGATGCAAGATTAATTTTCCTACGTCCTAAATGACAAAAGAAAATTTAAAAAAAAAAGAATTATATTTTTTTGACTTTTTAATAATTAAATACGAATTTAAAACTAATTAAAAGAAAATAAATGATTAAAAATACTAAACTAAAAGAGAAAAATCTGAAATTTTTTGTAAAAATACTTTAAGAAAAACTAATCCTAGGAAAAATGTAAAAATGGTCCCAGCTTATTTCAATAAGCTGGGAAAAAGCAAAAAGGTTCGGATAAGCTTAAAATGAAAAGAGGCTTAAGAAATAAATGTTGCATGATATGAACTAAGCATAACTAAGAGCATACTGGTAAGGGCGTGTGTGTGTGAGTGGGCAGACCTGGGTTCGAGCCCCAGTTCTGTCACTTTTTGCAAACATTTTTTTTTTGTTTGTTTGTTTTTTTTCTTTTTGAAACTTAATTATTAAGTGAAATAAGCAATCTTTGAATACTGAAAAACTTTTTGAAACTAATAAATAAGCTTATAAACACTTGTGCTTATCTGATCAGAAAAAGAACTAAGCTGATAAGCTTAGGACTGAATAAGCTATTCTATAAGCTAATGACTATGGAAATAAGCTACATTCTAACTAAAAACAAATTAACAATAAGCAGTAAATACCATAAATAAGCATTCAATAAGCTCTAAATAAGAAAAAAGCCACAAGGGCTGCTAAAGGCTGCTGATATGCAAAGTGAATAGGGCAAAGAGGCCTTTTTCAAGCCCTCAATAAGCTATTAAATAAAAATCTTAAAAATCTAATAAAATTGGTGATGGAAAGATAAGCCACCCAAGAGCTTTTGTGCAAAAATTTAGCTACAAACAACTTGAAATGATGGAATTAAAAATCAACAATTGAGGCTGTAAAATGGAAAATTTCAAAAACTCAGTCTGCTATATAAGTTTGACTCATGTGGGAAATAATTGAACAAGGCTAAAAGGAAATCAAACACTACTAACTATGGCTAATTTAATCCTATGAACACCAAAGATAAGATCTTAAAATGCTTGAGCTTATAAAAAGCTCATGTGAACAGTGCAAGCCAAATGCTTCAAGCTAACAATCTATATCTATAAAATCCTTCAATATAACTTGAGAACTCCTAAAAACATCTAAACTAGGTGACAATAAACTAGATCAAACTTAACAAAAGCTCATGTGAACAGTGAAGGCCAAATTTAACCCATTTCAACCCATGATCCAAACACTAATAATGGCAGACTGATTTGGCTTGTAAGCTAAGGGAAATCATATAAGCTAAAAACTAATAAGGCAGATGAGTATGAAGCTATAATGAGATTAGATAAGCAATTAAAAACTGATAATGAAGCATGGAGAATAAGCAATAAGCACAGTTGACTAACGTTGACCAAAATATAAAAACAAGAAAACTTAAATTTTCATTAATTAAAATTAAATTACATTACTGGAAATTAACTAAAAGATAAATAACAATAAAAATAAAAAAGGAAAAATACCTAAATTGAGCTAAAATAAAACCTGGGTGTCTACTGAGCTACACTAAACTATTTATACTAAAAAGATAAAATTAGGGTTCCTCTGAGCTGTGCTTCTTGTGTGTGGATAATCCCAGTTGTGCTCTTTACTTTAATTCTTGACCCTTGGATATATCTTGCTCCCCACAACTTCTAATCAGAGCCGTTGATGAAAATTAGTCCCTAGGATAGCTGAGGTGGATGGGGGACCAAGGGTGATGGTTTCTTTGGCTGGTAGTGGTGATGAAAGGGACTGGGTTGGGTGATTAAGCTAATGGCGGGAAACAAAGGTTTAGGGGATGATGAACAGTGGATTATCTGGGTGTTAGTCTTATCTCTGTTTTGACCTAAGTTTAGTTTAAAAGGAAATAGGTATGTGCTTTTAATGAAATGGGCTTGTGGGATTGTGGGTTATATATGGGATGGGTTAATTTATTCTTGGATCCTGTTGGTTGTATGGTAGGATAAAATGGTATTAACCCAAGGACTAATGTTGTAAATGTGAAGATTGTAGGGACCAAAACTGCCATATATGAAAAGTTCTTCTAGGGACCAATTTTGCCAACCAAGATTATCCAAGGTCAAAATGGGATTTTTGAGCTCGAATTAAATCCAAATGAAAAATGTCTTTCCCGGATTCGGTTTTCAGCTCTTTTCCATTCCAAGCTCGGTTTTGTCCGTATTTGCCCAGTTTTCAATCCTTTTGTACCTGAAACACATAAAACACAATCCAAGGATATTTGTAACAATATATGGTCCATTTGGGTGTTTTTGGTCATTTTTGTGGGGTTTTTCGGGTATAAAATGATGAGTAAAAGGCCACTCATCAATCCCCCACACTAAGCAATTGCTAGTCCCTAGCAATCCGATCATATGAAGTAAATTACCCCGTGTTGACTTTATTATAAAATGCAAGTAAATTAAAACGAGATAAAATGTAAATAACATGCTTTATTATCAAAAATGGCATCATAGAACGGGAATCACACTAAGTGGGTGATTCCGGTGAATTTTAATCGTCATCCTCTTTTTTTTTATGCTTCCCAACTAAGTTTAAAAACCTTTGTGCAAACGTTTTTATAAAATGCTAACACTACTTATGGAAGTTAATTGTGTATACTCCTTGTTCCCAAATTCCTATTTTCCTCTATTTATTTTATTTTTGGTGAGAAATGAATTTCTTCAAATTCTCGTTTCGATAATTTTTAGTCCGATAAAGATACCTAGTTTAGATGCTAACTAGTTTCTAATCTTCCTCCGAAAACCGTTGCCATAAAAATGAGGTCCACATCAAGGTGATTTAAAATGGGGCTTATTATTTTATTTTTATATTTTTGATGATTTTTTTTTTTAACAACTTAACTTCTTATTGTACCATAAATTACGGAGCTTCACGGGGAAATTCCAAGACCTTATACCTTAAGAATAAAGGATCCAAGGGCCGTTACAACGGAGAGTTCCAAGACTTTATACATTCCGGAAATGAGGTTCCAAGGGTGTTAGACCAAGACCTTACACCTTCCTGAATAAAGATCCAAGGGCCGTTATAAGAGGGTAGCCAGGACCTAAACGCCTTTTGGAAATAAGGATCCAATGACCGATCTCGAACCGTAGCTTATAGCACATAAATTTAAGATTTATTTATTTTTTGCTTGATTTTAGTGCCACCACTCCAAATCTCGTGTACGATAAACTAACCGGAACTTTACGGGTAATTCCAAGACTCTAGACATTCATGAAATGAGGATCCAAGGTCGTTAGACCAAGACCTCACACATCCTGAATTAGAGATCCAAGGGCCACTTTATGAACCGCCGCTTATGTTACACGACACTTGTAGTAACCTTGATGTGTACCCAACTTTTATAACCAATAATTTTCTTAAGAAGACAAAAACTAATCATCACCAAAACCAAACATCCTTAATTATTCCTAGATTACTAGTATTGGGTGAAATAAGCTTATGGGAACAAAAAGCCACAAATAACTTCGATGAGCTCTAAAGAGAACCAACTACTCCACGTTTAGCATTTTCATTTGCACAATTCGTAAAAACTTAGCCTAAAAGTTAAGGGTAGCAGCCAAATCAACACTTTGGCAGAGTCAGGATTCCCTTGTTCTAGCCTAATCAAGTCTAAACTTTCACTAATACTGAAGCATTAATGTATAGCAAATTATTATTTATTGTGCAAAGCACTTCTTTTTCATGCAATTTTTAATTAAAATACGATAAATTTTTTAAAATTTTGGTCAAAACGGGGGTGCTAGGGGACTAGTAGGTACAACATGTGAAATTTTTTAAAATTTTGGGTCAAAATTCGCAAGAACCCCCCCCCCCCCCCCCCCCCCCCCCAAACACTTAGAATTGAATATTGCTCTCAATATTCAAAGTACCGGCCTAAGCCGACACTATAGAACGTAAAAAGGTAATGTTATCATCTAAGTGTGGAAACGAAATCTTTTTTTCACAAAAAGGATTAATAAGATATCCCTGGATAAACATAAACATAAAGATCGGATATTGGGCGGCTGGATTGAAAACAGGCGCATCAATCATCACAATCTACGGGAATCCTGAAAACAGAGGCAAACATACAACAACAAAGCACAAGTAGAGGAATTCCCCCACACTTAGTGTTAGAAAATAGAAAGGAGATAGAAGGATAAGCATGGGTTGCCACCCACGAAGCGCTTGTTTATTGTTCGAGTCGTTAGCTTGACTCGCCCCAAATTCATTTGTTCTTGGGGGAGTATGTGGAAGGGATAATCTCCATCGGACTTTCATTCGATATATTTGGAGAAACATTGAAGTGCTTGAAAGTTCCACTCCGACGAGATAGACCCGGCTCAAAAGAATGATAAATGGAGATGCCGGGGTCAAAAATGGTGTCTTCACTCCCTAACGAGTGAAGGAAAGGACAATCTACCTTATAGGTGAAGAAAGGTAGAAAAACTCGAACGACATATGTGAAGTCAATATAAGGGCGATCTTTAGAAGGAAATGTCACATATGTCGGAGAAAGAATGTCCTTATGAATCTCGGGATTAAGAATTGAGGTCATATCATCAATTTTAGGAATAATAGAGTCCTTGACCTCATTGTTCTCTAACATTTCATCAAAAAGAGGATTTACGTTGCTAGAAAAGTACTCGTCATCAAATTCAAAAAGAGAGTTCGAATAGACTTTGAGACTTTCATTTGGAACGTCCTCATAAGAAAGTGATTCGTCATCACTAGAGGAAAAATCATCATTGGAATTAAAGAGGGGGTTAGAGAAAATCCCGAAAAAATCTTCCGCAGTGTCAAAAGGATGATCACTACGAAAAGAACCATCACTATCACTGTAGGATATATCCTCAGACTCACTTGGGATTGGAAAAAGGTTCTCGGCACTAGACTTTAAGAATTCGTCCGATTCCTTTTCAGGAATAGTGCAAAGATGCTCATCCCCCATAATGAGAGAGTCCTCGGAGTCCAAAGTAGGTGACGTGGATGTGGTTGCAATAGACTGAGGGAGTCGAAAAATGGTATTATTCATAAGAATAACACTCTCCTCGTAGTCCTCATCTTCGTCATCGAGCATGCAAGCCTGATTAAACAAGAAACGCTTTTGTGCTGCTCGTTCTATGGCGAGTAAATCTTCCATAGATTTACCATGACGATCTTCTTGGGTATGTTTAATAGCCAAATCATTAAGTCTATTCTTTACATCTTGCATTTCTTGGGCTATTGTTTTAAGAGCCAAATCATTAAATGTATTCCTCACATCTTGAAATTTTTGGAATACATCTTGGAATAATTCTTGAGGAGATGGCTGAGGTTGAGTTTGAATCGTTTGATACTGTGGAGGTTGGTCATGATAAGAATAGTCATAATTGTTACAAGGGCCATGCTCATAGACAAGCGGGTTCCTTGTTTGACAATCAGAGCTATAGTGAGGACCTCCACAGTACTCACAACAATAATATTGTTGTGATTGATTCAGTGAATTGTATGGATAATGGTCATAACCGAAGTTTTGATTACATGAAACTTGCTCATAGTCAAACATGTTCCCTGTTTGACAATCAAAACCCGGGTGAGGACTACCTCCACAAGACTCACAAGAGTATGTCTCCATCTGGTGTTGTGGGGGCTGTTTGAAAAAGTCGGTTGTTTCATGGTAGGAATAAGGATTTTGGTCACAGACAAACCCGTTTCCCGATTCCACCATGCTACAACCGAGACAATTCCTGCCATTTGGAGGACCCCCACACCATTCACAAGAATAATGGTAAGATGAAGACATAAAGTAGAAGAATTAAACGGATAGAGGGTAAGAAATAAAGAATTAAACGGATAAGAGGATTGAGAAGAATATTTTTGAATTTTTAAAATTTAGAAACATGGAAAATCACAAAAGAAGAAGGAAAAATAATTTGGAGAAGAAAATGTTTTTGGGTTTTTTTTTTATGTTAAGAAAGTATTTACAAATGAAAACGATAACTTCACGAGGAAGGGTCTTCAAGTCACTAATCGTCAAACCGTAACGATATTGTCGCAACACACCTCCCCGGCAGCGGCGCCAAAAATTTGATTGGTTGTCAAAGTAGTCACAAGCTAAACCTCTCACGAAGAAAAGTCAACTCGCGGCGATTTAACGCAACAATCGATTGTAATAAACCGGATAAGTGAATACCCGGGTCGTAGTCCCAACGAGGCGTGAAATTGAGGATATCGTTTTCGGTTTGGAATTAAAATGCTTGAAATGACGAGGTTCACTTGATTACTAATATCTAATAAAACGAAAATTAAATAACGCGAACCGAAAAACGAAACACGAGCATAAACGTCAAATCTATTAAAAACTAATTAACCCTACGGATGCAAGATTAATTTTCCTACGTCCTAAATGACAAAAGAAAATTTTAAAAAAAAGAATTATATTTTTTTGACTTTTTAATAATTAAATACGAATTTAAAACTAATTAAAAGAAAATAAATGATTAAAAATACTAAACTAAAAGATAAAAATCTGAAATTTTTTGTAAAAATACTTTAAGAAAAACTAATCCTAGGAAAAATGTAAAAATGGTCCCAGCTTATTTCAATAAGCTGGGAAAAAGCAAAAAGGTTCGGATAAGCTTAAAATGAAAAGAGGCTTAAGAAATAAATGTTGCATGATATGAACTAAGCATAACTAAGAGCATACTGGTAAGGGCGTGTGTGTGTGAGTGGGCAGACCTGGGTTCGAGCCCCAGTTCTGTCACTTTTTGCAAACATTTTTTGTTTTTTTTGTTTTTTTTTTTTTGTTTTTTTGTTTTTTTTTTTTTTTTTGAAACTTAATTAGTAAGTGAAATAAGCAATCTTTGAATACTGAAAAAGTTTTTGAAACTAATAAATAAGCTTATAAACACTTGTGCTTATCTGATCAGAAAAAGAACTAAGCTGATAAGCTTAGGACTGAATAAGCTATTCTATAAGCTAATGACTATGGAAATAAGCTACATTCTAACTAAAAACAAATTAACAATAAGCAGTAAATACCATAAATAAGCATTCAATAAGCTCTAAATAAGCAAAAAGCCACAAGGGCTGCTGAAGGCTACTGATATGCAAAGTGAACAGGGCAAATATGCCTTTTTCAAGCCCTCAATAAGCTATTAAATAAAAATCTTAAAAATCTACTAAAATTGGTGATGGAAAGATAAGCCACCCAAGAGCTTTTGTGCAAAAATTTAGCTACAAACAACTTGAAATGATGGAATTAAAAATCAACAATAGAGGCTGTAAAATGGAAAATTTCAAAAACTCAGTCTACTATATAAGTTTGACTGATGTGGGAAATAATTGAACAAGGCTAAAAGGAAATCAAACACTACTAACTATGGCTAATTTAATCCTATGAACACCAAAGATAAGAGCTTAAAATGCTTGAGCTTATGAAAAGCTCATGTGAACAGTGCAAGCCAAATGCTTCAAGCTAACAATCTATATCTATAAAATCCTTCAATATAACTTGAGAACTCCTAAAAACATCTAAACTAGGTGACAATAAACTGGATCAAACTTAACAAAATCTCATGTGAACAGTGAAGGCCAAATTTAACCCATTTCAACCCATGATCCAAACACTAATTATGGCAAACTGATTTGGCTTGTAAGCTAAGGGAAATCATATAAGCTAAAAACTAATAAGGCAGATGAGTATGAAGCTATAATGAGATTAGATAAGCAATTAAAAACTGATAATGAAGCATGGAGAATAAGCAATAAGCACAGTTGACTAACGTTGACCAAAATATAAAAACAAGAAAACTTAAATTTTCACTAATTAAAATTAAATTACATTACTGGAAATTAACTAAAAAATAAATAACAATAAAAATAAAAAAGGAAAAAGACCTAAATTGAGCTAAAATAAAACCTGAGTGTCTACTGAGCTACACTAAACTATTTATACTAAAAAGATAAAATTAGGGTTCCTCTGAGCTGTGCTTCTTGTGTGTGGATAATCCCAGTTGTGCTCTTTACTTTAATTCTTGACCCTTGGATATATCTTGCTCCCCACAACTTCTAATCAGAGTCGTTGATGAAAATTAGTCCCTAGGATAGCTGAGGTGGATGGGGGACCAAGGGTGATGGTTTCTTTGGCTGGTAGTGGTGATGAAAGGGACTGGGTTGGGTGATTAAGCTAATGGCGGGAAACAAAGGTTTAGGAGATGATGAACAGTGGATTATCTGGGTGTTAGTCTTATCTCTGTTTTGACCTAAGTTTAGTTTAAAAGGAAATGGGTATGGGCTTTTAATGAAATGGGCTTGTGGGATTGTGGGTTATATATGGGATGGGTTAATTTATTCTTGGATCCGGTTGGTTGTATGGTAGGATAAAATGGTATTAACCCAAGGACTAATGTTGTAAATGTGAAGATTGTAGGGACCAAAATTGCCATATATGAAAAGTTCTTCTAGGGACCAATTTTGCCAACCAAGATTATCCAAGGTCAAAATGGGATTTTTGAGCTCGAATTAAATCCAAATGAAAAATGTCTTTCCCGGCTTCGGTTTTCAGCTCTTTTCCATTCCAAGCTCGGTTTTGTCCGTATTTGCCCCGTTTTCAATTTTGTACCTGAAACACATAAAACACAATCCAAGGATATTTGTAACAATATATGGTCCATTTGGGTGTTTTTGATCATTTTTGTGGGGTTTTCCGGGTATAAAATGATGAGTAAAAGGCCACTCATCATTAGTCATGTTATGTAATTCAAACAACCACTTGATACGTCGTCGTTGATTTCATAAGTTATTTATAATTGCTTAACTTGATTATCATGTTGTCAATGAACCAACCTAACAAACTTAGGAATACATATGATGTATAATGTAATTGTCTGTTTAATAACTTTATGTTATCTCTATTCATATGAATACAGGGCAATGTATCTTTTTGACTTTATGTTTAGTATTCCGTATTTGTGTAAATTTATTGTTCTTATATTTTTGTAAAATAAAATCATGGGATTAGCCCGCTCATCGGGCGGGTATTGAAGCTAATAATAATAATAATAATAATAATAATAAAAATAATAATAATAATAATAATAATAATAATAAAAGTGGTATTAATAATAAAAATAATAATAATAATAATAATAATAATAATAAAAGTGGTATTTTTATCTTTCATAGAGTTTGTTTTTGTATTCAGAAAGGAGTGGGAGCACAACTTGTGTCTTGACTCCCATCCAACTTTATGTAAAATTTATTATGTTTAATAAATAAATAAATAAAAATAAAAAAATAATAATAATAATAAATCAAGCATAAAAGATATTATATTTATATTATGAAAGAGTTTTAATCGTTTTTTATACATATTTATGTGAATTTGGTTTTTGGTTCGTTTTTCATTTTGTCAAAATCATATTTAAACCGAAACCCGAATATTTAACTCAGTTTTCTTTGGCAAATTTCGTTCTCTTTTTTCCAGTTGGGTATGATTTTGGCGATTTTGGGATCAGTTACAAATTAGTATGAAAAAAAAAAAAAAAAAAAAAAAAAAAAAAAAAAAAAGTTACAAATTAGTATGGAAAAAGGATGTTGTAATTTCCGAGTTATAAGAGAAAAAATAAACAGTAGCCCAACACATTAGCAATACAATCAAGTCTGTTAGCATGTTTGATATTTGCATGTGTATGCTTGAACTACATCTTCGCTAGCTTTTAGGTTCAATATAAAGTTAATTTGAAATATAAAATCAACAAGTGTTTGTGTCTGCACATTTTTCGGATTAATTTTAAATAAATGAAGACAAACAAAGGCTCGTTTATGTTAGTTCACTTAATTTGGAACGTTTTAGAGTTATTTGGCTTGAAAATATCACTCATTTAGAACCATTATAACTACTAGCATGTTGGTAGTTTTAATATACTTACATACTACTTTTAAATAATTTTACATTATGTAATGGTACTTCAAACATTGGGATACCCATTTTATATTCATATCGGCATATCGCACTTGTGATTTACTGATTTATTATATCTTTTAATAAATCACACGGTATCTATATACACATCAAGCGTATTATTTATATAAATAATTTCACTACTAGAATAAGGAAAACTGGCTACGAGCAAAATCCCAACGACCAAATGTTGTCGGCATTTTACACTAAACGACAAAAAAAACGCTTGACTGAGCCAAGCCTGCGTTGAATTTTTAAGATGTTAAAATACCGACCGACATGTCGTCGGTGTTAGAGTTTTGGAAAAATATTAAATCGTGTATGACTAGAATCGAACCCGAGACTGAGGGATTGCACACTTTACGTATGAATGATCAAAGGAATAATTAATATATATACTATTATATATTTTAATTATTTGGACACGAAATATAACTAACGGACGTTAAAGTAATTAATAGAATTGACTAATGATTGTTAGTAAATAAAGAAGGGGGTTGAGTGTCAAATTTTGAAACTTGAGAATGTATTAGACTCAAACTTGGAGAACAAGTTTGGAGGCTATAAATACACCCTCATTAGCTCTCAAACGATTGACACAATAATAACCCTAAAAGGTGAATCGACTTTAATGAATCATGTATGTAGTCGTACAGTACATGATGGTGACTTTATCTTTTATCTATTCGCATGAACAGATAATTAATATACAAGTCAATCGACCACTATTCCTTGCAGGCATTGTCATATGAGTTATATATTGAAAGTTAGTATCGTACAGTAACTATTAATATATGAATCATATTGTATATGATATGCATGATAATTATAATATGTATCGTACAGTATTATGGTTTATTAAACAAATAGTTTGGTTTAATAAATTGTGTTCATTCATTAGCATCAACCTTTGATCGAGTAATAGTACGTGTGTACAAGATTTCGGATATAACATACTTTTGTTATTCATCTTGGATTGTGGAACAAAATTGTAAGGGGTTCCACATTAATCCGTTTGATTGATCAAGTGAAGAAAAGAGAAGTTTTGATCTTTGTTTAGCTAAGATCAAGGTACGTTTTCCTTTATGTTTTCGTTATTACTTTATACATGTTAATTAATGATCCTTGCTTCCGCTATATATGTGCTTTGATGTTTATGGTTTATTTATTTATTTGAATGTCAAATTATTTAAAACCAACAGTGGCATCACGAGCCGGTTAACATGTAATTGTAATTATCGAAACAAATAATAAAAATCAAATCTTGATTTGGATTTATTTTTTTAGGGTTTTATTCTAGATCTTGAAAAATAATTCGAACTATACAATTAGGGAGGGGGTTCGACCCTCTTTTGTTAAAAAGTTAGTTTTGTAACCCTAATTAGGAACATGTTTATATGATTATTTGAATAAAGGGTTATGTTCCTGTATGATCCATGATTTTTTTCATGCAAAGAAATCATGGATTAGGGTTTATTTATGTGCTACATGTTTTAGATAGATCTAAAATTAGGGAAGACCTAATATATTAAATTAATGAATCAGTTATGTGCTAAGTGGTATTTAATTATTAAAACTTACGCGGTCAATTGTTGACGTCTGTGGTCCATTGGGTACAATGAGCTCGAAAACCAATGGGAGTTTTATTAATTATATACATAATTATTCACATATAGATTATTAATAGGATTTATCAAAAGGGTTTGCATGTGGCTATATGTTTTAATAGTTAAGATCATATGTGTTATTTGTGGTTATTTATTTTTTGTTAAAAATTACTTGTTCTTATTTGTTTAAATTATTTATGAATTGTAAGCAAAAAGAGGGTAGTTTTTGGAATAAAAATAAATGGACCTAATAACTATGAAACCCTGTTGTAGTAAATTTTTTAATTGCCAAGTCTTATGTGCCGATAGTGGTTCGCTTCGCACGGTAATTTGCTCCCAGGCGAGACTAGCAATTTAATAATTTACTACATTATTTTAAGCTTTAAAAATCATAAATTGTTAATTGATTGATGCAACTGTACATAATGGTCGAAGCGGCGGACCTAAATTTTGAAAAACTATAAAGTGGGTATAAGGAGGTCTGACATTAAATTGTCATCCGAAATGGGCGCGTTTTTAATTAGCTTCGGCGGACGTTTGCCCCTCCGCTCGCCTGTGCGTCAAAATTAGACTTACCAAGTACACCATTCTACGAAGCATCTTAAGGCAATGTTGTAAGTTTCTCAACGCCATCGATTAAAATTTTGTTGATTTAAGCTTATGAATTGGTAATTAAAAATTGTTTTGTAAAACTTATGATACAAAGATAAGTGCATGCTTCTTTGTACATATTTTGATTGTCACATCGAAATTAATACCCTAAAATTTAAGTCACATGCTATCTAATTATAAGAGACACTTGGAATTAATATCTGGCGTAAGTGAGACCTTGACACGGATATTAATAACAAGGTAAATTACATATTTTATTGCCAGCAGATCAACTGAGTGTAATAAGAATATGTGAATTTACATGTTTCTAAATTAGAGGACTTAATTAAGTTATAAGTGAGACCTTGAGACTTAAAGCATGAGATGGGAAGAAGCATGCTTACATTGCAAATTGTTTGGCAAATGTAATTCCCATAAATTTAGGAGTCGGAAAATTGTTTCGCGATTATTGTACGACAAGTTACCATCTTTTGTACTTCCACTGCTAGCAGATCAACTGATGTGGTGGAGCTATGAAAAGTTGGATCCTAGTTTTCAAGTAAATTAAATTCATGGGTAGTTTTATTTTCTTGAAAAATTATTATCGAAAATACTAAAATTGAATTTTGTAAATTCATTTAATGTATTAATGCAACGTTAAAAACCGTAAACGTGGGGCATTCTTTTAGTGGAAAATTGATCTACACCCGTAAGGGTTTAAGCTAGAGTCAACTTTACTAAAAGAACAAACCAAGTCTACTTTCTTTGAGAAGAGTGAGACTTAAACCATATACCTTTTCATGAATGAAAAGGGTATAATGGAAAATTAGAATTGTCTAAATTCTAAGAAATAACTCATAGCAAAATTTTAATAAGAAAATTGTACATTTTATGAGTTATTAAATTAGAAGCTAGGCTAGTTACCGCAAAATTGGTAAAAGGCAAACTAGCACATTTTGTCTAGTTGTTGTGCTTTACCACTTAAATATGCTACATACCATTGTGGGGATGGTAGTCATATTAAGGAAGAAATTGCATGCCCAATTATTTCCAAGTTAATTGAATTGATGGATAGTCCATCATTTACAAAGTAGAATACATTCTTTAGTACCTAAGTAATTGTTACGTATGGGATTACTCAAAGGTGTAGGAAAGTAAATAGCACACTATTTGCTTTTACTGGTTATGAAACACTTATAATGTTGTCAAATCCAGTGGGAGCATAGTGTTGTAATTACTGAATAACATATATTAATGTAATGATCTGTAATTCAGTGGGAGCTACAAGCTTGTTATCTTGGTAGTAACCCAGATTATCTCTAGAATGTCTTGAGATAATTACTTTCCAATTGTAGACACTTGTGAGTTTAAGGATAGTCATGTTGTTTATCTGACACATGATGTTGTTCCATGCACAAGTGGGAGAAATCTTTATTGTGTGCAAAGAACAACACAAAGGAATATGATTTAAAGGATTCTCTTGACTGCAAGGTAAGAGAATAAATGTTCTAATGTGATTTTTAATCACATCTAATTAATAGAACACTTGGAATTAATATCTAGCGTAAGTGAGACCTTGACATAGATATTAATGACAAGGTAAATTACATACTTTCATTACTAGCAGATCAACTGAGTGTAATGAAACTATGTTAATTTGCAAGTTCTAAATTAGATTCTTATTAGAACAAGTGTCAATATGATAATGAGACTACTTCAAACTAAATATTTAGACTACTTCAAACTAAATATTTATGTATTATTGAAATGACATAAATAAATGAAGTAACCTAATACTACTTCAAATTTGAATGTTTATGTATTCTTGGAATGTCATAAATATATGAAGTAAATAAATTAACTTGAAATACTATTGAAACCAAATTGTGGTGTTCATGATTACTTTAGTTATGTATATTTATATTTTATTGTAAAGATATAAATATGAAATCTTTTTAATTGTTACAAGACTTATAATAAGGTAATATGTTAACTTTTTATGTTTTAATTAAGACATATACAAGAAGTCATTGAGTTGATCAATGATTTATAACGTAGATTGGGATTATAACAGTTTATGTCTTCTTGTTAAGAAATGAACATGAAGTGACTTGGTCAAAAAGTACTTATGTTATATAGCATGCATTGGCTTGGAAATTCTATTATACCATTAAGCTGATTTAGTTGGTAAATAGATAAACCAAACAAAATATATACTTATCTTACATATTGTAAGATTGTCTTACAATATAATCCTAATGAAATACATAATGGTTATGGTACGTTCAGTTAGGAAAGTCAAACTCTTGTTATACTGTTTGATTAAAGATAACTATATTTTCTATTCTTCCAAAGTTATCAAGGTTAGGAAATTGAGTATGCATTGTATATACTCAATTAGACTCCAACCTAGAAGATTATTAAGACACTATTTATTGTGGAATGTGATGAATCACATTAAGTCTTAAAATTGAAGTTCTGAATTTGTTAAAACTATTTTGAGTAGGTTATTAACAAACTTCATGTAAGGAACTGTCAATGTGTATTTGTAATATCCCAAAAGAGAACAATTTTGTGTTGCTCTACTTACTAAGTATTTATAGATACTCTATAAATTGCTAAAGGCAAGTGGGAGTTTTATCTTGAAAAGATAAAATTACAAGATACATGATCTTCTAAAATACACTAGCAAATATCATGCTGAGGATTAAACATGTTAATGTTAAATCTCAAGATGATGGACAAATTTGTATACATATTTAATGTGTGAAAAGATTATCAAACACACTTAAGCAATTAACTGTGATTGAAATTCTTTCTAGGCACATTAAATGTATAAAGATTATGATTGTCATTCTTAGTTTCATTTATATGAAATTAACAATGGAATATCAAAACTCTTTTTTGGGTAATTACTTGTGCGAGGACGGAAAGTAATTGAAATGAGTATTTGAGTTCAAATAATCTTTAAAAGTATACAAAGTGCAAATTATTTATGAATGGATTAATGCATGCATCTAGGAGATACACTTATGATTGATTATTAAATCCAAATGTTGATTTATAATTAAAATAAGATATTCTCTGAATATTTCTAAAAGCTAGTGGGAATGGTAAATTTATTTTCTTATTTCATATATGTTATATAACATATAGGAAGTAACATTCCATAAGCATTAAATGTGAAGTCTTAGTGTGGAATGAAACTTCATTATAGATATTTAGAAAATAAACATACAACCTTAAAATAAATGTTTATAGATGATAAACATAAGCGGTAAAATAATTGATTCTAATAAAACATGATTATACTATTAGAAAGTCTAGATAGATACATATCTTTGAAAAGATATGACATGAATAAATCTAAGTTTGATGCAAGGATTTTTCATGTACATCATGTTATTTGTTGTATCATGCTTGATCAAAGATGATTTGACAACATTAATATCTAGTTGAAAGTTATTAGATAACTTGGTGTAATGAATATGGTTGGATTTAGAATTAACATCCTCATCCTTGAATAGCTCCAAAATTCTAAGTATGAACCATATGGCAATTGTTGCGTAATTGATATAGCCAACAAATCTTGAAATATTTGAAGGTATCAAAATTACACAATTGGATATTAAAATTTACGGGATTTTAAAGTGCATATCATTGTTTGCATACAATGATGCTGTTAAGATTGAGATGACACTCAATACTAGTCATGGTAGGATTTCATCCTAGTTAATGGCCATGTGTACTAGTTATGCTTAACTGTAAGCATAGTTGCATTTTACATTAAAGAATTAGAATACTTTAAACTATAAAAGGTTTGATAGTTTGCTTGTCATAAATTCGTGGTTGAGGATGTCACGTATTTTATGAAATATTATGTGGCATTATCAAGATAATTAATAGCACACATACAAGAACTTCATTAATTGAATTCTTGAATTAAGTATTCTCAAAATTCCCATAGATCAAAATTAGTTGATTTATACCTTGTCAACAAGTATGTTTGACATGACTTGAGGCATAATTCATTAATTAGAATTATCATGCATTGATCTATTTTAGTGTTTGGATAATGGGATGTTGTAAAACAGTTATTAATTTTTAAATGAAATGAAATAATGGTTATATTTTTTTTATCATTTGTTAGTAATATATCTTATATTTGCATGTTTATATCCTTGAATATATTTATATATATTCTAAACTGTCCGTTGCCAGTTAATGATATGGGAATATCATTAAATTAAGGTAAATCTGAGTATTGGTATAATATACCTGAAAGTATATTGATGCGTTGTCATGCCAATTTCACATGATATTCAAATTATTTGAGTATAGGACTTAATCCCGCCACATAAGTTTACTTTATGGATCTTGTCATCAAGTAAGTCTTATGTATATAGTTATCCTCAGACTTGAGATGCCAGATAACTGTCATGCATGTAGTGCATTTCTGTGATTCAATTTAACGCTATACGTAACTGGTAGTTATACGGATTGTTTTCAGAAGCGTTGCGAAGTGTATGAGTTATGCTCGTAGTCAAGATAAATTTGTTCCTTCAAATTGTTTGAAGTTTAATACTGTTGGGCCCCTCGTAGGATTGGTAAGATGTATGTGTGGCCACACCCAAGATCTCCCCTGAATAGTTCAGAAGATTTGGTAATCTTGCTCAATCATAAACAACGAGAAACATAATTATTAATAAAGAATGACTTAGATCCATATCTTTATTAATGTAGTATTAGAACAAAAGGATAAGTATGATGATTAATCATCGAATGGTTTTTTCCAGGAGAACCACCACCCGAGTTGTACTAGGGGCATTGGCGTGTTGCTAGACGCTAACCAATGTCATTACCCTTTTAATAGATTTCCAAGTGGGAGCTGTTAGAGTTTTGGAAAAATATTAAATCGTGTATGACTAGAATCGAACCCGGGACTGAGGGATTACACACTTTACGTATGAATGATCAAAGGAATAATTAATATATATATTATTATATATTTTAATTATTTGGACACGAAATATAACTAACGGACGTTAAAGTAATTAATAGAATTGACTAATGATTGTTAATAAATAAAGGAGGGGGTTGAGTGTCAAATTTTAGAACTTGAGGATGTATTAGACTCAAACTTGGAGAACAAGTTTGGAGGCTATAAATACACCCTCATTAGCTCTCAAACGATTAACACAATAATAACCCTAAAAGGTGAATCGACTTTAATGAATCATGTATGTAGTCGTACAGTACATGATGGTGACTTTATCTTTTATCTATTCGCATGAACAGATAATTAATATACAAGTCAATCGACCACTATTCCTTGCAGGCATTGTCATATGAGTTATATATTGAAAGTTAGTATCGTACAGTAACTATTAATATATGAATCATATTGTATATGATATGCATGATAATTATAATATGTATCGTACAGTATTATGGTTTATTAAACAAATAGTTTGGTTTAATAAATTGTGTTCATTCACTAGCATCAACCTTTGATCGAGTAATAGTACGTGTGTACAAGATCTCGGATATAACATACTTTTGTTATTCATCTTGGATTGTGGAACAAAATTGTAAGGGGTTCCACGTTAATCCGTTTGATTGATCAAGTGAAGAAAAGAGAAGTTTTGATATTTGTTTAGCTAAGATCAAGGTACGTTTTCCTTTATGTTTTCGTTATTACTTTATACATGTTAATTAATGATCCTTGCTTCCGCTGTATATGTGCTTTGATGTCTATGGTTTATTTATTTATTTGAATGTCAAATTATTTAAAACCAACAGTCGGGACAATATTGGTCAAATTTGACTTCTCCCCCTCCTCTCAATAATAGCGAATAATTGGGCGGTAATTTGACCCGCCAAGATGCTACCGACGACATCGTCGGTAACATATAAACTAAAAAAATTAAAGTAATTAGCTTGTGATTAGCGTTCGATTAGCGTTTAGTTTTTTCATTAGTGTAATTGTCCCGGAGACATGTCGTCGGGACATATTTAGACCAATTTTTTTGCTTCCCCCGCTTGTGAATAATAGCGAATAATTGGGCGGGATTTTTTTCCCGCCTGTTTTTATACCGACGACATGTCGCCAGGATTATCTTCCCGCCTCATTTTACCTTTGCCCCGCTAATTTTTTACTTATATATAACCAATCATCCTCAACTCGGCAATACGCACATAATCTAATCGTAAATTCTCACAAAATACACATAACAATGGCTGGTTAAACGCCGGAAGAGGAGTGGTCAAAGGTTTTATCGTCGGAGGGTCTCTTTAATGAAGTTCTTAATACATATGGCTACGAAATTTATGATGAATATGGTTCTTATAAGAACATTGGCCCGTGGATGAGAGACCAGATTCTAGAATGGTTGAGGAAAAAGCCGTACTACAGAGAGATGTTGGACTCTCAACCTGATGATGTTGGAGGAGAAAGCACGTTGGAAACCAAAATTGATGATCTGGGAAATAGGACAACAAATCTTGAAGCTATGTTTGAACATTTCATCAAGCAAAGGAAAGCAAGGAAGGGAAAATATGGTGCAGGTTCTAGCAAAGTGGGAAGTAGCAGCAAAAAAAAATGAATGGGCGATGTTTGTTATGGCATATGTCGTGTGTTTCGTTTGCTTGTTGAGTTGTTTCGTTTGCTTGTCGAGTTGTGTCGTTTACTTGTCGAGTTGTTTCGTTTGAGTCTGTATGAAATGTATGTGGTTGAGAACTCTTGCGTGTTTTAAATAAAAGGTTTGCCTTCGTGTTTGTTAATTGTGATATTGTTCCTTCAGTTCCATTCTTTATGCACATGTAATTTAGTGTTGGAAAATTGTATATTTGAAATACCCTGTTGTTTAAAGGGGTGTTTGGACACCATAATTTGGTTAACTCAGAACCTGGTCAACAAAAGATATGTAGATCACCGCCGCTAACGAAGGTGCACGACGGCTGTTAAAGAAGCCTCGTGAAATACTTAAGTTTTCACAATAACAACAACATTTTATTAAACAACAACAATAACACAAACAACAACAACAACAACAACAACAACACTACATATGAAGATTGTCCATGTCACCTAACAGCTCACGGAGTATTGCAGCCGACTGACATGCGTGGTCGTGGTCGTCGGGATTCGTTGCCATTTCAAGTCTTGCCTCCAGCATCCTTACTCTTGTCTCTAGCACCTGTTTTTGTGATTCCAGCATGTTTATCATAAGATCTTTGGCATTACACTTTAGGTGTCAAACTAACATGATACAAATTGGTAAACATATATTAGTTAAGCTAGTATATACATAGGACATACATTTATACATTTACATTATTTACATTTTAAGAATTAAAATGGAAATATGTTCATGACATCATTGCATAAATCATTTAGATAACTTGTAGATTTAGAAAGATATTAATATATATATATTGCCGACGGAGCAGAGAGAAAAAATGATGACATGTCATCCCTTTCCACCGTAGGATCAAATTGATAATAAATCTCAACCGTTTAAAATGAACTTAATCATTACCTTAATTTTAGGGAGGCAAATATTTAATTAGCACATGTTCTATTATAATTATAAGTTTGAATACAAATGTAACTAGCTAGGTTCAATCAAAGTAATCTGTAGCAAAAATATCATGATGTTTGTTGATACTTTAAATTGAATGCCAATTAAATTTCAAAATTCTCTTAAAAGAAATCACTTGATTTTCGCAGTACCTTTTATATCATGGCTCATGATCAAAGATTAATAAACTGTGTATCTGTTTTGAATTACACATGTTCCAACATGCTTTCACACAAGCCATTGTTTACGGTCTTATGGCTTCAGTTACGATCAGATTAGAATGACATTTAGGAGAAGGTTTCCAATTTGTTGTGGTACGTGTTGTTCAAGGTTGTAATGAGTTTCTTCGCTTAATTCGTTTAACCACTTCCCTCTTCAATCCATGTATTAATTAAGATTATGGTGTAATGGCAATGAGGGACAATACTTCTTGGCACCCCCTCATGGACTCATATTGGCATTTGACTTCAGTAATTAACTACACATTTTATTACAAAAAAATCAACAATCACGCTGTCTTATTTTTCATAGACCGTCAGTTTCTTCTTTGGCACACAAAGGTTTCGATTTTTTCATATTTAGAAACTACAAACTCATACCAGACAAAAAATTTCGGTTAAGCATGTGAGATTTGACACTTTTAAGAATGTATTTGGTCTTTCGGTTAAAGGAGCTGAATATTAAGGGTATGGTTTGTCATTGTGTTTTACAGTTTAGTTATAATAGATTTTGTAATATGATATTTTAGATATTGGCCATAATAGCATATAACCATTGATTAAATATGTTGATCCTTTAATTGAAGTCACAAAAGATATAAAAGTAAAAGACATTAATCCATGCCTACGTTATACATAGATGACACCCAATTCTATAAACTTAACTAAACGTGGAACGACATGTAACAAGGATCCAACTATTTGTAATACGGTTTTATAAATTTTTAATTGTTTTTTTTTTTTCATAATGTATCCAAAAAAAACCATGTAAAATAGAATATGTATGACTATATTTAGTTTTTTTTATTTTCTATCTCAATTCTTAATTTAACAAATAAGATTTAGCAGTTTACCCGGGCAACTCACGGGTATTGCACTTGTTTTGGGAAGATCTTGAAGCAATATAGTTGACTTTGTAAGATCTTGCTAAGATATGGCAAGATATGAAAAGATATGGAAAGATCTTAGAAAGATCTTGGATAGATTTCATGTAAGATTTGATTTTGTAAAGATCTTGGATAGATTTCATGTAAGATTTGATTTAGGTAATATCTTGGAGAGATCTTGAAGCAATATAGTTGACTTTGTAAGATTGTGCAAGATATGGAAAGATTTGTGAAAATCTTAGCTGGCAGGTCCCGGCGGAACCAAACAACATAAAGGGCGGACCCCTTTATTTGGATCCGCCAAATCCGTGGTCTGTGTAAACAGTTTTCCTATAAATAGTAGCCCATTGTTTACCCATAGTTTTAAGCAACTAGAACACACATTCCCTCTACCCTTTGCATACATTTAGATCAGTAGTTAATCATGTAGAAACACACATTAATCACCCATTACATCATGATCATAATGTTACTAACTTTCATTATGTTGTAAGCATACACTCGTAATAATCCTGTGAAGCAAGCTCAGAGATTGTGAGTCATTAGCATAGCATACTTCCTGATCCACCAAGAAGGTTAGAAGATCTTGAAGTCATCATCCATCATAGCATACCAACATATGAAGATTCAAGTACACTTGACATCCTCAATGATTGAAGACTTCTTACTTAAGAAGTTCATGTAGATTCCACATGTATATATGAAGATCCATCACAACAAGTTTAGGGAGCTTGTGATCTTCATCCATTGAAGACTTCTCATCAATGGAAGTTCATCTAGATTAGGCATTCATATCCATTGGACATTTATGTCATAGATCATTGTAAACATCATTGCATAACAATCTATTCATACTAGAATAGGTGGTTTATGTGTTTCGGCCATAAAACACAAAGTTTCTATGTTGGGCCATAAAACATAGCGGGAGTGGTTGTACCCTTGTAAAAGAACTAGCGTGAGTGGTTGAACCCTTGTAAAGAACTCGACATATCTAGCTTAGTTTCGGAAATTGTATAGGCGACGTCAGGTTGGTTCTACCTTGAACTAGAACCCGGTATTTAGCTTTGTACCGGAAAAAGTGTAAGCGACGATTGTAAGGTTTTCTCCGTCGAGAAGGGAGCTTGTTGATCTAGTAAAGTAACTCTCGAGTTGGGTACTCGGGGAGTGGAGTAGGGCGGAGAGGAGCTCCGTGACCGAACCATTATAAATCATCGTGTTCGGTTTGCGCTTTCTTTTACTTACTACTTTACTTTTATGTTTGCCTTATGTGATTGCTTGTGTTGTGATTAGTTGATGATACTTGTGTGACAACATGTTTTAACTTATGCAAGTTATAAACATCTTTCATATTAGAACAAGCTTAAACGAATATTTGATACAACAAGTTTTAAGTTTTTAAAACGGGAACGTATTCACCCCTCCCCCCTCTACGTTTTCACATGATTATTAGACTTTGATTGACAAAAAGAGTAAAGAATAATAACCAATATTATACATTGTTTGTTGATATAAATTGGCTACACGCCCGTGCACACCTGATTTTATAAAACCGAATATTTTAGTTCGGGTTCGATTTTAGCCAAAACCGACCATGCACACCCCGTGTTATGGTACCATTAAAAAAAAAACAAAAAAAAAAAGTTGATTTTTACACACATTTTTCCTATCACCTACCAATAAAGTACACCCTCTTATGCACACAGTACAATACACAGATACATATTTAATGGTGGATGAAAAAAATGTGTGCATACAAATCACCCTAGTGCGTGGATTACTTGCCAAATTACTAGAGCCATTAACAAAACCTACAACACTACACAATGTACAAACAATTAAAGCACATCTCCATTAGGAAAAGAAGTTTGGAGTGGAATGTTGGGAAAAATAACACACGGACAAATAAATAGTGGGTCACTTGGTACACACAGTCACAGATACAAAATAACCAGACTCAGTCACTTGTACATGTTACAATGCACATTATACAAGTACTATAACCGCTTTTAGCATACAAGTATTAGGTTGTACAAAATAAAAATTCAAATAAATACCTCCCATTGTCCTTCCCTCCCATCACAACAACAATTCTCGCGAAAATTACCTATAAGGCCACTGTCAATATTTGTTTCCTTTTTTAGGGCGGGTTTTTTTTTTATTCCCAAAAAGGCCATCTATCTCGCTGCAAAAGGTTCCAGAAATTCAATATATACACGTGTCAACATCTCGTCATTTTTAGAATAAAAAAAAAAAAAAAAAAGGTATTTCACATAACATTTGCAGCGAAATACACTTTTTTGGGCCCCACGAGAATTAAAAAAAGGTATCTCACATAACATTTGCAGCGAAATACACTTTTTTGGGCCCCACGAAAATTAAAAAAAGGTATTTCACATAAACCTTGCAGCGAAATACACTTTTTTTGGGCCCACCTTGAAATTCAAAATTTTATTTTACCAAAATTACCCTAAACTTTTTAATATTTACAATTTTTTTATATAACAAAGTTTATTCGTCAAATATATAGCAAATATATAGCGAATTCGTTAATAAAAAAAATACCGTTACGAAGAGCTCTGAATTACGAACAAAACAAGCCCAATATTAATATGCCTTTGACGTACGTATGATTTTATAAAAAAATATTAAAGTTTGATATACCAAAATTACCCTAAACTTTTTAATATTTATATAAAAAAAATTGTAAATATTAAAAAGTTTAGGGTAATTTTGGTAAGTTTTTTTTTCAATTTCATATTTTGTATATATATATATATATATATATATATATATATATATATATATGATTTAAGATAATTTGAGGACCAAACTTTTTTTACATACTAAGGGACCAATTTCATGACTGCTCCTTTTTCTAACATGTCGTGTAGCATATATACATGTCGCTTAAATTGGTACGCGACATGTTTTAATTTTTTTTTTTTTTTTTCTTTTGCGTTCCATAATTGGTAAGAAAGTGACACGTGTATGTCAAGTGTGTCGTGACCTTAAATACGCGACATGTTGGGGTACTTTTGAAATGTCCAAAAAGTTGGGGTAATTTTCGCATTTAAAAAACCTACTTTCATCCTTTTTTTCCAAATATTAATATCTTTCAAACCGTTAATCATATACCAAATTTGCATGAAAAAATTTGCATGAAAATTTGCATGAAAAAATCACATGTGATATATCATATATGATATGTAATATCACATGTGATATTACATATCATATGTGATTTAACACTAATATCACATGTGATATTACATATCATATATGATATATCACATGTGATTTTTTCATGCAAATTTAGTAACGAAAAAAAAGTGAAAAAAACGATTTTTTTTTTGTCGAAAGTATATCAAAGTGCCCGTCTATAGAAAGATAATTATTTTCGCTTAACGATTAACGGTTTAAGAGATATTTAAATTATAAAAAATAAGTGAAATATTAAAATGCTTTTAATCTCAAACATTGATTTCTTTTTAGATGAATGGTGGGGATGAGTCCCTTGGTATGTAGGAAAAATTTGGTATGTAAAATAACTCTCCTCTATATATATATATATATCAAACTTTAATATTTTTTTATAAAATCATACGTACGTCAAAGGCATATCAATATTGGGCTTGTTTTGTTCGTAATTCAGAGCTCTTCGTAACGGTATTTTTTTTATTAACGAATTCGCTATATATTTGCTATATATTTGACGAATAAACTTTGTTATATAAAAAAATTGTAAATATTAAAAAGTTTAGGGTAATTTTGGTAAAATAAAATTTTGAATTTCAAGGTGGGCCCAAAAAAAGTGTATTTCGCTGCAAGGTTTATGTGAAATACCTTTTTTTAATTTTTGTGGGCCCAAAAATGTGTATTTCGCTGCAAATGTTATGTAAGATACCTTTTATTAATTCTCGTGGGGCCCAAAAAAGTGTATTTCGCTGCAAATGTTATGTGAAATACCTTTTTTTTTTTTTAATTCTAAAAGTGACGAGATGTTGACACGTGTATATATTGAATTTCTGGAACCTTTTGCAGCGAGATAGGTGGCCTTTTTGGGAATAAAAAAAAACCCGCCCTAAAAAAGGCAACAAATATTGACAGTGGCCTTATAGGTAATTTTCGCACAATTCTCTCAGGGGTGTTTGGCTAGGCTTACAAATAGGGCTTATCCTTATATTATATTTAAACGGCTTATCATGAGTTTTTAATCTTTTGCTAAGTGTTTGGTTTGGCTTATATATAATTAATAAGGTAAAATGATAAAAATAAAAATACATAAAAATAAAATAGATGTAATTATTAAATAAGAGTATACATAAGTTTTTTTTATATAATATTTTTATATAAGCTCACCCTTCTTTATATAAGCGACAGAATTTAGGCTTACAAAAAACCTCTTATATAACCTCATAAGCCCGGTCATATAAGTTGAGCCAAACACTTAGTTTCGGCTTATTTAACACATATAAGCCATATACCCATCATATAAGCTTAGCCAAACACACCCTTAGACTATCATACACCATTAAACCGGATTCAAACCCGAGCCAAATAAATTGAATTATACAATTTTAATTAAATATTTATTTACTGAATTATATGAGTTTTTAGCACCAAAATAATAATAAAATAATAATAATAAAATAAAATAAAATAATAATAATAATAATAATAAAATAATAATAATAATAATAATAATAATAATAATAATAATAATAATAATAATAATAATAATAAATAAATAAATAAATAAATAAATAAAATCAAGCATAAAAGATATTATATTTATATTATGAAAGAGTTTTAATCATTTTTTATACATATTTATGTGAATTTGGTTTTCGGTTCGTTTTTCATTTTTGCCAAAACATATTTAAACCGAAACCCGAATATTTAACTCAGTTTGGTTTTGGCAAATTTTGTTCTCTTTTTCCAGTTGGGTATGATTTTGGCAATTTTGGATCAGTTACAAATTAATCTATACTACATATAAAAGCAAAATGGTCAACGTGGAAAAATAAAATGTTGAAAATGGCCAAATGTGAGAGAAACTTCAATCTTAACTTCTTTACTATATATAATAGACAAATATTTTTGGCAACTTTTGAATTGTTTACATCACACGTTTAACTTTGAATTCTTAGGAATGATTTTCATGACAACTATTAACAGACGGTTGACTATATTGAATTCTTTAACCTTCTGGCAACTATTAACACACAGTTGACTACATTGATTCGCATGGCAACTATGCATGGCAACTATTAACCTTCTGTCTCATGGTAATCTATACTACATATAAAAGCAAAATGGTCAACGTGGAAAATGAAATGTTAAAAATGGTCAAATGTGAGAGAAACTTCAATCTTAACTTCTTAACTACATATAATAGACAAATATTTTTGGCAACTTTTGAATTGTTTACATCACACGTTTAACTTTGAATTCTTAGGAATGATTTTCATGGCAACTATTAACAGACGGTTGACTATATTGAATTCTTTAACCTTCTGGCAACTATTAACACACAGTTGACTACATTGATTCGCATGGCAACTATGCATGACAACTATTAACCTTCTGTCTCATGATAAATATATAGGAATGATTTGCTATATTGAATTATTTACTACACACGATTGACTTATAAATATATGAATGATTTGTTATAATGTATTTTATTGCCTATATAAAGAAATGCAAATAAAAAATCAAACCATAGTTACTAATCGGTTAGTTGAAGAAAGAAATGAAATGAAAAATGAAAGAAATGCTGATGATGATCTTGAGGTTAGAAATGCTTTGCTTCGTGTTGTTGTGACATTTATCATGCTTCGTTCTTGTTTACTTCGTGTTTGTGTATGTTTGCTAATTCGTTATTATTTGCTTTGCTTCGTTCTTGTAACTGTGGACGACATCTAATCTCTTCTTTTATTGTTTGTTTTTTTACAGCTTCATCCCCTCCCAACCCCGCTCCACAACCTAACCCATTTTTCATTACCACTTTTTGGGTTTAGAGTTTTTATTGATTTTTTTAGTTAGGATTTCGTTAATGTACACGTATTTGTTTCTGTTGTTCGAAACACTAATTATTGACGAGTACAAGCTTTTCTTGCACAGCCATCTATGTATGTTCTACCAAGTTTCTTCATTGTTTTTTTACTATGAACCCGACATACTAAAGCTTCCATGTTGGGGTAGAAGCGGTTACGGAAGTTAAGCTTAACATAATTTAATTTTAATTTTTGACCAATTTTAGAATGTTATAACATGCCTGGTTTGGTGTTTTATACTATCTAATTAAAAAAATTTGTTCTTCGTCATTAGCCATTCTAATATGCAAATGTCCTAAACTACCAGGTTTTATTGGTGTTTTAGGATTTTTTTTTTTTTTTTTTTTTTTTTTTTTTTTTTTTAAACGGTCTATAGGCACTTTCATTTGGATTATTAAATATGAAAGATGAAGATCATGTATATATGTTGCAGTTTCTGATGGAAAGTTAATCTTTCTTTGGCCATTCATGTGTATCTCTATTTGTAGATATTTTTACATTTTTATGCAACTTAGATCTTATATTATATGTGAAAGGTCTTTTCGAAAATCTATTAGTGCACGAGGGATGCTAAGGATGATTCAAATATACATTTGTTCCTATGGTTCTGTGTTTTGTTCGAACTGCTTAATAGAATAGATTCAAATAAAGTTCATGCTTAGGTTGTTGTATATAAGTAGATCTAAGTGCAATGACAATTATATTCAATAACATATTAATAGTCGAACAACAGTAGTAGTATACGTTAAAGGTCGTAGTATATGATAAAACCTAAAACAACTAATGACAGTTTTCGTGTTAAGTTATTTAATGGTCGAATAAACCCTAACTCGTTAGGGTTAAGGTTTACCTTTCTTAGTTATTGCTTTGGTTTTGTCTTTGACGAGTATTTGTAATAATTTTATGTGTTGTTTACGCATGCTATCATTTTATAGACAAATTCAGAAAGCAACACGTACAAGCTCTAATACAATTGATGTTCATGTCGATGTCGAACAACTTGTTGGAGCTACAATTGCCAAAATGGATCGGATATGGGTAGACTTGGGTCGTAAAGAGATCAAGTCATTGTTGGACGTAATAGACTCCGAGGAACATAGAATACAAAGTGACACCAATGTTGTTGAAGGTTTGTTGAAGCTTGTTCTACAAAAGATTTGCTGGATGGATGAAAGAGATTGAACAATTATTTACCCAGTAACTTGCACATTGTTTTCGACTATATATGTTTACATTATAAAAAAAACTTAAGTTATTATTATGTCAATTAACTTATTCGTATATTATTATGTCAACTACTTCTATACGGATTTTGTATAGTAAACTTTACATTTAGTTATGTGTGTGTTTGTGCATAGAACAATGACTATGTATATGGTGTGTATTGTACCAAGTAGCAAAAATAAGAAGACTAAATACCTGTTTCCCATTGTTAACCACAACCTTACATTATACGAAACACTTACCACAAATAAGAAGACTAAATTGTCTGCCGCTAGGAATATCCGTTGCTATGCATGGGTACTCGCCTAGTATGGAAAAAGGATGTTGTAATTTCCGAGTTATAAGAGAAAAATACTAAAGTGACAATATCTTTTTCCCGACGACTATGCACACCATAAAAAAAAGTTACTTGCCACAGATAAAATTATAAATATTTTCATGTTTTATGCGCCTTAAGTCACGTCTTAAAAACCGAAGCCGTTTGCTTTTTTCAGTTCGGTTTCGATTTTAGCTAAAAAGCGGCGACTATGCACACCGTAAAGAAAGGAAAAAAAATAAATAATAGCTTAGCTTATTTGTCACCTATACCAAATTACTAGACTCACTAAGAAAAACTACTAATAATTAGGGTCGAGCATCGGGCCGCTCCCGACCCGATCCCGACTATCCCAAATCCTGACAAGCAGGAAAACACAAACCGAGTCCCGACCCGATTAAGCTCGGTTCGGTTTCGGGACAGTCGGGACGGGACGGGATCGGTCGGTTTGATCGGTTTTGTTTGTTGTTTTTTGGTTTTTGGCCCGTCCTGACCCGATCCCGACTATCCCGAATCCTGACAAAACGGAAAACACAAACCGAGTCCCGACCCGTTTGAGATCGGTTCGGTTTCGGGACAGGATTCGGGACTCGAGATCGGGATGGGATTCGGGAGTCGGTCGGTTTTGCTTAGGGCTGGCAATTTTGACACGAAACCTGTTAACACGACACGACACGACCTGTTCTTAACAGGTTTCGTGTTTGACCTTAACAGGTTTCGTGTCTTAACAGGTTTGGACTTGTTAAGACCTGTTAATATTCGTGTTTTAACAGGTCAGACCTGTTATGACCTGTTATGATGTTGTATATATAAGTTCTAAAATCCTAACCCTAAATATTTGTCCGCCCCTCATCTTACCTACCTCTCTCCTGCCTTATCACTCCCACAAGAATATCAAATCTGATCTTTCATTCTATCTTTATCAAATATGAGAAATATATCATTTGATAATTCACATCATCATTCTATATTTATATACAAGTCATCATAACAGATTGATGAAGATATCTGAGATCGAATACTTTATGTTTTCGTATGATTGATGAAGAAATCTTTATAGATTGATGAAGATATCTGAGATCGAATACTTTATGTTTTCGTATGATTGATGAAGATATCTGAGATCGAATACTTTATGTTTTCGTATAATTGATGAAGAAATCTTTATAGATTGATGAAGATATCTGAGATCGAATACTTTATGTTTCGACTGTGATTGATCTGAGATCGAATACTTTATGTTTCGACTGTTACTGATTTTGATCTTTATGTTTTGACTGTTATTGATTTTGATCTTTAATACTTTATGTTTCGACTGTTATTGATCTTTCAAGCTTCTTTTGGTTTTGGATTTGTTGTTTGATTTGGTTGTGGATTTGTTGTTTAATTAGTCGGATTTATAGTCGGATTTATAGTCGGATTTATAACCTGGGATTAGATTAGTCGGATTTTGTTAACAGGTCCCTTAACAGGTGCACTTGTTAATTTTTGTGTAGTGTTCGTGTTTGAGAAAAATGACACGATTAGTTAACAGGTCGTGTTCGTGTTTGACCTTAACAGGTTCGTGTCTTAACAGGTTCGTGTGATCTATTATGCCAGCCCTACTTTGCTCACCCCTACTAACAATAGATAATGTTTGAACCCTTACACTATGTTCTCAAGTATGATTTTAGAGGGAAATGGAAATAAAGAAAATGATGTGAAATGGAAGTAAATGAAATGGAAGTAAAGAAAATAATGAGACCCACTCACTTTCCTTCACTTTCATCCCATATATGGGATGAAAGTTGTGACACAAAAAAACAAAGGGCGGCCCTCCCTTTTACTTCCATTTACTTTCATTTACTTCCGACAAAAAACTAAAGAACATGACTTTTTTTTGTTTACTTCTATTTACTTTCATTCAAAAACTGGAGAACATATTGTTAATCACATATGAATGGAAAAAGAAGTAAGAGAGTGAATATTTTAGTTCGGTTTCAGATTTTAATTAAAAAGTGGGCAACTATGAAAGAAAGAAAAGAAATAATTTACTTGTGACAGACACCAAATTACTAGAATCAGTAACAAAACCTACTAACAATAAACAATGTACAAATACTTAAAGAACATATGAATGGAAAAAGTAGAATGTTGGAAAAAATAAGACACGCACACATAGTATGTACAGATACAAAATAACCATAGTCGGTCCACTTGTACATGAAACGATGCACATGGTAAGCATATAATACTTGTGTGGATAAAGTAAAAATTACAAATAAATAGGGTGTCTTTAGTTGAGGGAAAAGACACTTGTTTTGCGCAAAATGTTTTGTAAAAATAAAACTCTTCTCTCTTTTTATACAAAACAAGAAATAAGAAATGAAAGAAAATGTTTCCAGCCTAAACTCCACCATAAAAACTCCCTCCACCATCCTCCTCTCTCATCTCAACGAATTCTGTTACAACCGCCATTAACAAATTCTCTGCAACTCCTTGGCTTTTACCTCATTTTCTCTCAAATTTTGGTACGTTAATTCTTTTTCTCTGTTCTTTGTTGATATTTACAGTGTTTCTGACGTCATCATTAGTGTTTTTTATGTTTCTGTTGCTTAATTAGTTAGTGATTATGTTAATTTTGATTATATAATGAATGAAATGTATATCGATTTGATTAATTGTTGTTTTACTCATCAACGCTACATAATTTTGTGTTCATCATTAACTTTTGTATAATCTTCTTAATAAATGAAATGTATATCGATTTGATTAATTGTTGTTTTACTCATCAACGTCATCATTAGTGTTTTTTGTGTTTCTGTTGCTTAATTAGTTAGTGATTATGTTAATTTTGATTATACAATGAATGAAATGTATATCAATTTGATTAATTGTTGTTTTACTCATCAACGCTACATAATTTTGTGTTCATCATTAACTTTTGTATAATCTTCTTAATAAATGAAATGTATATCGATTTGATTAATTGTTGTTTTACTCATCAACGTCATCATTAGTGTTTTTTGTGTTTCTGTTGCTTAATTAGTTAGTGATTATGTTAATTTTGATTATATAATGAATGAAATGTATATCGATTTGATCAATTGTTGTTTACTCATCAACGCTACATAATTTTTTGTTCATCATTAACTTTTGTAAAATCTTCTTAATCTGTTGTTGTTGTTGTTTATGTGCTTAGTTATTTCTATCTAAACTAATTAGCGCTTTTAATCGTCTTCATTGTGCGAGTGTTTTTTGTGTGTATGACGACGTCATCATCACTCTTTGTGTTGGTGACGTCATCATTCATTATGTATGTGTTCCTAGTATGCTTGATTAAGTATAATGTTAGTGAACGAATGCGGATTTGATTAGTTTTGTGTTGATGACATCATCACTGTGTTTGTGAGCGCTTAATTATACGGAATGCGTTATCGATCGAGTAGGTTATACTAGTAATTATTATGTTTTAACATTAATTATGATCGATCGATTAGGTTATAAGTTGCGTTTTGTGAGCTTGTTATTAGAACTTGAATTTTAGATCATTTAAAGTTTTTAATCGGTTGCTAGTGTTTTTTTTTTGTGTGTATGATGACGTCATCATCACTCTTTGTGTTGCTGAGATATCATTGTTCATTATGTATGTGCAGTGTTCCTGATTAATTACTCCGTATAATGTTAGTGAATGTATGCGGAAATGCGGAATCATGAATCTCTTCTCTTCTCTTGTATGCATTAGTGTTAGTGAGCTTCATTATACGTAATGTGTTACACTTTGCTTAATCATTATCATCATCATCATCATGTTGTTTAGCTTTTCCACGTTTAGCTTTTCAACATTTCTATTAGACTTACTTTGTTAATTTTCGAGATGTAGATCGTTAATTATGTTGATATGAGTTCCTGTGTTAATTGTTATGTTAGTGAATGTTCGCGGAATCATGAATCTCTTCTCTTCTCTTCTCTTGTATGTTTTAGCGATAGTGAGCTTAATTAGACGGAATGTGTTATCACTCGGTGTAATCAGGATCATCTATTAGTTCGTTAATGTTTTATAGTTGTATCTCGTGTATTTGTGGCGCTTAGTTATGATCTTTTTGTTACACTTTGCTTAATCATTATAATCATCACCATGTTGTTGTTTAGCTTTTCCACGTTTAGCTTTTCGACATTTCTATTAGACTTACTTTGTTAATTTTCGACGACATTTCTATTAGACTTACTTTGTTAATTTTCGACATGTAGATTGTTAGTTATGCTGATTGCCGATTTGATTATGTTATTCAATGAGTTCTTGTGTTAGTGCTTGTCGCTCAGTCACATGATTTTGACATTTTATCAAGTCCTCGATCTGTTGTTGTGGTGGTTTCTTAAAAATTTCATTACTTATGAGTAGCTTTCAGTTTGAATTCAACTAACTAGCTAATTTATAGCTTATTCTCATTTTATAGATACTTAACATGTTCGATCATGGAAACTGTACCTAAGGAAAAGAAGGGTCGCAATACGTTTGCTAGTCGACTGAGTGATGGATTTCCAGAAATGGTTTCAAAGAATAACATCTTAAAGCAGGAACATACAAAGTTAACTCAGGAAGTTGATAACTTGAGCATGAGAGATCAAGTGTCAAAGGATATCATCAAGTCTCTCTGGTCTGAGAATGAACAGCACAAGGAGACAATTGAATTGCTTGAACAGGAGATAAAAAAGATTAAGCTCGAAAAGATAAAACTAGAAGGTCTTATGGTGGAAATTATGTCCGATTTAGCGCGACAGGAATTGGAAAAAAGTCAACTGCTAGAGCTGAAAACAAAGTTAGACAAGGAATATAAGACTGAAAAGAAGACGATGCAAAATAGAATTCACGATTTGGTGAAACAGTGCAAGGAGGAGAAAAGAAAATGGGTGTGGCTGAGAATGAACTTAGTGAATTAAGAAAGAAGTTTGAGGCTAAATGTATTTACAATAAAAATCTGCAATCTGAAGTCAAGGGCAAAAGAGGATTTTTTTCAGCAAGAGATGGACAGAGCTAAGTCTCTAGAGAAAGAGATGGACAGAGCTAAGTCTAGATTTTTTTCAGCAAGAGTGGAAAATACAATTGACAGAATGAAAATAACTCAAAAGAATGTGATAGAGCAAGTGAAGTTGGTGAGCCGTATGATGAGCAACTATGTTCGGAGAGGACTCAGCTGTTAGTTAGTACCCCCTTGGAAGAGGATGTGAAAATAGCTCACAAGAGGTAATAGAAGCAATGGAAGAGGAGGTGAGAAATATGAAAATAGCTCACAAGAAGATGATAGAAGCACACAATTTGGAGATGCCGGCAATAAAGGGGATCAAGAGAACAAAGCGAATGTGTTACTGGAGTTGCAAAAGAAGGTAAGTGCTTTGGAAGAAAAAACCATTTGCTTGAGCAAGCTGATTGTGAGACCGAATTGACAAGCAAAGAACCATATGCTTGAGCAGGCTAATGAATGATAATTGTGAGACTGAATTGACAAGATAGAGATGGTGTTTGTTTAGTTTTATGATAAAATGACTCTTTTATTTCAAGTGGTTTTGTTTGAAAGTGGATTGAAATCATATTTTAACATATGTAAATCTTTCCATTGTTCTACATTAGAATTAGTTACTGGTATTACATTTGCAGACCATGTTGGTAAAACTAAAGCTGAACCTGGCATAAATTTGGCAAGACCGTTTGACAAGATTAATTTGAACCTTCGCAAGTCCAACATAAACAAAAAGATAAAGTCTTACAAACAAGACTAAAACGAAAATGAAAAAAAAAAAAATATCTCGGTTCCAATATGCCAGTTTCAGCTTTAGTTTTACCTAAATGATCTGCAAATATAATAACTAATTCTAATATAGAACAATGGAAAGATTTACATGATCTCAATCCACTTTCAAACAAAACCCACTTGAAATAAAAGTCATTTTATCATAAAACTAAACTAACAATATCTCTATCTTGTCAATTCAGTCTCACAATTATCATTCATTAGCCTGCTCAAGCATATGGTTCTTTGCTTGTCAATTCAGTGTCACAATTATCTTCATTAGCCTGCTCAAACAAATGGTTCTTTACTTCCAAAGCACATACCTTCTTTTGCAACTCCAGTAACACACTGCTTTGTTCTCTTGATCCCCTTTATTGCCGGCATCTCCAAATTGTGTGCTTCTATCACCTTGTGAGCTATTTTCATATTTTTCACCTCCTCTTCCATTGCTTCTATCACATTCTTTTGACAGATCAAGACCTTTAAAGATCTTTAAACAAATCGAAACACAAACTGACCTACAAGAAGCTCGCTATGCATTACACACCTCATGTGGATCTAGCTTTCAACAGCGTAGAACACATTATGAGAGATGTTGAAGGGGGCTGGTTGCTCCGTTATATGCGGAGCTTGAAGAAGCGAGCCTAGAGTAGCAGCGCAGCCTATTACTTTTTTACGAAACCCTTTGAGAAAGATTTATAACAATTATGTTATACTCTTTCTCTCGTTCGTTAAAAGAAACACAAAAACGAACAAACAACCTACCCGAGACCCTATCAAGATCTTAGCCGAAAATTATCATGAAAAAAAAAGGGGCTACGGTAGTGATTTGTGTTTGCTTCTTGTGTTGATTGTGTGGCTGCTTGTGATTGGAGATATAAGGTTGGTTGTTTGACTGAGTGTGAGTTTGTTGCGTGGAGAAAGTGATAGAAGCAGCTTTGTTTATTTGTGTGATATATGAAAGGAGCTACGTTTCATTTTTATGAGATGGAATGGAGGTGCTTCGCTATTAGATAGATAAGGTTGGATAAATGATGTTTGTTGCTGCCTAGTCATGGTGTAATAAGGTTGGATGCAATGTGTTTTTATTGAGAAGAAGGAGTTTAGATCTGGTATATTTTGGAGTGATAAGGCAGATGAAGTTGGAGAGAATATGTGGCTGCGCATATTATATATATAATACAATTCTCGAAGGTATATTCGGGAATATTCCCTCTTAAAATATTATTATTTTTTTTTTCTTTTTTTAGCCCAACAGCCCAATATTTAGCCCAACTCACAAGTTTCAAAAATTGACAAAAAATACCCCTGAAACTGATGACTCTTTGCAAAAGTAGTCCTTTTCCAAAAAATAAGTTTCGAAATTTCGCAAAAAAAAACCCTGAAGTTGACGAGTCTTTGCAAAATTAGTCCTTTTTCAAAAAATCTGTTTCAAAATTGGCAAAAAATACCCCTGAAGTTCGCACTCTTTGCAAAAGTAGTCCTTTTTCGATAAAAAAAAGAAAAAAAAATTCCACCCCGCAAAAAATACCCCTGAAGTTCGCACTCTTTGCAAAAGTAGTCCTTTTTCGATAAAAAAAAGAAAAAAAAAAAAATTCCACCCCGCCGCAACGCGGCGGGGCGTTTCTTCCTCGTTCTATATATATAGTAAAACACAAAAGCCGGTGGTATATAATAATAACGTCCCAAATATAAAATTATTAAACATGGAGCCCGTGATATTAGCCCATCGATTAACTGACCATTGGCCCATTATGTGGCTTACCATTGTATAATAATCATATAAATATTTTAACAAAGGCACTTACAAATTCAAATAAAACCCTTCACGTTTAACACTATAACAGATGAGGTCCTTTACATCGCTAACAACTTAAAAATAAAACAGTTAACAAAGTACATGGTTTAAACCCACTAAGAAAAACCCGAGAATCACTATCATACATAACAACACTCATTTCTAATAAAAAAAGAAAACAATAACTTCAACATTTACGAAAAAAACCCTTCATATTACATTTAGCAAAAACAAATATCTGCACAAAATATTATAAAAGATATTTAAAAAACAATTAAAGTTCTAAATTGTTCTACACAAAACAAGGAAAATAAAGTAAATAATGTTACTATAACTACTAAACAAAAGTAACAAACATTCAACAACGTTACCAAAACTATAAACGTCGATCCAAAAAGAAAAAAATAAATAAATAAAAATTAAAAAAAAAAATAATACCCAGCCGCAACGCGGCGGGATCGTTTTTTCCTCGTTTAGGGTATAACGTAATTAAGGTTTTGTTATGTGAAGTGTGAGCTTATATAACCGAATATTAGGGATGGATATTGGTGCGATGGTGATTTGGGCTACTATGTGAACTACACGAAAAATATGGGCTGTTAAAAGGGTTTAATCGTTTATTATTTGGGCCATTCGAAATTCTATTAACAAAATCTGAATTTGTTATATTTTGACTTGGACTTTGGACAAATAAAACTTACGGGTTTTGACTACTTCACGGGATAAATTTGTACTACTTGATCGATTAGAAGTTATTTTTCGAGATCGTGTTTCGTCACGAGATCATTTGAGCTTAACGGAATTGAGAAGCTATGGTCACTCGGTTGGTTCGTTAATTCACGGGTGCGTGTACTTAGTATCTCAAATATCTCGGGGTTGGTTGGATGCACGATGTTTGATGATCCTTGTTCGGGCGTATTCATAGTAATTAAGACTTGGGCTATCTGATTATTTGTGTGAGATCTATAAACGCATAAAGTTGGTTCTTAATGACTCACAAAATAACTATTACTTAAAGGAGTTACATTGCCAAAACTATCGATGACGAGGTGCAACCCATAACCTCACATGCCATACACATCACACCTCCCGATGATGGAGGACTAACGATGCAAGTTTATGTGAAGAACACAAAGGTATTTTAGTCAGCTCTCTAGAATGTGGCCATATTAACACGAAATAAAAAGTGTATGTATGATAAAAACAATAAATTCGGTACACATACCATATGAGTAAATTTGAGAAAATATTTGACTATTTAATGGCTTAAACCCTATTTTTTATTGCATATATATCTTTCTCCATAATTACATCCTTATCAAGCATAAAAAATTGCATCTATATCTAAGTTCTTAAATAAATAATAATAAAACCTTTAAAAATATTTACATTTACTATATTATTTAATATTGGATTGAGCATTATATCCTTACCCATCATTATTCTTCATGCCGCTTATTCTGTCAACACAGGGGCGGTGCTGAGAACGTCAAAAAAAAATTAGGCCCGGCACGAAAAGAAAAAAAAAAGTGCCCCTATATTATAATATCTATAAACCATAATCAAGTACGAAAAGTCAAAAATACTAACAAAAATCATTCTTGCAACAAAAGTATTATTTCTACAAAATAAAATATATTTAAGTAAACCGTGCGGCCCTTCTCGCGTTTTTTGAGGCAAAGTAAAACAAAATTGTTAACTTTAAATCCTCCTCGAGTGAAAATAAAACTTCTGGCTCAGTTGAAAGTTTCATAGTACATGTCTTCAAACTAAACATGTAATTTCCAAACTAAAAATGATCAATATATTAAGCATTCGGACTCTAATTTTTTAGTTTTCAAAGTTTTCATGTATGATAAAAATATTTTGCAACTGTTATTGAACAAAATACCATAAAGCTTGACTTTTTATGAAAATATTGCTTATTTGTAACCTTTCTGTGTGACTTCTGACATGGTTTTGACCCGTTAAAAACGGAATACGACTTCATTAAACTATGAAATAAAGCTACGAACTCCCCTAAACCTTTTTGAACTTTCTTCACAACCCTTTTGAACCTTTTAATATGAACCTCTCTCTTTATCCCTTTCCTCCATCATCTCCATCATCCCAAATTATCCATCCCTTTCTAAGGTAAATCAAACTTTAAACTACTATAACTAAAGCTTGCAAAATCAACCAAAAGGAAAATGAAAGAAAAACTTGTAATCTTTTATGCCCCTAAAAAGTTGATTCTCTGGCCGTTGACCATCGCCCTAGTCGAAAACAACGAATAATCATTTCCACGTTTGCTTTGGTGAAAATCACTAATGGTGGAAGAAGAGCGGTATGATCTTGGAGTAGTGCCCCTTAGTGGGTTGGGCCCGGCTCGGCTGCTGATGATGCGCCGGCCCAAAACCGCCCATGTGTCAACATCTATGTTAAAATTATTGCACGACTCTTTCCCAGATATTGGCTCAAGTTATAAGCAATTATTTTTTATTCTATTTTCATTTAGGGGTGTCAATCGAGTCATGTTCGGGTAGTGGATAGAATATAAGGCCCGAGCCCATTTGGGTTCATCTTTCCCATTTTCTCACTTTAAAGAGTCATATTCATCTAGGAGCATATCATCTTCATCCTATATCACCTAGATATTAGACACTTATCTTAGAAGAAGTTAGAGAATGGTGTGTCACTATAGAATCAATAATTGTATATGTCTAGTTTCAATTTCTCTTGTGTCATACTTTAGATCTAAGTCATGCATGTCTTGCTCTCCGATAGTATCTTGCTATACATGTAGCTATTATCATTATTATATATATTTGCGCTTGTCTACTAACTCTGTTTTGTAGCATTCGTTAATCGCTCGATTCTTTGGTAGCCCAAACAAGGGGGAGCATTTACAAATGTCAAACTCGTTTGCAAATCGTTGGCGCATCTACACATCTCTTGCTATGTGTATTCCACCTCTATAATGCTATCACTTTAAATACTTAGTTGCTTGAAACTAACCCTTGATGTAGGTTAAGCTTTTGCAATATATTCGATTCATGGATCCGCTAAAATAAGTACGAAAGAATCATGGGAATGCAATAAGCTAGGGGGAGCTCGGAGGTGTTTCGATCGGAGCAAGGCTTCACTAGGATGATGCAAGCTCACTTCTTTGAATGATAGGATTTGGGATCTTCAAATACATTGAGGAATCATCCACAATCAACTAAGAATTTTCTCAAGTCTTCTTCTCAAGTCTTCTCGCCGATCTTCTTTCTATCTCTACATTGGCGACACCAACCATCTTCTCAAGTCTTCTTATCAAGACATCTTCTCAAGTATTCCTCTCAAGTTTTCTTCTCAAGTCATCTTCTTCTATATGCTCAAGTCTTCTTCATCTTCTCAAGTCATCTTCTCAAGTCTTCCTCTCAATTTATCTTCTCAAGTATCTCCTATTTTCGCCGACCTTCTTTCTATCTCCACATTGGCGACACCTTTTTTCTTCGATAAAAGGGGGAGAAGGAGTGTAAACAAGTAACTTCTACACTTTAAGATGAGTTACAATTTACATATTTTGTCATCATCAAAAAGGGGGAGACTGTTAGTGGAAACGTTACGGTGTTTGATCTATACAGTGTCTTTATATTTTAATGATGGCAAACATGTAACTTGTAATACTTAACGTAAAGTGCACAAGTTATTCGTTTACACAAATCATCAATGCGTGCACACATCAACATCTCTCGACGACTCAAGTCTGAATCACTTCAGGTATGAACAAACAATATACCAACTTAGTGAAGTGATCAAAGAAGTTATTTTCTTAAAACCTCACAGTTTTATGTGACAAAAAAATTTTACAAAAGTATTTTTGTAATTAAAAAGAAATGTTTTAATAAGAAAATAAATTTGAATTTCAAATTTTCCAACAGCTAGTTTTCCCGCCCATTTCAGATAAAATTTTCACCAGATAAATTTTCACCACTTTAGGACAATAATAGGAGCGTCTCTTAGGACGGTCCCTTAAATAGGTGACGGTCCCTTATATATAAGGGATCGTCCAGTGTTTACGAGACCATCCTCCACTTCTCCTGGTGCCTGTAAATACTACACTATTTCCTGCAGAAAAATTCGCCTCTTGAGCACTAAAACTTTCTGTTTTCCTAAATCATTCTAAACTCTCTTCTTTGATCATATTAACGTGTTGTAAGTTGTTTACAAGTGATCACATTCATCCTACCTCAAAGTGTAAGAGTAGAACGCTCGTATTCGCCAAAAACGAAGTGTTATAGATTAGGCATCATACACACGTAACTTGTGTTACGATTCTCTTCTTCGTCCAAACTTTCTTTCTCCTTCTCCATTCTTGTAAATTAGTGTATCCGACTTGTGTGAGAGTCGTGATTGGTTGTAATAGGTAGATTCGGACAAGGTGTAAGTCCGTGTAGGTTAGTATGTAGATTAGGACGGTGTGCACATCCGTGTGTTGATTAGGACGGTGTGTACGTCTGTGTGGTGACTAGGACGGTGTGTACATCCGTGTGTTGATTAGGACGGTGTGTACGTCTGTGTGGTGACTAGGACCATGTGTACGTCCGTGTGTTGATTTGGACGGTGTGAACGTCCGTGTGTTAACTTGGACGGTGTGTATGTCCGTGTGTTGATTTGGATGGTGTGTACATCCGTGAAGTGTGAGTAGATTGGTTCTAGCTAGGATTAGGACTCGACATTCCGCTTAGTGTCGTTAATTGGTGTAAGCGAAGGTGTACGGTTTGTTACGCCATAAGGGAGCTTGTTGACTAGTGAAGTAACTCCCGAGTTGGGTACTCGAGGAATGGAGTAGGGTGAAGAGGTGCTTCGTGACCGAACCACTATAAATCATCGTGTCTGGTTTACGCTTTCTTTACTTATCTCTTTACGTTCTTGCATTTATCATTTTACATTTATACTTGCTTTGTGTTTCTGTTTGTGTGGCTTGTTGCTTATACTATGATTATGCAAATACATAATTCATCACCTGTCTCAATACGTCACTGGTGGCGATCCTGTAAATAGGCAGCCGATCCCATATATATATATGGGACCGTCTATACATTTTAGGGACCGTCCCCAGTTCAATCAAACATAGCTCAATCCCTTTAACTTTGTATGGTGCTTATGTTTATGTGATTAATTATTTACATTGTATTGATGATATGAGAGTCTTGGTTTGGTCAACATATTTGTAATTACGTAAGATATATATATGTTATAAGTGCCATAACCACTATTCATATTTAGCCACACTTGATCGGGAATTTGATACGAAATATTTTAAGATTTTTAAACAGGAACGTATTCACCCCCCCCCTCTACGTTTCTACAGCATGTTGTTGACTCGTCTCTATCATTTTGTCATGAACACTTTTCCACAACTCCATAATAGTCAATACACTCTTGTTGATCCCGTCATGACACCTTTGCGTCAATCTACCTTCTCGTCTCTCTTCTGGGAATGTTCATTACCTCATGAGGACCATGATGATAATTCTATCTCCTATTATGATGTCTCGTCAAGCGATGATGATTAAACAATCATTAACACACTTGAAGAAATGGGGGTGAGCTCAAGTCAATCATGAAGAATGAAGTCATTAGTAGTAGAATAACTTTCAATCTTATTAGGAAGAGATCTAGGTACTCTTTATTCTAGACTATTATTAGTCTCTTGACTATGCTTAAATGACTTATGGTAGTGGGATTTAGACTTTATCAACTTGTGCTTGACTAGATGACTTATTTGCTAGTTTAAATTGATGCCTTTGATTGATTGGTTGTATTATAAGTTATTGTATAAATCTGCAGAGTGCATGTATATATAGGTTGCAAAAACAGAAAACTAGACAAAAACCTGGAACCTTACTGGCGGCGGTCCCAAAAAGAAAGGGATGATCCCAAATATATCTGGGACCGTCGCCTATTTAAAGGACCGTCCCCAGACATAGTGTTGGGAATACATTTTATTATTATCAAATGTCGGTCATATGCTCATTTATGTTATTAGGCTTTTGTTTAATATCCATGGGCCTTGTCTAAGCCCATTCGAATACAAGAAAGGGTCTAGGGGTGTTGCTCTAGTCCTTCCCCTATATATAGAACATGTATGGTTACATTTAACTTGTTGGTTATTTCATATATGCAAGCAAACCTTTGTCATTCTTTCTTCTGATATAATCGACCTACCTTATCTCTTTCTCTCATCTCTATCTTACTTATATACTTGTGTTGATATCATTAGGGTGACCTAACAAGTGGTATCAATCGCTAGAAGATTGTTCGAAGTGTTCTATAGTGTTGTTTTTTTTCGAATAAAAAGTTTTCTTTCTCGTTATTTGTAAGGTTTTTGCTTCTATCTTGTTTATTTCTTGATTTTTAGCACTTTTTTGCTTACAAACTAGTGGTATAAACCTTTGTGAACAAGAAAGTTTCAAACTTTTTTGTTTAAAATTTTTTTTCTTCTTGAAATCGTACTTTTTTATAGTCTAAATTTTTAAGTTTGCAACTTTCTTATTGTTTGAGTGTTTTTAAAGTTAGTGGTACAATAATCTTGAGGTTTTAAACTTATTTTAAGTGTCTTTTTGAGATTTTTGAAAAACTGCAAAAACTTCGAATAGCAAAACCCAAAAATTTCGAATAGTCAGTTCTGCAAAATTTCGAATAGCCAAACCCTAAAATTTCGAATAGTCATTCTCGGCATCTTCTTCAGGATTTTGGGATTACTCAGTGTTCTTCTTCCTTGTATAAGTTAGAAAAACACTTCGACTCTTGAAAAACTTTTTGATTCGTACGAATTAGAAAGTACTATTAGAAATTTTTTAAAATTTCGAATAGTCAGAATTTCGAATAGCTAAAATTTCGAATAGTCAAAATTTCGAATAGCTATAATTTCGAATAATCTGAATTTCGAATAACTAAAGTTTCGAATAGTCAGAATTTCGAATAGCTAAAGTTTCTAATAGAGAAATCACAAAATTTCGAATAAGGTAATTTCGAATAAGGACTCAAACTTACAAACAAGGACTTTCCGTATCAACACTTCATTACACTTCATAACCATCTACAAGATCCATCATCTACACAAGTTCTACAATGTCTCAACCACTTTATTTCAACTACTTTCCTCTGCAGTATCCTCAGCAACAACAATATCATCAACAACAGCAGTATCCTCAACAATAACTATTTATGCAACAACATCAATTGTATCCACAACATCAATTCCCTCAACAAAAACCATACCAACAACAACCAATGCAATCCTTCCCACTCCCAGCAAAACAGCCACGCTAGTTTGATCAAATGTGTGAGGCCATCAGCAGCCAACAATCTAGACATGAAGCTGGATCACTTGAAACACATCCAATGCTCACTCCTGGAAATTATGTTCAATGGGCAAGTCGATTCTTAAGGTTCATAGAACTCAAGAAACCTCATGGAAAATATATGAAAAAGGTTATAATTGAAGGTCCATTCCAAATGCCAACTACAACGGTTCTAGGAGATACAACTGTTATTCCTCCAAGACCTGAAACCATGACCCCTGTTCCTGAGACTCAACTTACTGCAGAGCAAATACTTCATCGTGAAGCAAATGAACTTGCAATGTCATATATTCTTCAGGGAATACCTAATCTGATTTTTCGAAGCATTGATACTCAGAAAATAGCTAAGGATATGTGGGAACGTGTTCATCTCTTAATGGAAGGCACTAAACTGAAATAAGAAGACATATGATTCAAACTTTACCTCGAATATACAATGTTCATGATTGAATCAGGGGAGTCACTAGAGTCTTATTACCATTGGTTCACAAACATCATCAATGACTTGGACAGACAAAACATTGTTTTACGAAGGATTGCAATCAACACTAAGTTTCTCAGCTGTCTTGGTCCTGATTGGCAAAAATATGTCACGTTTGTTCATCAAGCCAAAAATCTACACAATACATCTTATGGGTTGTTGTATGATTATCTGAAGCACCATCAATCTGAAGTTGACAAAGATCGAGCTCTTCGTGGAAGTTATTCACCTCCTACAACTTCAAATTCATTGGCACTGATAGCTCAATCTCACTTTGCTCCACCTCTACAGTCAAACCATGCTTATGTCCAACAACAACATCACTTTAACTATCTATAACACCCCCAAATTACCGCAGCGGAACAGTAGAGTCAAGTGGGTATTACTTCATAATATAGATCAAGACATAGAAAACGACCTCTAAATGAGACGTTTTAAAATGTTACCATTCGAATTATTAAAATCAAAGTTAAACAAGAAATCCAAAGTATAAGGTTACATAGATGTTTCGAATGGTAAAAGATAATAATATGAGTCTCCAAGTATGCAATTGACTCTAGAATCCATGCATCCACTATCGCCTTATTAACCTGAGATAAACATGCTAAAAAGTGTCAACCAACGGTTGGTGAGTTCATAGAGTTTAGTTTTAACTGTAAAGCATTTGAATAAAGATTTCACATCAAAGGCATTGTAAATTCACTAAGTCCCAAGCCCCGCCCATACAAGACTTGCAACCTGTGTGTTTACAACCCACTGCTAACGTAGCATGAATAACAAAGATTTCCACTGCAAAGGCATTGTAAATCCACTCAGTCCCAAGTCCCGCCCATACAAGACTTGCAACCTGTGTGTCTACAACCCACTGCTAACATAGTATGATAGGAAAGATGTATAAAAGCATAACATATCATAAATGTTTAGTGTACTTGCATACCAATGCAAAATGTGTTAGAGTACTTGCATACCAATGCCAATTGTGTTAGAGCACTTGCATACCAATGCAAACTGTATTAGAGTACTTGCATACCAATGCAAAATGTATTAGAGTACTTGCATACCAATGCAAAATGTATTTAGAGTACTTGAATACCAATGCAAAACGTATTTGATAATAAGTAAAGTAATTTAAGCATGTATCTCCCCCAAGTAGTTTATCAAAACGTATAAAAGTAGGGGCTATGAATTCTCACCTTAGCTGTAAGGTCAAAGTATTGTGATGTTATGTCAATAGTATCACGGGAATAGCTCCAACACACGACCTGAATAATAGGGAAGTCTGAGATTTCGATGGTTTAAGATTGACTGGATGTGAATAATGATTGTGAAAGAATATCGGATAACGAATCGTGATAAGGATGATTTGATATGCTTAAAATGCTTAAAGTTCAAAAATAATATTATACATAATATTATCATGTTTCTATGTTATTGGAATTATAAATATCGTCTTTTCAAAAGTTGGTGGATGATAAGTTATGCTTATTCGTTTAAAAGTTACGTTATGTAAATATAAATGTAACGTTAGTTATAATAATCGTACGAATTGAAAAATGGATTTTAGGAATACAAATGTATAAATCACTTGATGAATTTGTATATAGAATTTAGTTACTGTTTGGTCCTTGTAGTTTCATGAACTTTACACATTTAACCCTAACGGTGAAATATTTGCACCGTTAGTCCTTTGTTAAGAAATAATTACATTTTAAGTCCAACAGTTTCCAATATGACGTTTTATGGTTTCTAGTTATTGTTTTGTCCATTTCTACCCATTATTTATAGAAATGACAATTTGAACACAATTTTCTAAAAGTTTACACTTTTAACCCAAATAGTAAAATGCATTGCATTTTTAGTCCAAAATGTACAAAGCTTATATTTTAAAGTTTTCGAAAGTTTTATAAGTTTCATAAGGCTTATTCAAATTTAGAAAAATTGCTTATTATTCAGAATAGCTTATTTTTGGCTTTATGGGCCTTAAATCGAAATAATGTAAAGCCCATTAAGAGAATTAGATCCGAGGGCTTCTCGAATGTTTTGGGCCTGGTTTTGGGCTAATTTTATTAGTCTAAAAACATATTCAAAGTGCTTATTCCACAGCTTATTCGAAAATGCTTATTGGGCTTTTACAAAGCCCACTCGATAACTAGTATATATTAAAATTGTTTTGATAGCCAAAGACTTGATCGATTTAAATGGTGTTTCTTGAGCTTATTAGGAGAGATTTTTAATGTAGCTTATTAGATGAGATTATAGAGAAACATGTCGAGTAATAAAAACTATGTATTGTGTGTGTATATTTGAATTAAAATGGCCATTTCTATTCGACAAACTGAGGTGGTCCAAAAATATAAACGACTTGTAAATGTGTTAAATGATATATATGATGCAAAACATGAGTCTCGATATGTACATAAATGAAGAAATAAACGTACAAATGACAACCTAGCATGATTTCTAGCCTTCCATCAAGGAGGCAAATATGTGCAACGAAAAATAAATACAAGAACTCGTAGAAAAATGTATAGAAAGTGAATACGTTCGAATAAAATGCATAAAAGTAATATAGATCGAATAAAAACATAGAACAATGCATGGAGCAATAAAATTTAAAGGAGGCAATGGAAATGAGTTTGAGATGACTTACAATACCAAAAGTGGGGAGTTATACGTGAAATATTGACTAGAACACGAGAGAATATGATGTAGCACGCTTGAGTGATCTTCAAAGGATTCGAATGAGTAGTTTTCGACTTGGAATTGGCTAGATCAAAAGGGAGAAATGCTTCTTGGTTCTTGAGGGTTCAACAAATGAGGATACTAGAGAGAATTGTTTGAAATGTTTAAGTGTGAATGTGTTTTAATGCATGTGTATCAAACGTATATATAGATGCATGCATGTAGTCGATTAAATGGTATTTTAAAGACAAGTTGGGACAAGTTGAAAGCATATATTCGATCTTTGTCAGTGAGATAAGGAATATAAGTTGATAGTACTCGAGTTTAAATAGCCAAGTGGGATGTATATGTGTTTGTGTTTCGGTTTGAAGATCAAGTGGGAAAATATGTATGTACTCGACATGTTAAAAGCATCCAAACGACTTCTAGCGTGTCCAAAAGAATGAGAAAAGGTGTAAAACCGTTTGTAGAGTCATTAGGTCGCGTTTAAACATAACTCGTATAGGTAAAAATGGTCTTTGGTCGAATTTGAATATAATTGGGTGAGTTGTATATGTGTTCGAAGGAGGCTAGCTTTGAGTCCCGTTTATGGTTCGAACGTTCGAATTAAGTGGTGAAACTTGTCATTCTTGATTCCGGGTAGTATAGAGATTCGAGACGTGTAATATAAGGTGTAGCTTGTATGTCGAAATTTTGAGTAAAATAGGCTAAGTAAAGTGAGCTAGTCGAATGGAATAAAAGGAAGAAAAATGAAGTTGGGCTGAAATTTTATAAGGGCTTGAATAGTAACAGGCCAAGCATAGTATTAAGAGTCCGTTTGGTGTTTAATCGTGTTTTGAATTGTCGTGGTGCGCGTGTGAGCTCGTTCCATAGTATCATGAATCACGTAACAATGTTCGAATTATAGAAACATAATAAACAAAATTTTCAAATTTTGCTCGTAAAAATGGTTAAGTAAACAGTAACGATGTGTTAATACTAGAGTAATGTTTACTAATGACTGGGGAATTTTACGGGTTGCTACACTATCCTCAACAAACCTCTTCCACCCAACTCATTCCATATGATTCGACACAACAATCAACTGAAAATCAACTAGTCCCCTATGACAACACTGACACCATGTTCTACACAAATACAAACAATGACGAAGACGATGCATTCAACTCTTTGAATGAAGGATTTGCACTCATTGCTCGTGCTTTCAGCAAATTTTTAAACAAATCCAACAATCGTCTCCGCACTTCATCTAACACAAGGAATCAAGCTGTTGTACAAGATGGACGGGTTGAAATACAGAATCGTACTTATGGAAGAACTGGATCAGGAGGTTATATGGGAAATTCAGGAAATAGACAATGGTTTAATTCAGTTAGTGGAAGTAGGAATAATGAAGGTGCTCCTTAGAAAAGGGTAGAAATTGTTGAAACTGGGAATACAGAGACTGGGAATACTATGGTTAAGTGCTATAACTGCAATGGGAAAGGTCATCTGGCTAAAGCATGTCCCAAACCTAGAGTCAGAGGAAGTGAGTTTCATAAGCAGACACTACTTCTAACTCTAAAGGATGAATCAGGGGGCACTCTCACAGACAAAGAAAACAGCTTCATGGCAAATGCATATTCAAATGATGACATGGAGGATTTGGAAGTAAATGCAGTTATGATGCTAATGGAAAATATGCAAAAACTTCACATGAGTGACACATGCTCAGTGTATGACACTGATGGTCTGTCTCAGCTACCTGACTCAAACACATGTCTGATACATGAAATTGCATCTCCATCTACATCTGCATCAAACGAGGAGCAAGTTGTTCAAAATAACTCATTATTAACTCCTTAAGAAGATGAACAAATGAACACAATTTTTACATTTGATGATGATGATCAAATTAACCCAGTTGCTTCATTTGATAATCCAATTGATGACGATAACAATGATCAAATTGAACAAAATGAACCTTCACTCGGTTCAGATCCAAAACTCATGACCGTATATTTGACCAACTAATCCCAATTAAACGCACAAAAATGTGAGATTGAGAAATGCAATAAAATCAACAGAAAATTAAAAGCAAAAGTTGCACCATTGACTTCGGGTCTTGAGTGTTGTAAAATACAACTTACAAATTTTGAAACAAAAGAAAAATGAGAACAAGGTTTTGAAGTTGCATTTTGTAACAAATGGTAATTTTCCTATTTTAATAATTATTATTTTATCAGAAAATGCGCATTATTTATTTTTTGACATCTATTAATGAGAGGTTATCTCATTAAATTACGTTATTACACTACGATAACTCAAACACACTGATACATGATTACAATACAATGGAATGAGCTCACACACAGACCACAAAAATCCCTTATACGAATAATAAACCAAACGGACCCTTATTACTATTCCTGGCCCAACTTTGGCCTGGTACTATTCAAAAAGCCCAACCCAATGTCCTATTTTCTTTTATTCTCACTCGACTGAACTCACTAAGCTTTGCCTTGATTTCTTTTAAATTCGATGCATAACTCGTACAACATTTTACACATCTCGAATCTTCATACATCAAGGAATCAGGATTGACAACTCTCACCTTCTAAATCGAACATTTGATCTATAAACGAGGCACAAAGTATAACGCATTCGAGACATGTACAAATTCAACCAATATTAAACCAAATTAACCAAACGCGACAAAACAAACTTTAACCTATGTCTTTGATTATTTATAGTCGAATGAGAGTTCATGGAACCATTCCTAACCATTTTCAAGTTATTGGACACGTTAGAAATCATTGTTGGACCTTTTATGTATATCGAATGGTACATATATATGCACAACTTATGCATAACCGAACCAAGCTATCCAACCCCCTCCTAATACCTTCATACTCGATCATGTCATCATCTTATCCTCTAAATATCTCAAAAAGTCTATGCTAAGGAATAAAATCATATATGACAACCCGCTATTTTACAGGTCAATACTATTCAATAAACTCAAATTTCTTATCTTGACATTTACTTGAGAACAATTTACATATAACTTTTTACTTGAATCAACGAAAAATTTAGAATACCTTTCAAGTGCACTAGGACTTTAGGCTATATTTAGCCCACAACATTCCAATACCTTGCTCCTACTCCGGTTCAAAATTTTAATCCCTGAGACAATTCCCTTTTTATTCATTTACGATTGTTAATTTAACAAACGCTATCCGCAATTTAAATAAACACCCGATACACCCAATTCTCCTAACAATTATTTTTAATGCATTTTTACACTTCCTAAATTATTACCAAAGTTCCAAAAATATCTCCTTACGCTTAATGTAGTTTCTTTACTCATAACGTTTAATTACGCGTAACTTACGTTAATTACCAAACCATTAACCAATACCTATTTCTAATACCCAATACATACAATATACACACTTTTGTACAAAATAAAATCTTCTACTCTTATTTCTTCCCATGTGCCCCCCCCCCCCTTTTGTTCCATAATAATTACTAGACCATTTTACACTCACAATTAATACTAGACACAAGGCCTTAAAACATGGAGTTTCAATTGCATGCTTGACCAAGTCTTGCCCCCCCCCCCCTCCTAGCCTATTCGGCCACAACCATCACACCAACCCACCTTGGTGTCTTGGACTTACTATTGTACATTTGACCCTTCCTACTATATATATATATATACATGTAAGACTTAACACATTTACTTACACTAGCACAAGAGAAAAAAAAAAAAAAAAGGATATCACCACTCATCCTCTCATATAGAACGAACCACCAAGGAGCAAGGGAAAGAAAAAAACTTGTTTTGGTTAATTCAAGTATCATTAGGACACATTTGTAAGGGGTTTAGAAGCATTGAAATTGGGTTAATCAAGTAAATTACCTCCTCATCACACTAATCTCCTTAAGTAAGTAACACTTTACTTTCATAAATTTTACACTCTTTATATCATGATATTTAGTTCAAGTTACATACACTTGATTATCACTTTGTACATGTTAGTAAAGCTTTATAACCACAATGATATTCTAACTAATGACTATGTTTCAAACATATTTTCATGAACACACAAGATAATTGTTAATCTTAACAAGAAAGTGGAAATTAAAACACTATATATAAACTAGTGAGCTTGTTATATTAACTAGTCTTGATGATCACTTAAAGTTATGAGAAATTGAACTTTTTAATATTGCTAAGTTTATTGTTAAATCACTATTGACATGTTGAGAAATCGGTGGAAGAGCTAGGATTAGTTTGGGAGTTGTTGTTAAGCGGTTTTGGATAATTAGAAGGCTAGGAAACGCGTTTTGACACTTTTAGAAAAGAGGCTGTCCCATTCGACCTCACACAGAAAAATCAGTAACTTGGTGGAAAGATTTGGCTAGCAATATAGAAAATAGACTCTATAACGAAAACGTAGCCGCTTGAATGAGTTAAAACGGACTTATAACGAAGAAGATACGTTAGTTTTAAGTTGTGCGGCGAAATGAATTTTCTGAAAATATAGTTGCTGTTGGGAATTTTCAAGAGGTAAAAACTGATGTTAAAAGTTAACTAGACTAGCCGAGGCACTAAAAACATGTTAGTATACTTAAACATGAACCCGGGGATATATAAAACTTAAGAATCAGAGCTAAGACGAGGGAGTTATGGCCTAGTGAAGTTGCGACGAAATATGACTTTTTGACAGCTTATTTTTGCTAATAGAAAGCTGTTAGAATTTTTAATGTGGAATTTGGACACTTTAGAGTCAGATTTAGCTAAAATGACGTAAACAAAAATGGTAGAACGTTATGTATACTTGTTAGGCGCGTTAGAACTTTTCAAAAATACTTATTAACTAGACGACCGTAGTATAATTACGAGGTTAACTAGTTACGTTTTTCTAAAAAGGGTTACTTTGCTTAATAAATAGACACATTGACGCAACTATATTTTGTCGATAAATATTGAAACAAACATGTACAAGTGATAAAATAGCGCATGAACTTGCATGCACGACCTTGTTTTCAAACCTAAGACATGGTATTTATTTAGGTCGCGGTTAGAGTTATCGGACCTTTATTCACCGTTTACCATATTACCAATCGAGATTTGCTTTACTGAGGTGAGTTTCATAGCCCCGATTTTTACATTATTTGTACATGATTTCTAAACCCTCAGGGTGGGAATACATTGCTTATTTTTCGGACACAAGTACTAAAAACCGTTACTTTGCCTAAGTTACCGCATTGCCATTAAAGTACCCACGAATCATGAACCGTTAATTACTTATGAGCACGGATGTTATGAATAGATCTATTTGGGTTAACACCCCCATCCGAGTTGGTCGCGCCAACCTGTCAAACGGATGCATATCATTCGGATTATTTCTGAGTGTCTGACAAACACTTATTTGGGGCATTGATTATTATGCTTGATTGCATACCATTACGTTGAGCTTCGGGGTCATGAGCTTAGGGCACTGTATATTATTTTTGGCTATGACGTTATATTTGTTGTGATTGTCATGCTATTGAAATCTTGTGGTCCGCACTTTACTTGTTTACTTAAACCTATGAACTCACCAACAATTATGTTGACCTTTTTAGCGTGTATTCTCAGGTAACTAGATGATAATAATCACCTATGTATGGAGCATACTAGAGTCACATTTTGGAACGCACATCATGATGAAGATTTCCTTGCATTACTTAGCGTTTGGTTATGTATTTAAATCTTACATTTGATGGTTATGTTTAAATCAAACGCTTGTTTTAAAATGACTCACTTAGAGGTCATTCTTTATTTCTTATACTTTGTTATCCAAGAACGTTACGCCCCCGGAATTCCATTCCGCTGCAATCCAAATTTTGGGGGTGTGACAGATTGGTACCAGAGCCAAGGTTATAGAGAACTAGGATGCATCATTGACCATAGACTATAACCACTAGGTCACGACTGTAACACCCCAACCCGATAAGGCCAAGATATCACATTATGGTGTCATACAAAGCATACATTACGCAAGCGGAAGTCTTTTAAATAAATAACCAAGTCTCGAACATCAAGACTAGTATCAAAAGATAATCCCAAATGCATAGTGGGTTAACCAAACAAAATCAAGTAAAGAGATAATATTCAAAGTACTGAAAGAAATGAAAGTCTGAAACAATGGACAATGAATGATAAATAAATTGGTCTTTAGGTCCTACACTCTCTCATTCCCAAGCCCGTCGCCCCGCTTATTACCTGCCGCATAAGAAAAGAAAACATGCGGCTGAGCTTAAAAAGCCCAGTGAACATATATATATAACATAACATAACGGTAAATAAGCATAAGCAATGAAGGAATAAGAATACAAAATGAAAAGTATAATCATGAAAGTCATACGAATTTTAAAGAGAACTAAGAATCAAGAGTGCATGAGAACTGAATAGAAAATGAATCAAGAGAAATAACGAAATAAGGGAAAAGTTCATATAAGGATGTGCCATAGGAACTACATACATAATCCGTCAAATCATACTAAAGCAATACAAGTATACGAAGAGGGGAGACCTCTAAGTAATAAAAGTGTGAGAAGGAGTGTAAGGCACACACCACCTGGTCACCATAATCATATAAACATAAAACCTATGATGCATTCATACGCTCCCTAACATAAGTATGTATGTCAGTATTAGACTGGTCACACATATAAAGTTGGCCAATAGTGTACACAAAATCATAACATAAGGGGGAACGCCGTAGATCTATCACACCTCTACGGGAGTGTCATGCCTAGGGTGCCATCAAAGACATGGTCATGGTACCTCCACAACTAGGTTAGCTCAGGCACAGATCTATCATAGCATACAACAATAATAATCTAGCATGGCAAGAGAAACAAGATAGTAACTCAATAAACATGGCAAAACATAAGTATAGCATAGCAGAGACATTTAAATAAATGTCAGAATGAATCAATAAGAATGACGATCATACAATAAAAGTCATGAGTCAAATAAGGGAATCATATCAGGCATATGATCAATAGAAATATCCCTACTGAAAAGGGAAAGAATATTTGTACCTTATCAAAGCACACAAATCAAAGCAAATAGATGAATGGAAGCAGGGGATCACTCCTTCTTCACCCGATCTACATTAATCATAAGTTTATTTATAAGTTTCATAGTTTCACAATCATAAAGGTTTCATGTTAGTTTTCTTTCCATTTTAGGTAACTTTCCATATTTAGCAGGTTTCCATAATTAGTAACTTTCCAAAAATAGTAAATTTCCATATTTAGTAACTTTCCAAAAATAGTAAGTTTCCATATTTAGTAACTTTCCAAAAATAGTAAGTTTAGCCATTTTAGGTTTAAAAGCAATTTAGGGTTTCTAAAAATAGTAAATAGTATTTAAAAAGGTTTAAATAGTTATTAATGTCGAAATTGAGTTTCATATATTAATATAATTATAAAATGATGTCATTTCACAATTTAGAGTTTCACAAGTCAAAATAGGGTTTCCAAATTAAGTAAATGTGAGATTAGGGTTTCTAATTACACAAGTCATTTAATTGATCATTTAAAGTAATTTCCAATTAGGGTTTCATACATTCAGTTAGGTCATAGTTAAGTTATATTTCCCGAATTAGCAGTTTTAGGATTTAATTCCTATAATTTGGGTTTCGTATTATCATTATTCAAAGATTTGGGTTACTATTGCAATTATGCCAAAGTTAAATGTTAATATGATACTTAATCAAAACATAAGTTAAATACTTTTAAGATGACAAATAGCTCATTTAGGTTCTAAAGGTGAAGCAATTATGCTTATAAGTGTTTTAAATAAGTAATTACTTAAATTCAGAATTAACATTAAAACAGGTCCGACTTTAGCTATTTTTAACACACCTTAAAAGAGCTTATAAAATTCTATAATTTTACCCAGATATACCTATATGTCTTAAGTATTTTATGTAATTTTTCCAGATTTTATTAAGTAGTACAAGTACAAACTAAAAATCGACAACCACAACATATTCTCGAATTGGATCTGCTGGAACACCCCGAAAGTATGTAATTATTCACCCCAGTTAAACATCTCAGAAAAATCCACAAAAATTTAAAAACGTAACTCATATACCATATATCATTCTGCCAAAATCTCATGTCTTAATTCGTTATAGATATTAAACTAAAAATCATAGAACACGCTTGAATTTTCATACCCCGAAATACAGTTTTGACACATGAATTTCTAAAAATCAAACGTTTGCCTTCCCGACCTCTAAAAATCATCAAACCAATTTTATTTGATCACTATTTTACTGAATTCAGTTTTAGACCAAAGAACCACTAAAATTCATGTTTGTATCATTGGTTTAAAATTCGTTTAAGTAGCACAAAATTTCTGATCGATTAGTTTGCATATATAAATCCGATTTTCATAACATAATTAATCATATTAACACATATTAATATATATTGATTCAAGAATATTGTTATAGATTAGAGTTTACATGGTTACCTCTTATATTAGATCGAATAGAATGAGAATACAAGGATTTCAACGATTCACCAACACTTCTCTTCTCTTGATCAAGATCGAATGCAAGAAAATAATATACATGGATCGGTTATGTTTTGTTTAACAAATTCAATGGATTAACAAGACGTGTATTCGATTACCTTATGTGTGACACGAATTGGATAAGAGAACAATGATCAAGATCAAGTTATTGCTCCTCCTATTCTCCTTGTGCCGAATAAAACAAAGCTTTTTAGGGTTTTGGTTTATTTTCTTGTGGTTTTATTTTTGCCGACAATATGGAGTAGAGAAAAGAGTTTTAGGGTTTCATTGGAGAGGTATAATACACGGTTTGGATGAGAAGAAGTAGGGAGGGATGGGCCGAAATTAGGGAGGTGTTTAAGGGATAATTAGCACTTTCCAAATTAGCCAAATTTCATACTTATCTTTTATAAATATTTTGTGTACATGCTTTATGATTTTCGGCCCATAGGGACTTTCTTAAACGTGCCATAATTTATATCATAAGGTTCTCGTATCATTTCGTATTTTACTTTAGGTTATATGTTCGTATCGTATGGTTTCGAGTCATAACATGTTATATAACTCAAGTTTTAATTTATAGCGTATTTTATAAGTCGTAATTAACTTAGGGTGTTATAATTCTTCCCACCTAAAAAGAAAATTTCGTCCGCGAAATTGAAATACGAAATCGAAAGCGAAAACAAAATGAATACGTACCAAGTCACAAAGAGAAATGTGGATAACTGGATCGTATCGATTCTTCGGTCTCCCAAGTAGCCTCGCTCTCAGGATGATTCTTCCAAAGAATCTTTACGAATGGGATGTTTTTAGTTCTCATGACTCTTTCCTGACGCTCCAAAACGGCCTCAGGTTCTTCACTATACGAAAGATCTTCCCAAATCTGATCGAACGGGCAAGACACAACATGAAGCGGATGATAATTATACCCACGAAGAAGTGACACATGAAAAACGTCATGCACATGCGATAATTAGGGAGGTAGCGCCAAGCGATGAGATACCTCGCCAACCTGATCAAAATCATTGAAAAGCCCTAGGCTTTCATAATTCACAATGAATTCGTTCCAAGGAATACGAAACAACAATGTAGCGGATAACGATTTAAATTTCACACAGAGATACATGAAACATTCATGCTTGTAAGCAATACGAAGGTAGTACTAAAGAGTAAAACCTCATCAACTCAGTCCAGATTCTTAACGAAAAGGGAACTAGTGCATCATTATAGAAGAACTCATCAATTTCAAACAGATATTGATCGAACTAAGGAACGTACCACCGGTCAATGAAGCATGTGACGAATCATCAAATGTATCAAGAGTTTTATAAGAGATAGATAGTATAATTGTACTGATGATCAATCGAGTACAACTCGAAATATCAACTTGTATGGAAACGCATAATGAGATGGGTAGCATATTTGTACCGACGATCAATAGAGTATAAATCGGAGTATCAAAACGCATCAGAGAACAAAACAAAATAGGTCGAATAATCATACGGATAAAACACATCAAAGAGCTAACGTAGTCGTACAGAAAATAAACTAAGCACATAACGGAGGATCGGAACGTATCGGAGAGCATAACGGAATAGGTCAGATAATCGTATGGAAAACAACAACTCAAAGGATTAACACATCGTGAACCAGATCTTCTTCATACGCCCAAAATGTCTAACTCTCCACAACGGGGACATCGTACGAAACATACAAATTTCATAGTCCACCATTCAAGGTTTCTCTTCCACAAGGATAACTAATCCACCAATCACAGTAATCAACCCCGGACCTTAAACCAGCAAATCTCCAACTTAATCCAATCCAAAAGGTGTTCTACATCTCCGTAGCCAAACTCAATCATGCCAATACACTTGTCAAACTCTCCGTCCCATACATCTTCAATTTCAACATAGTTGCTCTGTCCGTCCATCCATCTGAAGGTGAGTAATCGCCATAAAATCTCAAGCCGGTCTTGAAGGTCTTCTGCATTTCTTCTGGAAGTGTGAAACAAAACTCGATTTTTATGACATGATCACTACAGGTGCGCCAAAGAGCTTGAATAATCTTCTGTTGAAATAAATCTCTGCTGATCTTCCAAGTGAGCCACCAAGTTGAACGATTTACTACAACCCACATCGTTTTGTCCTTCCCAACGTGCGCGTAAATCCCGTTACAAAGTTGCTGACAGTTTTAATCCCACTTCTACATACGAACATCCAAAATGAGGAAAACCACTCGTACGCTGATGCTAACTCCCAATCTGTTGACATGCTAGACACTTCGCCATCAAAGCATTCACATCCGTTGTCATACCATCCCGTCATAATTTATGCTACAAGTCTCTACATAATAGTACAACTAATATGTATAGAGCGAAAAGAACGGGGTGCTTCGAGCATAACCGTTTCATTCAAATCTTCTACATAGATCATAATTCCACCACCTTGCTCCTGAGCTTCTTCACATCTGTCATAACCAATCTCCAGTCGTGCGTCTGATAGTTCGCCTCCCACGGTTTATCTGCATAGATGCATCACTAGCAATCTTTCCGTATAACCTAAGGACATAGCTGACCTTCTTCTCAAGTAGAAACAAATATCCCCCTTAAATTTCCAAAAGTTCTCCAACTTATTCTTCATCCCTACCAAAATTATACTCTTCGAGAAACTTACATCGAGCTCATCTGACGTAGAAATTTTCAACACCAAAATACAAGGATGATTCCCATGTTTCTCTTTCGTCCCTGAATATACTAAATCGTCATACTATGACAATTGTCCAAGCATTCATGAAATACGCGATTCATCAAGCTCACAAGAATAGTCGGAGCAGTAGCTAATACGATTGGCATCACAATGCTCATAGAGATTATAACGGATACAAATCAATGCTAGGAACATCTTGCTCATTCACATGAAAATGGACATAATCAGATTACAAATCGATCATTGAGAAAACTTCACCCTGAAGTTGATTAGATAAGTCGTCGATAACGGTATCAGTCCTAATCACCATACTACTAAGATTCCAGAATTCCATGAACAACCTCATACCACCATCATTCTTCTTCATAACCAAACTGAAACACAACACAGAGACGCACACAGACGGATAAACCACTTCCTAGAAGTAGGTCCTTCAATACTCTTCATTCAACGTATGTCGTTCGTAAGGGATTTCGGAAATAGGCAAAACGTCGCTTACACATGAATATAGTTCTGATTCAAATAACACACTGACCTCAGGCACTCCTCAAGATATTCTATGACTCCAATAAGTTCAAGGTATATGATGTAACTATTATCACGCTGGCCAGACGTCATAATACTTGCATCATATACACATGCCTTTATTGCAATCACAGTCTACCTCAAGTCGTGACAAAACACATTCTAATAAACGGATCAAAACAATTACATTCGAGAGGAAATCTTGGTGGTCCATCAAGGAATACATCGCGAAATTCAACTTCGAAAACTCTCGAGCGAGTTTACATCAAACGGAATATCTTCACAAACGCGAGGGATTAATATACGGAATTTCAAAGCAAAGGTTATCATAATAGTATGCCAGGTCAGAAACCTGGGCACGGAGTTTGAGTTTCATAAGTCGTCAGAGATGACAAAATCATAACTGTTGTTAGCATCTCAATGCTTAGTCAACAATTACATGACCAGAATGAAATTGAATCGAACATTCCCAAAGAAATCAGATTAGCAGAATGAAATTGATCTTCAAACATCCTCAACCGTACAGGATACTCTACACTCGTGATGGATAGTCACAAGATTCTCATAGAGATAGAATTAGGAATACCAATTCAATAATGCAGAGGGGACTTAATGTGCTTAGTAAAAGCAAAAGACACCACAGGATATGTCGTTATCGTATCAAATAAAACCACGCAGCACGATCGCATAAGTAAGGAATACCCGAAACGGTACTTGATGTGTCAGCAGCCTGGTCCCTGGTCAGAGCGAACACTCGACCCTCGGCAGATTGCTGTCAATCATTCTCATTCTTACGGTTGTTACCATTCACCTTCAGACACTCTTTCGTCCGACGTCCAATCACACTACAACTGAACCCGGCATCCAACGTCTTATACACGATCACCCAGATGAAACTTCTCACAGTCAGCACATGGAGGAGATGGAACCTGGTCCCACAACTTCTTCTGCTCAGACGAACCCGAACGTAGGGATCAAAACAAACAATGAAGACAAATCAAACGTCAGGATCAAAATACGAAGGAAGAGATCGCGTCAAACGAAAAGCCTAGTGTCTACCCAATATCCTCACAGGTCATTTCTAAGATTCTACAGGTCAAACCCAGCGCTCTGATACCATAACTGTAACACCCCGACCCGATAAGGCCAAGATATCACATTATGGTGTCATACAAAGCATACATTACGCAAGCGAAAGTCTTTTAAATAAATAACCAAGTCTCGAACATCAAGACTAGTATCAAAAGATAATCCCAAATGCATAGTGGGTTAACCAAACAATATCAAGTAAAGAGATAATATTCAAAGTACTGAAAGAAATGAAAGTCCGAAACAATGGACAACGAATGATAAATAAATTGGTCTTTAGGTCCTACACTCTCTCATTCCTAAGCCCGTCGCCCCGCTTATTACCTGCCGCATAAGAAAAGAAAACATGCGGCTGAGCTTAAAAAGCCCAGTGAACAGATATATGTAACATAACATAACGGTAAATAAGCATAAGCAACGAAGGAATAAGAATACAAAACGAAAAGTATAATCATGAAAGTCATACGAATTTTAAAGAGAACTAAGAATCAAGAGTGCATGAGAACTGAATAGAAAATGAATCAAGAGAAATAACGAAATAAGGGAAAAGTTCATATAAGGATGTGCCATTGGAACTACATACATAATCCGTCAAATCATACTAAAGCAATACAAGTATACGAAGAGGAGAGACCTCTAAGTAATAAAAGTGTGAGAAGGAGTGTAAGGCACACACCACCTGGTCACCATAATCATATAAACATAAAACCTAAGATGCATCCATACGCTCCCTAACATAAGTATGTATGTCAATACTAGACTGGTCACACATATAAAGTTGGCCAATATTGTACACAAAATCATAACGTAAGGGGGAACGCCGTAGATCTATCACACCTCTATGGGAGTGTCATGCCTAGGGTGCCATCAAAGGCATGGTCATGGTACCTCCACAACTAGGTTAGCTCAGGCACAGATCTATCATAGCATACAGCAATAATAATCTAGCATGGCAAGAGAAACAAGATAGTAACTCAATAAACATGGCAAAACATAAGTATAGCATAGCAGAGACATTTAAATAAATGTCAGAATGAATCAATAAGAATGACGATCATACAATAAAAGTCATGAGTCAAATAAGGGAATCATATCAGGCATAGGATCAATAGAAATATCCCTACTGAAAAGGGAAAGAATATTTGTACCTTATCAAAGCACACAAATCAAAGCAAATAGATGAATGGAAGCAGGGGATCACTCCTTCTTCACCCGATCTACATTAATCATAAGTTTATTTATAAGTTTCATAGTTTCACAATCATAAAGGTTTCATGTTAGTTTTCTTTCCATTTTAGGTAACTTTCCATATTTAGCAGGTTTCCATAATAAGTAACTTTCTGTAACCTCTCGTAATTTTCCCCTATGAATACTTAACGTTTATACGTTTCGTTAATTAACCGAACGTGATCAAATACATTCCCGAACTCCCGGAAATTATCACGAATACTCAGTAACTATATTGGGCCTCGACCCAATATTTCTACAAACTAAACACACCACAACCGGACCTTATTATTTTCATTCTTTTCTTCTTTGGCCCAATCCACCGAACGAGCCCAACAACAAAACAAGGCCCAAAGTTTTGATTATAAAACATTCGGTTTGGCTACTCAAGGACCGAGCACTTTGACTAAATTACGAGCAAATTAGCTTAACAAACATATCAATACTTTATACAACCCAATTCCCGACCTAGCAAAGAATCGAGTGCAACAAACCTCACATCCTAACTCGACTATTTACTTACTTAAAAATCTCCGAAGCTCAATGTACTCGAAATATGATAAACACGACCAAAATTTCACATTTTAGCCTAGTGTTGTCTCGTATCACTTCCAACTCGAACCAAAAATATATCTGGCTAACCAATAAATTCGAACATGCTTTTATCAAGTATACAAGCTAACAAACGAACCCTACAATTATTTTTACTCACGCCAAGAATGTATTAAACACATGAGGTAATCGAACATACCACAAGAACTAACTCTTAAACCTCTTTTGTCACCTTTCTTTTGGTGTTTACCGGCGGAAAATGATACCACAAACAACCATCATTTTGCTTACTTCCATACTCAAGCTGTGACTATACAATGACACACTTACAACTCTCATCATTCTTCATCATTTCATCTAAAATAACACTCAATGAATTGCCTATAAAATCAACCTCAAAACACTCGGCATTCACACCCACAAACAAATCCAACTCAAAGATAATTCTAAGTCTTTTCAGTCCTTGACCACGTCTAGCCTTGGCAAGAATTGGAGGAATTTGAATCGAGTTAAGGGATATTCTTTACGCATTCCTGTCTCTTTGGTGTACCGAGAGTCGAGCCACACCATCTTCTTGGCCTAACTCAGTTCGACTTGGTGATTACGCCCCACCTTTTGAGGTGAAGTAAGCCATTCTCTTATTTCCAAATTTATTACGTTAAGTTATATATATTGCATGCCACGCTCATTTAGATTCGATATTTCGTAAACTCTATAAACAACCTATATATTTTACTCGACACTCCAAATAATTGTCATACTAACTATCGGGAACAACCCATATTCGAACTCTATATAAACGAATAAATTATAAACATCACACGTTTACATGTCACCTTGACAACTTTCGAATTCTATAAAAATACTTAGAATATTTTCAAGTTTTCAAAGCTGTTCCAAACAAGCTAAGTCACGTTAGCTTTGAACTTATATTTTCCAAACCCGACACACAACCCTTGCATTTTATGGTTCGACCTAAAAGACGAGCTACCAAACTAACCAGTCAAATATTCCTTTCGACCTAGAAAACTCATTTTGAACTTTATCGAACCCCAAAGCAAATCGCACTCACCACAGTTTTATAAAGTTTATAAAACTTACGAGTGGGCTTATAAGCCCACTAAGCTCGTTATAAGCTTTTCGAATAAGCTGGTCTCATAAGCTATTTTTTTATGTTTTTATAACCCTTAAACAAGCCTGTAACCAAGCCCAACTCCCCCCTAAACCCATTGGAGCGAAAAACCATAATGGGCTATAAACTTAGCTCGTTAAAAGCCCAAAAGCTGGAAAATAAGCTCTCGACACTATAAGCTGTACATATAAGTTACAAAAGCTATTTTAAACTTAGTTATGAAATAAAAATGATAAACTTTGATTTTTATAACTTTTGGACTTGTTTTGCAAAGAATTGCTAACCGAAGGACTAAAAATGCCAAGTTTGGAAACTTACGGCAAAAACTGTCATTTTGATAATATTGTGATGAAAACTGTAAATTCAGAAACTTTTGGGTATAAAATGTAAATATTAAATGTTTTGGACTAAAAGTGTAATAAAACTTAATTGAGGACTAACGGTGCAAATATTATGCCGTTAGGGTCAAAAGTGCAACTTTGTGAAACTTAAAGGTTATTTCAGAAATAATTATAAGTTTATATGATTATTTTATAAACTCGTCAATCGACGTTAACAACGTTATTTTCACTATAATTATATATATATATATATATATATATATATATATATATATATATATATATATATATATATATATATATATATATATATATATATATATATATATATATATATATATATATATATATATATATAAACATAACCGCTTAACGAAACGTTAAACATATAACGTAACTTAACAAAACTTTGATTTATCAACGACGATTTCCTCATCGATCTTATATACTCCCGACAAACGAAAACTTACTCAAGAGTTATATATATATAACTTTAGTTTTGAACTTTAAACATTTAAACACATATGTTTTAAATGTTACGAATTAATCAATAAAACCCTAAACGTTATGATTCGCGATAAACCAAACTTAGACTATCAAACCACTAAAACTTGCCATATATTATTTAGGTCGTGTGTTGAAGCCGTTTTCTTTCATCGTTTGAATAACGATACTACTGCCACTACTGTACTACAAGGTGAGTTCATAGCCCACACTTAAACTTTAAATCTTTTGTGGGGAGATACATGCTACAAAACTTGAACACAAACTTTTTGTATGCTATGACTGTTATTATTATTGCTTAAGTAGCTATTGCCGAAAGTCCCTCAATCATGAACCTTAATCACTTGCGAGTGAACGTAAATAATTGTGAATAGATCTATTAGGGACTGACAATCCCCGTTTGGGTCTGCTAGGATGAGCCACCCAGGCGCACTTTATTTGAACAAACTTATGGGTTATTGGCAAACACCCATCTCGAGGGCCTATATACTTTACATCATAATTGATGCCCGTTAAGCGTTGCGTGTCATGAGCTTAATGCAATAATAACTTGATTTTAACTTGTTTAATTGTAATTCGATGCAATTAACACTGATACTTGTGTTCAAACTATTCAACTTAAACCTATGAACATCACTCAACTTTTGTTGACTTTTAGCATGTTATCTCAGGTAACTAAAGGCTGGAACTCAAGGCACGGAGTGGACATTAAACCCTGTACGGGTGGTTTAAATAAATGTTTTATCATTCAAATCTAAATAAACGTGTTAACTATAAAACATCTTTGTATTTTAAATACTTGTATTTTGAATGATAAACTTAAAACGTCTTTCTAAAGTCGTTTTCTATGATTATGACGAAAGATCCTCTACGTAACACCTAATTAAGTCTTCCGCTGTTACTATCCGAAATTGGGGGTGTTACACTTTCCAAAAATAGTAACTTTCCATATTTAGTAACTTTCCAAAAATAGTAAGTTTCCATATTTAGTAACTTTCCAAAAATAGTAAGTTTTCATATTTAGTAACTTTCCAAAAATAGTAAGTTTAGCCATTTTAGGTTTAAAAGCAATTTAGGGTTTCTAAGAATAGTAAATAGTATTTAAAAAGGTTTAAATAGTTATTAATGTCGAAATTGAGTTTCATATATTAATATAATTATAAAATGATGTCATTTCACAATTTAGAGTTTCACAAGTCAAAATAGGGTTTCCGAATTAAGTAAATGTGAGATTAGGGTTTCTAATTACACAAGTCATTTAATTGATCATTTAAAGTAATTACATTCCAATTAGGGTTTCATACATTCAGTTAGGTCATAGTTAAGTTATATTTCCCGAATTAGCAGTTTTAGGGTTTAATTCCTATAATTTGGGTTTCGTGTTATCATTATTCAAAGATTAGGGTTACTATTGCAATTATGCCAAAGTTAAAGGTTAATATGATACTTAATCAAAACATAAGTTAAATACTTTTAAGATGACAAATAGCTCATTTAGGTTCTAAAGGTGAAGCAATTATGCTTATAAGTGTTTTAAATAAGTAATTACTTAAATTCATAATTAACAATAAAACAGGTCCGACTTTAGCTATTTTTAACACACCTTAAACGAGCTTATAAAATTCTATACTTTTACCCAGATATAACTATATGTCTTAAGTATTTTATGTAATTTTTCCAGATTTTATTAAGTAGTAAAAGGACAAACTAAAAATCGACAACCACAACATATTCTCGAATTGGATCTGCTGGAACACCCCGAAAGTATGTAATTATTCACCCCAGTTAAACATCTCAGAAAAATCCACAAAAATTAAAAAACTTAACTCATATACCATATATCATTCTGCCAAAATCTCAGGTCTTAATTCATTATAGATATTAAACTAAAAATCATAGAACACGCTTGAATTTTCATACCCCGAAATGTAGTTTTGACACATGAATTTCTAAAAATCAAACGGTTGCCTTCCCACCTCTAAAAATCATCAAACCAATTTTATTTGATCACTATTTTATTGAATTCGGTTTTAGACCAAAGAACCACTAAAATTCATGCTTGTATCATTGGTTTAAAATTCGTTTAAGTAGCACAAAATTTCTGATCGATTAGTTTGCATATATAAATCCGATTTTCATAATATAATTAATCATATTAACACATATTAATATATATTGATTCGAGAATATTGTTATAGATTAAAGTTTACATGGTTACCTCTTATATTAGATCGAATGGAATGAGAATACAAGGATTTCAACGATTCACCAACACTTCTCTTCTCTTGATCAAGATCGAATGCAAGAAAATAATATACATGGATCGGTTATGTTTTGTTTAACGAATTCAATGGATTAACAAGACGTGTATTCGATTACCTTATGTGTGACACGAATTGGATAAGAGAACAATGATCAAGATCAAGTTATTGCTCCTCCTCTTCTCCTTGTGCCGAATAGAACAAAGCTTTTTAGGGTTTTGGTTTATTTTATATGAGTTACTTATACTTATATATATTTATATTGACCTGGTTTACAGCGACATGTCTTCACCTACTCATCCCATTATCCTTGACTCGGATTCAGACATGGAGGATACATCATCATCCACCACTGTTCCGATCCTACCAGCCATTCCAGTTCCTTCACCTTCTAGCGATGCTTCTGCGGAGACTGAGCCATTTGAGGACGATGAGACCGTATCTACACCACCTGTACCATCACCACCAGTTTCACCTACAGTACGCCGTGTTAGGCGTATCCATGTAGTACGGCCGGATCAGATACCTATCGGTCATTGCTATCGGCTACACGAGACTGGCCCTATCATGCTCCGTACCGCTAGGAAAATGGTACGACCTCGACCCAGCCGTGTACCAGCACCTACTACTCTATCTCATCTCCCATCACCACCATCATCTCCACCACCACCACCATCGTTTACTTATCACCAGACTACCACAGTCCCACTACCACCATCACCCAGAGATGTTCCCGATACTTTGCTGCCACCTCGCAAGAGGACTTTTACCATAGCACCTTCACCTTCTGATCCCTGCGCTGAGGCAGCTGCTAAGGCCTCCACTCGACCCAGGATTCATAAGCGGGTTGACGCCCGCAGGTGGTCATTCATTCCGCCTACTCTCAGGGAGTGGAGATACGATGAGGGTACTCCGAGTACTTTCGAGTTAGGAGAGAGTTCTGCCATGGCCTCCGCACGAGTCCTACCGGTCATCGATGAGTCTGTCCATCATAGTATCCCACTTCTGATCACTAGGATGGTCCGCCATGAGGACCGCATTGACCGAGCAGTTGATCATCTTGATGAGCTTCCCTTGGAGCGCATTGAGACTATAGAGACTCAGCTAGAGCATCAGATCATTGCACACTCCCGGATTGCCATACTTGAGCGTTTCGTGGAGGATAAGCAGGCGCGACGACATGACCAGGATGCATTGATTGCGAGTCTCACTGAGCAAATCAGGGAGCTCCAGTGCCGTCTTGATGGTGCATCAGGCAATGCCTAGACTAGAGTAGTATCGTAGATAGCTTTTGTATTTATATCCTAGCCACGGGGTGCGTGTAATTAGTAATGACGCATGTGATCTTTTGTTAGTTGTACAACAATGTAGCAAGTTATTTTGGGATGTACTGTATGATTACGCTATGATATGATATCGGTCGATGTGAACCGAGACTTTTCATTCTATATTCATGTATGTTGTGATTGTATCTACTCATGTTGTGACTATATTATGGTTGTCGTGATTTATTCTTATTATGGTTGATTCTTATCCTGCCATATTCTTATCATGATTTATCCTTGTTGTGATGTATTTTTATCTTGTCGTGGTTGTATCTACTCATGGTGAAAATATATTATGGTTATTGTGATTTATTATGGACGATCCTTATCACGTCATATTTCTATCATGATTTATTTTTGTCATGATTTATTCGTATATTGTTGTGGATGATCTTGTTGTGGTTTACACATGTCATGGTTGTATATATATATGCTTGTGATGACCTTTGTTACTTATGGATCTTAATTATTGTTGTTTCTTGTGATTAGAAAGACAATGCCACCAAAGAAACAAAGCATGAGTGCAGCTGATATCGATCGACTCGTTGCCCAACGGGTCACGGCACAGGTTGCTGCTGCTATGGCTGAATACGAGACCCATCGCAACAGTGGTAACGGCGGGGAAGCCAGTGGAACGACAGCTAGAGTTGAAACCACGGCTCGTGGGTGTACTTACAAGGAATTTTTGGGTTGCCAGCCACAGACTTTTAGTGGCGCGGAAGGAGCTGTCGATTTGGTACGATGGTTCGAGAAGTTGGAATCGGTTTTCCGTATGTGAAACTGCGCGGAGGACTGTAAGGTGAAATATGCTACGGGTACCTTGTTGGATGGTGCCTTACCATGGTGGAATGCTTATGCTCAATCAGTGGGAATTGATACTGCTTTTGAAACACCATGGGCTGATTTCAAGGAAATGGTAATAGCTGAGTATTGTCCGAGGAATGAGGTTCAAAAGATGGAGGTTGAATTTTGGAACTTAGCAGTGAAAGGATATGATATTGCAGCTTATACTAAGCGATACCATGAATTGGCTACTCTCTGTCCTGAGATGGTTTCTACTACACGAAAAAAGATTCAGAGGTACATCTGGGGACTTCCATCTTGTATTCAAGGAAATGTAACATCTTCTAAGCCAAGTACTCTGTATGAGACAATCCGAATGTCTCACAATTTAATGGATCAAATTGTTCGAGCAAGGGCTGCTCGAGATGGCAATACTAGTAACCGCAACACTAACAACAACAGCAGCAACCGCTACAATAACAGTAACGACAACAAGAGAAAATGGGGTACTACTCAGGGAGGAAATGCTGCACAACAACCCAACAAAAGACAAGAAGTCATTAAGGCCTATGTAGCGGGCCCGACTGAAAAGAAAGGTTATGAAGGAACCCTTCAAAAGTGTGACAAGTGCCAACGACACCATAATCCTGGACGTTGCCCTACTCCATGCGGCAATTGTAAGAAGATTGGGCACTTAACCAAAGACTGCAGGTCTCCTACTTCTGCAACAAATCAAAGGGTTCCCGGAACATGTTTCGGATGTGGCGAAACAGGACATTACAAGAACCAATGCCCAAAGAAGAAGAATCAGGGAATGGGAACTCAGAATAGTGGAGCTCGGGGAAGAGTCTACAATCTCAGAAAAAGGGAGGCTACAGAGGACCCGAATGTTGTCACGGGTACGTTCCTTCTCAATGGTCGTTATGCTTCAGTTTTATTTGATTCAGGTGCCGATAAAAGTTTTGTGTCTACTACTTTTGCTCCTTTACTTAACATCACACCGACCACCTTAGACACTGCCTACAACATTGAATTAGCTATTGGTAACTTAGTTGGCTCCGACACCATAATCCGCGGTTGTACCTTTAACTTCCTAAACCATCCATTTAACATCGACCTTATGCCCATCGAACTCGATAGTTTTGACGTTATAATCAGTATGGATTGGTTATCTAAACACCATGCCAGGATCATTTACGATGAAAAGGTTGTTTATCTCCCTTTTAATGGTGAAACCTTGATTATCCGTGGTGAACAAAGCGGGACTCGATTAAGCATCATATCATGTATCAAGACCAAAAAGTACATAAAGAAGGGATGTCATGCTTTTCTAGCACACATAACCGAAAAGAAGTCGGATGAGAAACGATTGGAAGATGTACCGATTGTTCGAGATTTTCTGAAAGTCTTTCCCGAAGACTTGCCTGGACTACCGCCTACCCGTTAAGTAGAGTTCCAGATAGATTTGGTGCCAGGAGCGGCACCAGTAGCAAGAGCACCCTACCGACTAGCACCGTCAGAATTGCAAGAATTGTCTAATTAGTTACAAGAACTACTAGACAAGGGATTCATTAGACCAAGTTCCTCGCCTTGGGGAGCGCCGGTCTTGTTCGTAAAGAAGAAGGATGGATCATTCCGGATGTGCATAGATTATCGCGAACTAAACAAGTTAACGGTGAAGAACCGTTACCCACTCCCAAGAATCGATGATTTGTTCGATCAGTTGCAAGGTTCCAGTTTTTACTCGAAGATTGATTTGAGATCGGGTTATCATCAACTTAAAGTCCAGGAAGAAGATATCCCGAAGACGGCTTTTAGGACTCGTTATGGTCATTACGAGTTTCAAGTGATGCCGTTTGGATTGACTAATGCACCGGCGGTATTTATGGATCTCATGAATCGGGTGTGCAATCCGTATTTGGACAAATTTGTAATTGTGTTCATTGACGATATTCTAATCTACTCTAAAAGCAAAGAAGAGCACGAAGAACATCTCAAGACGATCTTAGAATTACTCAAGAACGAGAAGTTGTTTGCTAAGTTTTCTAAGTGTGATTTCTGGATTCGGAAAGTACAATTTCTTGGGCACGTAATTGATAGCCAGGGATTGCATGTTGACCCATCTAAGATCGAGGCTATTAAAGATGGGGAAACACCTAAGACTCCCACAGAGATTCGTCAATTTCTAGGTCTTGCCGGGTACTACAGAAGATTCATCGAGGGTTTCTCTAAGGTAGCGAAGCCTTTGACCAAGCTAACGCAGAAGAATCAGAAGTACGAATGGGGAGAGAAACAAGAATCCACCTTTCAGTTGTTGAAGCAAAAACCTTGCAGTGCGCCGATTTTGGCATTACCCGAAGGAATGGAAAATTTTGTAGTTTATTGTGATGCTTCGCATAAAGGACTTGGGGCTGTGTTGATGCAGAAGGAAAAGGTCATAGCTTATGCTTCTCGACAACTCAAAGTTCATGAGAAGAATTACACCACTCATGACTTGGAGTTAGGAGCGGTTGTCTTTGCGCTAAAGATTTGGAGACATTACCTCTATGGTACTAAGTGTACAGTGTACACGGATCACAAAAGTCTTCAACATATCTTAGATCAGAAAGAGCTTAATATGAGGCAACGCCGTTGGTTAGAACTGCTCAGTGATTATGATTGCGAGATTCGATACCATCCAGGTAAAGCAAACGTAGTAGCAGATGCTCTTAGCAGGAAAGAGCGACTTAAACCACTAAGGGTAAGATCATTGGGTATGACAATTAGTTCACCTCTCCTATCCAAAATTCTTGAGGCTCAAGCCGAAGCACTTAAGGAAGAAAACCGACCTAAGGAGAATCTTCATGGTATGCCAGAAAGTAAGAATGGTTTTGCAAAAAGAGCCGATGGAATGTTATGCTTCAAAGATAGGAGTTGGATACCACATTTTGGTGGCCTACGAGAGTTGATCATGCATGAGTCACACAAGTCAAAATATTCCATACACACAGGTTCCAATAAAATGTACCAAGACCTCAAAAAGCTGTATTGGTGGCCGAATATGAAGGCCGACATTGCTACTTATGTCAGCAAATGTGTGACTTGCTCCAAACTTAAAGCCGAATAACAGAAGCTGTCTGGTTTACTACAGCAACCAGAGATTCCTCAATGGAAATTGGAGCGTATCACGATGGACTTCATCACCAAAATCCCTAAAACACCGAGCGGTCACGATGCGATTTGGGTGATCATTGATCGTCTCACCAAATCAGCTCATTTCTTGCCCATTAAGGAAACCTACAAGATGGATAAGTTAACCAGAATCTACATCCACGAGATAGTCTCGAAACACGGTGTACCAGTTTCAATCATTTCGGATCGAGATAGTCGATTCACTTCAAGATTTTGGGAATTACTTAATGATGCCTTTGGAACTCGCCTTGATATAAGTACAGCCTATCATCCTCAAACTGATGGTCAGAGTGAGAGGACCATCCAAACACTAGAAGACATGCTTCGTGCCTGTGTGATTGATTTTGGTAATAGCTGGGATACTCATTTGCCGTTGATTGAGTTTTCTTACAACAATAGTTATCACACAAGTATAAAGGATGCACCATTTGAAGAACTCTACAAAAGGAAGTGCCGATCACCTGTCTGTTGGGCCGAAGTCGGAGATGCTCAACTCACCGGTCCAAAAATTGTTCATGAGACAACCGAGAAGATTGTTCAGATTCGGAACAGACTAAAAGCCGCCAGAGACCGTCAGAAGAGTTACGCCGATGTGAGGCATAAGCCCTTGGAATTCAAAGTTGGAGACATGGTAATGTTGAAGGTATCGCCTTGTAAAGGTGTGATACAATTCGGGAAACGCGGGAAATTGAACCCTAGGTATATTAGACCATTTAAGATTCTAGCTAGAATCGGTCCAGTGGCATACAGACTTGAGCTTCCGCCAGAGCTCAGCAGTGTGCACAATACCTTTCATGTTTCTAATCTTAAGAAGTGTTTATCCGAAGAATCCCTTATCATTCCGTTAGAAGAGATTCAACTCGATGACAAGCTTAATTTCGTCGAAAAGCTGGTAGAAATTACGGATCGTGATGTCAAGCAATTGAAACATAGTAGAATTCCTATCGTCAAGGTTCGCTGGAATTCTCAACGAGGTCCCGAGTTCACTTGGGAACGAGAAGACAAGATCTGTCAAAAGTATCTGCATCTCTTCACTGACAACACTCCAACGACCAACACTGACTGAATCTTGCGGACGAGATTCATTTTATGGGTGGTAGACTATGACAACCCGCTATTTTACAGGTCAATACTATTCAATAAACTCAAATTTCTTATCTTGACATTTACTTGAAAACAATTTACATATAACTTTTTACTTGAATCAACGAAAAATTTAGAATACCTTTCAAGTGCACTAGGACTTTAGGCTATATTTAGCCCACAACATTCCAATACCTTGCTCCTACTCCGGTTCGAAATTTTAATCCCTGAGACAACTCCCTTTTTATTTATTTACGATTGTTAATTTAACAAACGCTATTCGCAATTTAAATAAACACTCGATACACCCAATACTCCTAACAATTATTTTTAATGCATTTTTACACTTTCTAAATTATTACCAAAGTTCTAAAAATATCTCCTTACGCTTAATGTAGTTTCTTTACTCATAACGTTTAATTACGCGTAACTTACGTTAATTATCAAACCATTAACCAATACCTATTTTTAATACCCAATACATACAATATACACACTTTTGTACAAAATAAAATCTTCTACTCTTATTTCTTCCCATGTGCCCCCCCCCTTTGTTCCATAATAATTACTAGACCATTTTACACTCACAATCAATACTAGACACAATGCCTTAAAACATGGAGTTGCAATTGCATGCTTGACCAAGTCTCGCCCCCAACCCTTCCTAGCCTATTCGGCCAAAACCATCACACCAAGCCACCTTGGTGTCTTGGACTCACTATTGTACATTTGACCCTTCCTACTATATATATATACATGTATGACTTAACACATTTACTTACACTAGCACAAGAGGAAAAAAAAAAGATATCACCACTCATCCTCTCATATAGATTGAACCACCAAGGAGCAAGGGAAAGAAGAAAATTTGTTTTGGTTAATTCAAGTATCATTAGGACACATTTGTAAGGGGTTTAGAAGCATTGAAATTGGGTTAATCAATTAAATTACCTCCTCATCACACTAATCTCCTTAAGTAAGTAACACTTTACTTTCATAAATTTTACACTCTTTATATCATGATATTTAGTTCAAGTTACGTACACTTGATTATCACTTTGTACATGTTAGTAAAGCTTTATAACCACAATGATCTTCTAACTAATGACTATGTTTCAAACATATTTTCATGAACACACAAGATAATTGTTAATCTTAACAAGAAAGTGGAAATTAAAACACTATATATAAACTAGTGAGCTTGTTATATTAACTAGTCTTGATGATCACTTAAAGTTATGAGAAATTGAACTTTTTAATATTGCTTAGTTTATTGTTAAATCACTATTGACATATTGAGAAATCGGTGGAAGAGCTAGGATTAGTTTGGGATTTGTTGTTAAGCGGTTTTGGATAATTAGAAGGCTAGGAAACGCGTTTTGACACTTTTAGAAAAGAGGCTGTCCCATTCGACCTCACACAGAAAAATCAGTAACTTGGTGTCAATATTAGGCTAGAAATAAAGAAAATAGAACCTATAACGAAAACGTAGCCGCTTGAATGAGTTAAAACGGACTTATAACGAAGAAGATACGTTAGTTTTAAGTTGTGCGACGAAATGAATTTTCTGAAAAAATAATTGCTGTTGGGAATTTTCAAGAGGTAAAAACTGATGTTAAAAGTTAACTAGACTAGCCGAGGCACTAAATACATGTTAGTATACTTAAACATGAACCCGAGGATATATAAAACTTAAGAATCGGAGCAAAGACGAGGGAGTTATGGCCTAATGAAGTTACGACGAAATATGACTTTTTGACAGCTTATTTTTGCTAATAGAAAGCTGTTAGAATTTTTAATGTGGATTTTGGACACTTTAGAGTCGGATTTAGCTAAAATGACGTAAAAAAAAATGGTAGAATGTAAGTATACTTGTTAGGCGCGTTAGAGGTTTTCAAAAATACTTATTAACAAGACGACCGTAGTTTAATTACGAGGTTAACTAGTTACGTTTTTCTAAAAAGGGTTACTTTGCTTAATAAATAGACACATTGACGCAACTATATTTTGTCGATAAATATTGCAACAAACATGTACAAGTGATAAAATAGCATATGAACTTGCATGCACGACCCTGTTTTCAAACCTAAGACATGGTATTTATTTAGGTCGCGTTTAGAGTTATCGGACCTTTATTCATCATTTACCATATTACCAATCGAGATTTGCTTTACTGAAGTGAGTTTCATAGCCCCGATTTTTACATTATTTGTACATGATTTCTAAACCCTCGGTGGTAATACATTGCTTATTTTTCGGACACAAGTACTAAAAACCGTTACTTTGCCTAAGTTACCGCATTGCCATTAAAGTCCCCACGAATCATGAACCACTAATTACTTGTAAGCGCAGATGTTATGAATAGATCTATTTGGGTTAACACCCCCGTCCGAGTTGGTCGCGCCAACCTGTGTAACACCCCAACCCGATAAGGGTAGAAGTATTACGTTATGGTGACATATCAAAGCAAACACAAGCATACGACTTAAATAATACAAAAGAATTTCAAAGGTTACAAAGGGAAAATCTGAAATACAAGGTTACAAATGAGAATTACAATAAATACTAAGTCTAAAAATATAATCACTTCTAGTCCTCTCTAATCCAGAATAGCTATCAAGGTATAGTCTTCTAAGTCCAAAGTACTCTCCACTCATAACCCAGCTTCTAACTAAAACCTGCCGCAGGAAAAGAAATGCGGCTGAGCTTAAAAAGCCCAGTGAACAGATATATATAACATAACATAACGGTAAAATAAGCATAAGCAACGAAGGAATAAGAATACAAAACGAAAAGTATAATCATGAAAGTCATACAAATTTTAAAGAGAACTAAGAATCAAGAATGCATGAGAACTGAATAAGAAATGAATCAAGAGAATAATGAAATAAAGGAAAAGTTCATATAAGGATGTGCCATAAGAACTACATATCATAATCCGTCAAATCATATAATATCTTAAAAGTGCACGAAGAGGGGAGACCTCTAAGTACTAAATTGTAAGAAGGAGTGTAAGGCACACACCACCTGGTCACCATAATCATATAAACATAAAACCTAGGATGCATCCATACGCTCCCTAACATAAGTATGTATGTCAGTACTAGACTAAGCACACACACGCATTAATGGCCAATAGTGATCACAATATAATACATAAACATAAAGGGGAACGCCGTAGATCTATCACACCTCTACGGGAGTGTCATGCCTAGGGTGCCATCAAAGACATGGTCATGGTACCTCCACAACTAGGTTAGCTTAGGCACAGATCTATCATAGCATACAACAATATAGACATAGCATGGTAAGAGAAACAAGATAGTGACTCAATTAAGCATGGCAAAGCATAAGCATATAGTGGCAGAGACATTTATAATAAATGTCAGAAAGGATCATATAGGAATGACAATCATGCAATGAAAGTCAAGAATCAATAAAGGGAATCATATCAGGCAAAGGATCATAAGAAATATCTCTACTGAAAAGGGAAATAATATATGTACGATAACATAAGTGTCTCAAAGTAAGACAGAATATTTGTACCTTGGACCGCAAGTGAAAACACAACTAGAAACATAAAGATCGGAAGGCACTCCATCTTCAGCGAATCTACACGAATTCATGATTGTCTTATTAATAACTTATTTTAAATCGGATTACTCATTTTAGTCGGCTTTCCATTTTTAGTAACTTCCCTGAATTAGTAACTTCCCATAATTTGTAAGTTTCCCGGTATAGTAATTGACAATTAAATAATATTTAAGGGTTAAAATGGCCAATATAATAGTTTAGGGTTAATATGTAACTTTAGTGAAGTTTAGAGTTAAACATGTAATTTATCAAAGTCTAAGGTTTATATCGTAGTTAAATTTCCATTAGTGACCGAAGATGACGTAGTCAATATAGTTTCTACCATAAGCGAACTCCTTCCCGACCACACAACTCGACATTATTTAGGGGATTAACACGAGCCCAAACGATTCACACTTAACCCAGTCCATGTCCTCACCTACGCCCTTTATACTCAGCTTATATATATACGTTAATAGATATTATGCGACTCACAAACTCACACACTCTCATTCACAATTTACCCTTTTGAAACCGTTGATCATCACATGTACACATTCATCATTTAAAATACACACTCGACACTAACCCACTCAACCATACACGACACAAACAGATCCCATACATACTCACCCACGATACAACTTACATGCTTATAATCTTCATGTTTGACATACACATTACATATTTATATCGCTTTAATGTGACACATACTCATCACACATCTCTTCACGTTTTCATGTTTTATCAAATAGGACCAGCCCATGACTTAATTAATCCCATACAATCATACGAGGAACCCACACACTAGACTTAAATAATTCCATGCAAAGCCCAACTTTTTCAAACGGTCTGACATGCATTTCGTGATTCACAAAACACCATGCAGACTCTTCTCGACACAACTCAACCTGTATTATTCTCATGCAATAACGACCCAACCTGAATAATTCTTCGCCCTTTTTTAATCCATTTGATTATCATTAATATGCATGCCACACACAAGACCTTATAACCTCAAGTCCCCAAGCGACACTACCACACACACACACACATAACCACAATCAGTTTAACGAGGCGGTAGCATACATGAAATCTCATATACACTCACAAACCCACTCGACCTCAAATACACACGCACACAAAACACGACTACCAAACTTGATACTATGCGAAACCCATACATAAAATTATAACTTCAACCCTACCCCCTCGTAAAACCATAATTGACCTAACACACATAAGACAAGACGAGGTGGACACCCTTTTAAGTATATACTCGCGACACACACCAGACCTAAAGTCGATCGATAAAGACCCTAAACATCCCTCGCCCATTAATGTCTCTAGGTTTCCATCTTTTTGTACACATATTTAATGTGTTATAATTGTTCATATACAGGTTAAATGATGCAGCTAGGGCTGGAACAGAAAGTCTAAACCGGTTTGGAAAGAAAACCATATGCGACACACATGATAACAACGAGACATAACTCGACACATATGTATAATAACGAGCATAGCTTGAACTAGGTTACCTTCTCGGGCAGAGTTAAGAGAGACCGCAAGAATGAGGACACAAAACGTACACCACTACATGGCTGCATCGACTTGGCACAAAGGCTGCAAATCTAAACCCCAACGATCACTACACTAGCACTTCTTCGTCTCCATTGTTCGAACCAAAACCGAGTATGATCATAGCCCTAGCCTTCGACTCTTATTCTTGCCAAGGGAGAGGAATGTTTGGAACAGTTTATTGGTTTGTTACGGTTTAAAGAGGTTGATGATGCGTTGATATACATGAATGGTTTGGCTTGAATCTTGTCAAAGCGTGTGGTTATATGGTTTGGAAGAGAAGTACGTGTGATGTTGTGAATAACAGAGAATGTAGAGTTTGGAAGAGACGTAATACTGTTTAATAAAAAAAGATATAGGGGATATTCAGGCTATGGAATGTCATGTGATTTGGTGAAAATTGAGACGAAATTTTAGGGTATTGGAGGTTGTTATTAGCCGAATATTATGGGGTGATTGGAGTGTGATAAGACCCAATATATAGTTTCCATATTTAAATGTCAAGGTGAGAGTGTGCACAAGTTTAACACAATAGGTACCTAGTAACATTTAACGTGTGAGATTTATTTTTAGAACTTAAGTCATGTCATTATTTTCTTAGTTATGTAGTTTAGGTTTTAATTATCATGTGTATGTAAATTTTGAGGTGTAGTTTTTAATGACATATAGTTATACTTCATACTTGGGATAAAATGTATGATGCTCTTGTATAATTATTTGTATGTTCTTATCAATTCAAATTTTTAGAGGGCAAAAAGGGAATTTCAAGTGAATGGAAATTTCGAGTTTTACAACCTGTCAAACGGACGCATATCATTCGGATTATTTCTGAGTGTCTGGCAAACACTTATTTGGAGCATTGATTATTATGCTTGATTGCATACCATTACGTTGAGCTTCCGGGTCATGAGCTTAGGGCACTGTATATTATTTTTGGCTATGACGTTATATTTGTTGTGATTGTCATGCTATTGAAATCTTGTGGTCCGCACTTTACTTGTTTATTTAAACCTACAAACTCACCAACAATTATGTTGACCTTTTTAGCGTGTATTCTCAGGTAACTAGACGATAATAATCACCTATGTATGGAGCATACTAGAGTCACATTTTGGAACGCACATCATGATGAAGATTTCCTTGCATTACTTAGCGTTTGGTTATGTATTAAAATCTTACATTTGATGGTGAACTCTGATATTAATGTTTTTGTAAAATGTTTATGTTTAAATCAAACGCTTGTTTTAAAATGACTCACTTAGAGGTCATTCTTTATTTCCTTATACTTTGTTATCCAAGAACGTTACGCCCCCGGAATTCCATTCCACTTCAATCCAAATTTTGGGAGTGTGACGTCCTACAACTTGCTACATTTAAAAACAATATAAATACATATACATGCATACATGAACTCGACATACATACATACTCTTCTCATTCACTCTTAAACATATTTCCTCACCTCATTTGCTACTGCCAAGACCCTCAAGACCCAGGAACAACTTCCATAATCGTTTGAGCTCTTTTCCAAGTCGAAAAAGTTCCATTCAATCACTTGATTATCATTTTAACAAGCAACGTACAACATATCCGAGTTCTAGACCATTATAACGAATTCTACACCACCTCTTTGGTGTTGTAAGTGATTTCTAACTCTTTTCCATTCGTTCTTAATGATTCTAACTATATCATGCATCATATTAATCTTGTTCGATCATCATTTACTTTCTACGCTTTATTTCAAGTTATTTTATTTCTTTTTCATTGTACATATGACCTCTTATTTATGGATGGCTAGATTTTACGAGTTACATGTTTATTCGACCTTTACATATTCATATTAACGCATATCGAACCTCCTTTTATTCCTATATCGAATCTTATAACACAGGTAGATGTCATTTTATTTTTGTACCATGTATCGATCGACCCATACATGACCTAAATATAGTCGAAATCGAACACACACCATATTTTTTTTATTTCTCAACTCGTTTCTTAATAAGCTCACCTAATAAGTTATTTTTATAAGTTTCCCTTAATAAGCTCATATAAGCCCTTTAAAAGTCCCAAACTAATCGATACTCGGACTGTTAATAAACTCACTTATTTTTACTTATTGAGCTTAAAAGCCCAATAAGCAAATTTTAAGCAGTAGCAATAAGCTGTTGTAATAAGCTCTTTTGTATGATTTTTAAAACCCTTAAGTGAGCCCAATGATAAGCCTAAAAAGTCCTAAATCACATCGGATCATAAAAACTTAATGGGCTTTGTTTTTAAATCGTTAAAGCCCATTTAGCTTAAAAATATGCACTTTGGCTAATAAGCAGTTGAAATTTACTTAAATAAGCTTTATTAAGTTGTTGAAACTCTCGGAAAACTTTTCCCACTCTTTTTGTAAATTTTGGACTTATTTTGCAAAATATTGATCAAATCGGGTTAAAAGTGTAAAATTCCCAAAACTATGTTGCAAACTGTAAATTTCATAACTTAAAGGTGGATATTGTAAAAACAGTAAACATAAGGCTAAAAATGTAACACTTAACCTTTTTGGACTAAATATGTAATAAGATACTAACGGAGGACTAACGGTGCAAAAACTAACTCCGTTAGGGTAGAAAGTGTAAATTCTGTATAAGACCAAGGACTGAACAGTAACATTAATCCATATTCATTCTTATTTCATGTTTTACACATTTTCATTTAAACATATGCATTTTACAATTCGTTTCAATATATTTACTTTCGTTACGTTTATATAATTATAACGAACTTTTAACGATTTACTTAACGTACTATTCAACAACTATCGAGGGAATGATAATTATGAATTCAATAACATAAAAACAAGATAATATTACGTATAATATTATTTTTGAACATTAAGCATTTTAAGCATATCAAACTCACACATCACAAACCAAATCGTTATCCGTTACTCAGTTTCACACTCATTATTCGTATTGAGCCACAACTGTCAAAATCTTAGACTTCACTATTATTCAGGTCGTATGTTAGAGCCATTCCCATAACTTACTTGATTTCACATTTCACCTTGCCAGTTACACTCAAGGTGAGTCATAGCCCCACTATTACTTTATTACTCATTTTAAACTACTTGGGGTGAGAAACATACAAAACACTTTTCAAGGACCAACACTATACTCATGTTTTATCAAACTATTACGCAACGATTAGCCTAAGCATTGTATCCCCTTCATGCCCAAACTCATGAACCGTCAATTCCACTTGGAAAGCGCGAATGCTATAAATAGATCTATTAGGGATGACACCCCCGTTCGGTTTGGCCAGGTTGACCAAATGAGCGTATAACATGTCGAAACACGAGTGTCTCGGGATAGACACTTACACGGGTCTTTATTTAACGTGCTTCTAGAGCATGCACATTGTCAAGCTTCAGTTGCATGAACTTAGTGCTAGCGTAATAGACATTTATATTAATGTGTCATCATTGTGATGGTCACATGCTTCACTTATGGTCCAACTTTACTGCTTTATATAAACCTATGAACTCACAAACCTTTGTGTTGACACTTTTAGCATGTTTTTCTCAGGTGTTTAATTGTTGATATATGATGATGCAAGGCAGTGCGTGGCAGGGGCATAGGCACACTTTGGAGTGTACACGTAACACTCATTACCAGGGTTTTTGTACTATGGAAAAACTAATAAATATTATGGGCCTTGTTTTTCGCAATCTCAATTATGTAAAACTTATGTTTTAATTAATGAAGCTTTTAAAACGGATTTGATAAATTCGTTCTCTATTACTTATGTTGTGATCCAATAAGTAGCACCCCAGATATTATTTCCGTTGTGATCTGATTTGGGGGTGTTACAGATTGGCATCAGAGCTAAGGTTATAGAGAACTAGGTACACATAAAACCTAGACGATAACCGTTTTTTACAAAAACTCAACCTATGACCGCCATGTGCCAGCCTGCCTTACTTGCCACCTTACTTGCTACTCTACTTATTGTTTCAACAAGCTTAGCATATACTACGTGCTACTTTGATAACACATACTTTCGTGTTAATTCTTAACATATACTTACGTGCTACTTCGATGACACATACCTTCGTGTTAATTGTATACATATACATATGTACTTATTTGTTGGCTTATACTTTTTAACCTTATATTTATACTATAAGTATCTTCTATATACTTACACACACACGTACACCGTCTTTGTCACGGACGATGCCTTCTCTTATGAAATCTTACTATTCAACTCTGAGTTTAACCACTCATTTTATTCCCTTGAAACACTTATATTGCTATCGTATAGGAAATCACCCATTTACTTGAACGCGACTTTATCCTATCACGCTATAACTTGTCACCTGAAAGGCAAGACCTAAAATTAACAGCCCTGGAACAACTCATAGCCCAACGAGTCGCGGAGGCTATCGAGACGGGAATCCGTATGGCATTGATGGGCCGTGAAACACATCAGGAAACTAAGAGCACTAACCACAAAAGAAAGTTTGAAGATGGCTCAAAATCCAACCACCTGCCAAACAAGCGACAAGAGGTCGCCAAGGTTTACTCTGCTAGACCCAGTGACCAGAAGGTCTATGCAGGCAAATCACCATTGTGCAATCGTTGTAAGCTTTACCACAACGGACCACGCACCGTGAAATGCCGAAATTGTTGAAAGGTCGGACATATAACCAAGAACTGCAGAGCTCCCATTTATGCCACTGCTCAGAGAGCACCACCAGCTAGTCAGAAAGCTCCTACCATCAACGACAAAGCCTTCATTACCTGCTTCAGTTGTGGAAAGAAAGGGCACTACAAGAATGAGTGTCGACAGAAGAAAAGCTCGCCAAGACTCGGACGTTATGGGCAGAGGTTAAAGCGTTTACGTCAAGGACGTAACTAATCTTAGATTCACATGTATCGTTCCTGTACCCACTAAACCGAGTAGTCTTCAGTTAGTGTCTGGTGTATTTTTTTCCCAATAAGCTTGTAATTTTCAAATCTTGTAACCGACTTTTAATCTATAACAAGCTCATTTTGTCATAACTCTCTGTTGTGATTTAATCTTTTCTATCATGCTCTACTGAAATGCTATTCATTTATGTGATGACTTCTCATACTCTCATGCAAAATCTCATCATTTGTTACTTTCTTTTGTAGACAAATGGCTCCACGTAAATCAAACCGTACTCGCAACGCAACTAATGCCACTCCCCCTCCAAACGTAGCCAACCAGCCAATCTTGGCATAACTTGTGGCACAGCAGGTGGCAGAAGCCATGGCCGCTGCTGCCAACGTGGGATCAAGCACTAACACCGGTGACAGAGCCACGAGACCCACTAATGTCAGTCGGGGCTGCACATACAAAGAATTTTGTGCTTGTGATCCAGGAAGCTTTGGAGGTACTGAGGGAGCTGTCAGCTTGGCAAGATGGCTAGAAAAGTTGGAAACTGTGTTTCGCATCTGCAATTGCGAAGAAGAATCCAAAGTTAAGTATGCCTCGTACACTTTGACAGGCAGTGCTTTAACTTAGTGGAACTCTTACATGAAGTCATCAGGAATGGATATTGCTTACGCTATGGCATGGGAGCAATTCAAAGATTTAATGCTCCAGAAATATTGCCCTCGCACTAAGGTAAAAAAGATGGAGGCGGAATTTTGGAACTTAAAGGTTCAAGGCACCAACATTGTGGTATACTGATGAAGCGAAAAGTGTACCGCTTTTAGGGGGTCATTTAAGCCCTAAATCGTATTTATTTGATCAAATATTGCCCTAAATCGTTCCTTTTGTCATTTTAGGTACTTTGGAGAAGAAATCTGGAAAAGGAAGCATTTTGGACGTTTTTGGAGCATAAAAGTGAAGAAAACGACAAAGTCTCAAAAATCTGCTGAAAAGTACCTGTGACGGCGTCAAGCCCCAGTGTGACGCCGTCAACCCTTGATAGGCCAGAGAGGATTTTGGAAGATTAAAGGGGGACGGCGTCAAGAAGGCCGTCAACCCTTGACGGGCCAGAGAGGATTTTGGAGGATTAAAAGGGGACGGCGTCAAGAAGGCCATCAAGAAACCCTAACCGCGGCGAGGTGACGGCGTCACGCTCTATAACGTGACGCCGTCAGATCTGTTTTCCTATATATACTTTCATAATTTTTAGTCATTAGTGTGCAACTTTGTGAGGAGAAACCCTAAGACGATTTTTCTGCCATTTTTAAGGGTTTTATACCCTTGGATCTCCCATGTTCAATTGAAGATAAGTAATCAATTAATCATTCAATATGTCTATGTGTTGTTTGATTATATCTTGTTCTTGTCTTTTATTTAACATGCTAGGCTAGATTTATCTTGTGTTTGCTTAGATCTAATGAAACCTAACTATTGATTATTGGTTGTTGGTGTGTTATTAATTGTATTGGATGATTGTTTATCGATGTTAGGCTTAAGAAAACTGGCTAACCTCCTATACGGTAACTTGCTTGAACGTCTTAAGAAACATGAACCAATGCGTACTAAGGTTTTTATGGTTGCATTTAATGCATGAGCGAATTCTAGTGATCCCATGTTAGGAGCTTCTTAGCCGGCTCGACATAGGAGTGAAGTAGGAGCTTGTAGAGTTGGGGAAGTACGTACGCCACCCCACGATTGGTATTAAGGAATACACCCGTCATCCACGCAATTAATACACACTAATTAACCGGTAAAAGATAGTTAGGGAGTAAGGAAATCTAAGTAAACACATTTCTCTCCACATAAGTTCCACAACCTTTTTATTTTCAGTTATTTTATTTTATTTGCAATTGTAGTTATTTGGGTTTGTTGACTAGCAACTAATTCCGCCCACTCCTTCAAACCCGAGATTTTACTTGCTTTTATAAAAATATAAAAATACAAAAAGAATCTTCCCTCACCCTTAGACCTATTAGAGTAGTTTTTCAATCCTAACGACACTATTCCCCTAGAGAACGATCAATCCCCCGGTACTTGCCACTACACTATACTACATCGGTCAGGTACACTGCCTGGTGGGGATTGCAAGCCTCTTGAGATCCCTCGAGAGGTAAAACCTGTTGTAAGGTCGCAAAACCACGCATCAAGTTTTTGGCGCCGCTGCCGGGGAATAGTTATTGTTTAGGTTGAATTTTTATTTTATTAGGTCTACTCACTAGATTCCTTTCTAGTGAGATTTTTATTTTATTTTTCTAGGTTTTCTTTAGTCTATCTTTTTTCTTCGTTTCTTTGTTCGTAACCATTACCATCCGACATCATGGAAGGTGGTAATATCCTCGATCCCAACAACCCACCACCACAACAACACCCACCTCCTAGAGCCCGTATCTTAGGAGACTACTCTCGTCCTAGCCACCATGGCTATCGAAACACCATTGAGCTCACTCAAGGAGCCAATGTCACTCCCTTGCGATCCGACACAATCCGGTTGGTGCAAAGCGGATGCGCATTCCATGGACTTCGTTCCGAAGATCCTAATCAACATCTCAAGGACTTTCTCAAAATCGTTGATTCCATAGACCTTGATGTTGCCACTCGAGAGACGACCCGACTGCGTCTCTTTCAATTCTTTCTGCGGGACCAAGCTAGTCAATGGCTAGAGCGTCTACCCGCAGGATCCATCACCTCTTGGGATGATCTCACCACTCGTTTCCTTGCTCAGTTTTTCCCACCAGGAAGAACTACCAAGCTAAGGAATGATATCTTGATGTTCCAACAACGTCAAGGCGAAACCCTCTACGAGGCATGGACTCGATTCAATGACTTACTCCAAAAAGTCCCTCACCATGGCATAGAACTTTGGCTCCAAGTCCAAACCTTCTATGACCACATCAATCTCTCCACGAGGCAAACCATTGACCAATCGGCCGGTGGTAAGTTACGTGATCTAAGTGCGGAACAATCATGGGCTCTCTTGGAAGATCTTGCTCTTTATGACAACGAAAGTTGGAATGATCCCCGTGATTTGAATAAAACGGTCAAGGCAATATCTTTGCCTTCGAACAATTCAAGCACTTCCGACCGTAGGATCATAGAACTTGAAGACCAAGTCAAGTTTCTTATGAAATCCTACGAGGCTCCTAAACCTTCAAGCCAAGTGAACAAAATCACTTCTTCGTGTGAATTATGTAGTGGTCCCCACGACACTCGTGATTGCATGGAACTCCCCGAACAAGCTTTTGCGGACTACGCATCCTCGCGTACCGACGGAGCGGGAGACAAGTGGTACACTTTCAAACCCGAGCCAAACCCCTACGGTGATTCATACAACCCCTCATGGAAAAATCACCCAAACCTTAGGTGGAAACAAAACCAAAACGCACAACAAACCAATTCTTCCAACCCACCTAATCGTTTTCAATCAAGCAGTTCATCCCCGAACCGTACTTTCAATAACAATCCTTCCAACAATTATGGTAGTACCAATAATCTTGAAGGATTGATGTCCAAATTTATGGCATCTCAAGAAGCTCGGATAGCTAGATTCGAATCCGAATTCAATCAACAACAAACGGAGATGACCAATAAAATTGACAACTTATTGAAAGCCCTAGACAACCAAGTGCTATCACCTCCACATAAGGACGCTAGGAACACAAAGAGCGGACCCCAAGTAAAAGACCCCTCTTCATCCAAACATGTCCACTTCGTCAACATTGTCACTATTAAACCAATTGATAGGAATGAGGATAATAGTGAACCTGAGGATGAGGTTAAGAAAGTCGAGGTTGATAAAGAAGTTAGGAAAAGTGAGATTGAAAAAGTAGATGATGATGAGGACTACTTCAATAGGCTACCCACTAAGGAAGAACGCGCATATCATACAGACTTATTCGATGACCCCGAGACACCATACTTCCTAGGTAGACCAATTATAGAAATGGGCGACCCTTCTAATCTCAACATACCATGCAACATCGGACATTTACATGTGTGGAAAGCTTACATCGACCTTAGATCGCCCATAAACATCATGACTAGAGCCCACTACAACTTGATAATGAAAAATCAACTTGGGTATAGGATGCTCCCTGATAAGGGTTGGATGAGTAACTTCACGGGAAGAGTTAAGGGATTACCAGTTTATGTAGGAAACTTCACCTATGCCACCGACTTTGTAATTGTAGAAGATATCCGCCCAATAGTCGATGCATGCTTAACTCAAGTAGTTTTTGGAAAACCATTTGTTGAGGTCTCTAGAATGACTTATGAACCTCTCTTAGGGATAGTTAGGTTTAAGGATGAGACCGATGAGGTAAACTACCAAATGCCATATAAGATAGAGCAATTCCAACACTTGTCAAATGTTGAGAAGGAGCTTAAGCAAGCAGTCTACTATAGGAATGTTGGAGATAGAAGTAAAGGAGTAGACTATGTTATGGAAAGGATATCTGGTTTCTACAAGGATTGTTTGAAATTAGGACCGGAATATAAAACCGGACATGAGAATGGCCTAGAAACCGTGACCAATGATGGAGTCACGTAATGTACGGTGACTTTGAGTCTAGTTACAAGACTCGTTAATAAAGAAAAGCGCTTCTTGGGAGGCAACCCAAGCTTTATTTGCTTTGTGTGTTTATTTATTTGTTTGTTTGATTTTATTTGCTTCCGTATGTATGTTTAATTTTTATTATTATTGATTCATGTTCGAAACTAAATTGTGAAAATGCTTTATCTTGTTTTTAACTTCGTCTTAACTACATATAAAGGTATTTTGCAAAAAGATAAGTGTAAGGGAAATCCAAATCGGTTTATTAGAACAAATGAACATGATTCGTAACAATAATAAATTAACATACATATTAGTATTTGTTTGAGTCAAATGCTTGTATCGAGTCATAATGATATTTTACAGGAATTCCAGGAAGTAAGGTATAGGTTTTTCCAGAAATTTTCTTGAAACTTAACATGAGAATTCTGTCAGATCATTTCTGACGGCGTCAGGCTTTACAACCTGACGGCGTCAGGTTTTAATTTTCTGAAATTTTTGAAAGTTTTTTTTTTCTTCCGAAATCATAAAATGCTTTATTAAATCTCTAACTTATAAACTCCAGGAATCTGCAAAATAATCATTCCACAAGCATTATATCCTTATACAGATTTATCCCGCCGATGTTATGCAGGTTTTCGTGTTTGTTTTCTCAGGATTAACAGGTTATTTTGGACAAGGAGATGTATGTGGAATCAAGCTTTTGGCGCTGCTTTAGTCTTGAAGCTTCAACATTACCTTGGAAGAAGATCTAACCATGTTACCCCTTTATCCACCGAGCGAATCAGGGGAGTATTTGATTTCATTCTTTTACCTTATTTACTTTTACATCTTGTTATTTGAACATTGGGGACAATGTTCATCTTAAGTGTAAGGGGGGGTAAAGTACGATACCTTAGAGAATGCTATTACGCTTGATTTTTCGTTTGTTTAATGGTAGATGTGTAATAAAACTGAGAGAAATACCTGTTAAGGCAATTTTAGTGCCAAATTTAAATTTTTTTACAACATATAGGAGTGAAACTTTGGTCTTAATGAGCGTCTCACGGATAGGAGTTATATGACTAGCACAAAACCGTACCACTAAAAAATTTTCCACCCCAAATATGTGAGGTTCGCCCCTAGAATTGGTAGGAAAAGCATTTATGCTATGATGTGTGTACCGGTAGCACTTAGATTCTAGAACTTGCGTTAGGACCATTCCGAGGCCACAAGTGAGACTACATTCGTGTAGTTAGATTTACTACATGATAAGAGGCATTAGGATTAACCCATTGTTTTACACCTGTGTTTTTGTTATAATTACATTGACTACATTGGTCAAGTAATTCTCCCACACCCTTTGCGTTGTACTCATTTTTAGTACACGATACCCCTAGTACACCCCTCAGAGCCTATCTTTTCGTTTCTAACTTTAAGCATTTTACTTAAAGTAAGAATTTGTTTACACCCCACTTAAATGTACACCCAAATCGCCTTAGCCTACCTTGTATGCACTCATTTTTAGTGCATTATTGTGACAACATTTGTTTAAACCCCAAGTTAATTATCTAATTGATTACATGGTTGCTAAGTCGAGTCATATCCTTGTACATATTGTTTTGGGACGATTGGGACTCATGGGTAAAGTACTAGTGTAATGGAGTAATGGGGAAGAACAACATTATTACCCCCATATGTGTTAAATATTTTAAAAGTACTCCAAGTGTTTCGATTATCTTAATTCGAGTCATTAGAATAGTTAATTGTAAAGTTATGTAAAAGTTCAAGTGTAAGGGGAGAACCAACCCCCCTGCGATGTATTATTTCGGATGGTAGGGCAAGAGTGTATGCCAAAAAAAAAAAAAAAAAAAAAAAAAAAAAAAAAGTACAAAAAAACATACGGACTACCATCCCGTTTCATTTTATGTTTATTTTATCTTTTTGTTATTTCTTTCATTAGCTTAAGTCGAGTCTAGTCTTGGCTTAGCAACGCCATATTGTACATGTAATTAATCAAGATCTTTAACTCGCCACCAGTAAAATATCCTTTATCCAACAAAACCGTGTTTATCATATCCCTACACCTAACGTTATAACCCGTTTAAAAGCCCTCTTTGATAGTTTATCTTAGGTGCTTACGCCTAGTGGAGGAGGTTTTTGATCCTTTCCCAAGCCTATGGTAATCTATTTGCTATGAAAGGTAGTGAGAGATATTATTCATTTTAATTTATGAGATATACTTTTATGACACCTGAGAGATGTGAGTATCTAAACACTACTTGTGAGGTGCTAGTTTGTAATCTTCGTGCTTATTATGATTAAAGTGGAACGACTATTTGTTGTAATTACTTTTATATTAGCGTTAAATGACCCCTAACTTGTATTTTGATTAGAATAAAAGCGCATTTGCTTGAGGACAAGCAAATCTCAAGTGTAAGGGTATTTGATGAAGCGAAAAGTGTACCGCTTTTAGGGGGTCATTTAAGCCCTAAATCGTATTTATTTGATCAAATATTGCCCTAAATCGTTCCTTTTGTCATTTTAGGTATTTTGGAGAAGAAATCTGGAAAAGGAAGCATTTTGGACGTTTTTGGAGCATAAAAGTGAAGAAAACGACAAAGTCTCAAAAATCTGCTGAAAAGTACCTGTGACGGCGTCAAGCCCCAGTGTGACGCCGTCAACCCTTGATAGGCCAGAGAGGATTTTGGAAGATTAAAGGGGGACGGCGTCAAGAAGGCCGTCAACCCTTGACGGGCCAGAGAGGATTTTGGAGGATTAAAAGGGGATGGCGTCAAGAAGGCAATCAAGAAACCCTAACCGCGGTGAGGTGACGGCGTCACGCTCTATAACGTGACGCCGTCAGATCTGTTTTCCTATATATACTTTCATAATTTTTAGTCATTAGTGTGCAACTTTGTGAGGAGAAACCCTAAGACGATTTTTCTGCCATTTTTAAGGGTTTTATACCCTTGGATCTCCCATGTTCAATTGAAGATAAGTAATCAATTAATCATTCAATATGTCTATGTGTTGTTTGATTATATCTTGTTCTTGTCTTTTATTTAACATGCTAGGCTAGATTTATCTTGTGTTTGCTTAGATCTAATGAAACCTAACTATTGATTATTGGTTGTTGGTGTGTTATTAATTGTATTGGATGATTGTTTATCGATGTTAGGCTTAAGAAAACTGGCTAACCTCCTATACGGTAACTTGCTTGAACGTCTTAAGAAACATGAACCAATGCGTACTAAGGTTTTTATGGTTGTATTTAATGCATGAGCGAATTCTAGTGATCCCATGTTAGGAGCTTCTTAGCCGGCTCGACATAGGAGGTAAGTAGGAGCTTGTAGAGTTGGGGAAGTACGTACGCCACCCCACGATTGGTATTAAGGAATACACCCGTCATCCACGCAATTAATACACACTAATTAACCGGTAAAAGATAGTTAGGGAGTAAGGAAATCTAAGTAAACACATTTCTCTCCACATAAGTTCCACAACCTTTTTATTTTCAGTTATTTTATTTTATTTGCAATTGTAGTTATTTGGGTTTGTTGACTAGCAACTAATTCCGCCCACTCCTTCAAACCCGAGATTTTAATTGCTTTTATAAAAATATAAAAATACAAAAAGAATCTTCCCTCACCCTTAGACCTATTAGAGTAGTTTTTCATTCCTAACGACACTATTCCCCTAGAGAACAATCAATGCCCCGGTACTTGCCACTACACTATACTACATCGGTCAGGTACACTGCCTGGTGGGGATTGCAAGCCTCTTGAGATCCCTCGAGAGGTAAAACCTGTTGTAAGGTCGCAAAACCACGCATCATATACACACAACGCTTCCAAGAGTTAGCATTATTATGTCCTGAGTTGGTTGCTACTGAGGCGCGAATGATAGAGCGTTACATCGGAGGATTACCCTTGAACATCAGAGGGAATATATTGGCTGCTAATCCTATTGACTTACATAACACAATCTCCATCTCTCACAACTTAATGGATCAGGTGATCCAAGATATGGCAGAAGAGGGAGGAGATAACAAAAGGAAATGGGAAGACAACTCAAGAGCCAACCATCAGCCAAACAAAAACCCCAATAACAACAATAACCAGAACAAGCGAAAAGAGTTCGCCAAGGTCTATACTGTTGGGTCGGGAGAAAAGAAGGTTTATGTAGGGAAGTTGCCCTTGTGTAACCGTTGTAACTACCACCACAACGGGCAGTGTGCTGGAAGGTGTCACAACTGTCAGAAGATAGGACATATGGCCAAAGACTGCAGGTCTAGAGCCCTCGCAGGAGCACAGACGGAACCAGAGAATAATCGAGGGGCTGATGTAACCTGCTATGGGTGCGGAAAGAAGGGGCATTATAGGAACAAGTGCCAGGAAAACGTGGACAACTAGGCTTGAACGTAATATCAAAAAGTCGACTGCCCTATATGTCGAGACCTAAGTTTAGATTCTCTTAAATTGTATCCCTGTGAGGTCACATTAGTACTTTCCTACGAACTTTGTCATATTGTATGAATCCAGTGTACGTTTATCTTGAATTATAAGCTTATTTGACTCACAACTATCTGAAAAATCATATCAACTAGATGTATTAACTGTCGCTCATTACACTCCATATTTTCCCACTTATTTTATAAACTATTGTGATTTTCATTCTACAAACCATTTCGCGGTTTCCTTACTAACATTTTTCCGTCATCCTACGAGCTGTTTTATCACAACCAGTTGTGACTTTACTACTACCTCATAAACAGAAATACTGGTATGTCTTCAAACTAAACCCAGCATTGCATCGTTGGACCTTGATTATACAAAGCCTGATCACCTATGTATAATCCAGGTAGGACCATACTATGCTAGGAATGGTTACCTTTAATTTTTATCAAAAGTCAAGTTTTCTATTTTCCACTTTCGAGAACTCAAAAACTCTCATGTGTAAGTACATAAAAGTAGTGCAACTTATGGGCATTCACGCTAATAAGCACCCTAACCAAGTAGAATTCTACACCACCTTACAACATAAATTCAGCTTTACCCCACATCACTTTTAATCTGGAAGAAATCAAGATTTACAACCGCCTACACTTTATCAAAGAACCTGTTGAGCTCATAGACCTAGAGCTCAAGAGATTGAAACATAGTCGAATCCCGATTATCAAAGTTTGTTGGAATTCCCGAAGAGGCCCTAAATACACGTGGGAACGTGAAGATGAATTCAAGGCCAAATATCCCCATCTTTTTGTATATTTAACTGATAACATGAATTGAATGTCGGGACAAGATTCAAATAAGGTTGGGAGACTGTAACAAATGGTAATTTTCCCATTTTAATAATAATTATTTTATAAGAAAATGCGCATTTATTTTCTGACATCTATTAATGAGAGGTTATCTCATTTAATTACGTTATTACACTACGATAACTCAAACACATTGATACATGATTACAATACAATGGAACGAGCTCACACACGGACCACAAAAATCCCTTATACGAATAATAAACCAAACGGACCCTTATTACTATTCCTGGCCCAACTTTGGCCTGACACTATTCAAAAAGCCCAACCCAATGTCCTATTTTCTTTTAATCTCACTCGACTAAACACACTAAGCTTTGCCTTGATTTCTTTTAAATTCGACACATAACTCATACAACATTTTACACATCTCGAATCTTCATACATCAAGGAATCAGGATTGACAACTCTCACCTTCTAAATCAAACGTTTGATCTATAAACGAGGCACAAAGTATAACGCATTCGAGACATGTACAAATTCAACAAATATCAAACCAAATTAACCAAACGCGACAAAACAAACTTTAACCTATGTCTTTGATTTTTTATAGTCGAATGAGAGTTCATGGAACCATTCCTAACCATTTTCAAGTTATTGGACACGTTAGAAATCATTGTTGGACCTTTTATGTATATCGAATGGTACATATATATGCACAACTTGTGCATAACCGAACCAAGCTAGCCAACCCCCTCCTAATACCTTCATACTCGATCAGGACATCATATTATACTCTAAATATCTCATAAAATCTATGCTATAGAATAAAATCCTAAAACTTGCTACATTTAAAAACAATATAAATACATATACATGCATACATGAACTCGACATACATACACACTCTTCTTATTCACTCTTAAACATATTTCCTGACCTCATTTGCTACTGCCAAGACCCTCAAGACCCAGGAACAACTTCCATAATCGTTTGAGCTCTTTTCCAAGTCGAAAAAGTTCCATTCGATCACTTGATTATCATTTTAACAAGCAACGTACAACATATTTGAGTTCTAGACCATTATAACGAATTCTACACCACCTCTTTGGTATTGTAAGTGATTTCGAACTCTTTTCCATTCGTTCTTAATGATTCTAACTATATCATGCATCGTATTAATCTTGTTCGATCATCATTTACTTTCTACGCTTTATTTCAAGTTCTTTTATTTATTTTTCATTGTACATATGACCTCCTATTTATGGATGGCTAGATTTTACGAGTTACATGTTTATTCGACCTTTACATATTCATATTAACGCATATCGAACCTCCTTTTATTCGTATATTGAATCGTATAACACGTGTAGATGTCATTTTATTTTTGTACCATGTATCGATCGACCTATACATGACCTAAATATAGTCGAATCGAACACACACCATATTGTTTTTATTTCTCAACTCGTTTCTTAATAAGCTCACCTAATAAGTTATTTTTATAAGTTTCCCTTAATAAGCTCATATAATCCCTTTAAAAGTCCCAAACTAATCGATACTCGGACTGTTAATAAACTCACTTATTTTTACCGATTGGGCTTAAAAGCCCAATAAGCAGATTTTAAGCAATAGCTATAAGCTATTGTAATAAGCTCTTTCGTATGATTTTTAAAACCCTTAAGTGAGCCCAATGATAAGCCTAAAAAGTCCTAAATCACATCGGATCATAAAAACTTAATGGGCTTTGTTTTTAAATCGTTAAAGCCCATTTAGCTTAAAAATAAGCACTTTGGCTAATAAGCAGTTGAAATTTACTTAAATAAGCTTTATTAAGATGTTGAAACTCTCGGAAAACTTTTTCCACTCTTTTTGTAAATTTTGGACTTATTTTGAAAAATATTAGTCAAATCGGGTTAAAAGTGTAAAATTCCCAAAACTATGTTGCAAACTGTAAATTTCATAACTTAAAGGTGGAAATTGTAAAAACAGTAAACATAAGGATAAAAATGTAACACTTAACCTTTTTGGACTAAATATGTAATAAGATACTAACGGAGGACTAACGTTGCAAAAACTAACTCCGTTAGGGTAGAAAGTGTAAATTCTGTATAAGACCAAGGACTGAACAGTAACATTAATCCATATTCATTCTTATTTCATGTTTTACACATTTTCATTTAAACATATGCATTTTACAATTCGTTTCAATATATTTACTTTCGTTACGTTTATATAATTATAACGAACTTTTAACGATTTACTTGTTACACCCCGTGCCCGCTTAGACCAAAAACTTTGAACTTTGACGCGGAAACGTTTGACTTTTATGGACATTCTGTTACTCTTTCGACATCTGACAAAAATACATAAACATTCAGCCCTTGAGGCTATTTTTAAACGAAAGTACACTCAATTACCTTCAAAACGACGGGTGGTGCGACCCGTGACGACTTACGAACTAAAAGATACGAATTTTTGAAAATCGACTAAGACCGACAACAATATGGAAAAGTACCATACGGCTGTATGGGAAAACACCATACGGCCATATGGTCATTCAAACCCTTCTGAGGAAACACCATACGGCTGTATGGAAAATTACCATACGGCCGTATGGCCATCTGAACCTTCTGTGATTCAGACCATACGGCTGTATGGAAATACCATACGGCCGTATGGCCCTCTGACTTGCACTTCCAAAATACTTTTCATCCCGTTTTCGCTACAAACGACCCATACGACTTCCGTTTTACACCAAACTTTACCAAAAGCATTAGATTAACATAAAAAACATGTTTTAAGGGTACTTGACCCGTTTACAACTCAAAATGGGTACGTTTGCGCTTAAACCAAACGCCCCTTTAACTTGGACCATAAACACATAAAACATGCTTAAACATACCAAATGACTACTAAATCGTTATGCAACTCTTGACATACAATTTGACATTTGAATACACATTACAAACCATTAAAGGACTCGCGGGGGTGTCAACCTTGACTTGAGCTCGGTATTCTACCTAGCTCTACTTTCTTACCAATTCTTCTACACTTTGCATACCCAACTCTTACCCTTATTCGCCATCACATTAAGCACCTTAGCCTACAAAACATTGAAACATTAAACCGTAAGCACGAATGCTTAGTAAGTAAAACGGTTATAACATAACATTACAATTCATTCTCACATTTCACATCATAACCTTTAGTCCACATAACATTTAAGCATTAACACATACCTTATTACTTAAGCACCAATACCCCTTCCTAATCCAACCTTGACTAATCCATCACTAACCTTACACTTAATTCCACATAACATAGTCATACACAAACATCCATTAATCTTGACATATATGCCATCTAGACACAAAATGCATAGAAGTAATCATAATATCATTTTATAGCCGGTTTACTTACCTTATCTCCAAGCTAAGAGGCCACCTATAACATCACCATCATCATCTTCATCCGTTACCATCATCATCATCATCATCCTTTATTGTTACATTAAAACCCATTAAAACACAACACCATAAATCAAGGGTTTACACAACCCATCTAAACTTACCCATAATCATTTCCCTATCATCATATGATCATTCTTTAATCATATGATGAAACCCACTTTAATCATAAACCCTAACCTCATTATCATCAAAATAGAGAGAATACTTACTTGGGAATCATTGGTAGGGATAACATAGGGGCACTAGGTCTTCATTTTCTTCATCCTAAGCCTCCAACTAGTTTTCCCTCTCTTTTTCCCTCTACTTATAACCGTACCAACAACACCCTCTAATAATTGGGTGAAAATCTAGAATTTCCTAGATAAAGCTAGTTAGGTGATAACTTTGGCCATTTGGCAAGATTGGCCCCTCAAGTCCCATTCTTTCTATTTTGGCCACACTACATATCTTAATACTTTGGTCTATTGCAACTTTAACCGTTGAAGTCTATTTCCTTTATATTCTTGCCACATAATACTTTCCCTTAACTATACAATACATTCTTTGACCATCATTTGACTATCGGGTTTGACCATTACGCAACAAACATTGACTGGCCAATCACATGAGGTCTTTATTCCACTTTCATCTAGGGTGGGGTCCCAGTACCCGGGGAACGGGTCTAACAATTCTACCCCCCTTATTTAGATTTCGTCCCCGAAATCTCTCGTCTATTTCTAACCAAAACTTAGTCCCACCTTGATCCCGTTCTTATTACTTTCCATTCTTCATCCTTTTTAGTTGCAATGATCTAAGTGACCTTGCAATTCAATGTCCACTATACGCACATCATATCCTTAACTCATTTCATTTCTAGCTTAACTTTTCTAACATTTCATTTCTTTTTAGTTATTATGTCATTCAAGACATGTTCCTTGCTTCTAATATATGCCATTTAACCATTTCTAAGCCTATCGCATAACCTTCTAACTAGTTCCATTTAACTTTTTCATCAAGGACTACATGTCACTTGAACATTACACACCCTTTTAGCCTTTCATAAGTCAATTATTCATTAACTTTCTACTTTTATCGCAATCTTACCACTAACTCATTGACATTTTTACTACACGTTACATTCGCCTTTACTTCTCTTCTCAAAATTTTATAGAGCTTTTAATCCATATTAGCGTTTATTAGCATTCATTATCCCACATTTTCCTTTAATTCATATTGCAACAAGCATATCGTTTCAAACTTTAATCGTTTTAACTTACATTTAAACTCCTAAATCCTATACTTCCCTTGACGTTTCCCACCTAGGGTCATCATTCAACTCATTGTCTATCCACATATCTTAGCTCCTTATGACTTCTAATCATCCTAGACTCCTTCTTCTACCCTTTCACCCTACTCATGCCATGTCGGGAACACATAAGCCCACTCATTCGTATTTCCTTATTTACATGGAGAGGCGTCCCAAACGATGTAAATCAAGAAATACAAACTCATGGTTCGGTGATTCATAATTTCTTTATTCAAATGAAAAGGCGTCCCAATCCATTTAAATAAAGAAACCATAAACCATCCTACCTACATACTTCCGACATAACACTCGCACTACTATTACTTGCTTTAACTTTCAATCTTCCATGTTCTTCATTTTAAACTTTTCCATTTTCTAGCTTGGATCCACTTTACTTTAACATTTTCCCCGAAGGGACTATTACACATGCCAAAGATGTAGGCAATCTTTGCCGGTGAAGGCAATACGTTTTATCCCGAAGGATTTCTTTAACACATCCCGAAGGATTCTTTAACATTCATTGACTTGGTCATCCCGAAGGATACCACCTTTAACATTTATCCCAAAGGATCATTAACATTCACGCTTCATCACTTTCACATTATCACATTGGATCCAAGCTATTAACATTTAACACACACACTATCCCATCCATTTTATTTTGTGAACGCAAGCTCATACTGCATATGAACTTGCTTATTATAAGTACACACTTCTATGTGTTTATCATCTTACATTCTAATCCGCTTTAATCATTTTCATCCTCTTACTTTACCCCTTAGTCCAACCGACTCTTTCCACTTTTAAACCTTGCATAGGTTAACTTATATTCGTTCATTAGTACCATTCGTTCTTCTTGCACGTTTTAGTTACTCACACATTTTCTACGTCGTTACACTTTTCACTCTAGCTTACATTCTTTAACCCACGTTAATCATTTCCACCTTTTACATTACACGTTAGTCTACTCAACTCTTTTACTTATAGACTTTACACATATCGTCAGTTGTAACACTTGCATTCATTATTAATAATTACCGCTAATCGCCTTAGCCGTAATATAATGATTTTAAGACAACACCTTTACTTCATACACACTCATCTCATTCTTTCTTGCATTCTTGACTCATCGCATTCTTATTCTTATACCTTAACTTGTCTTATTTTAGTTATTTATGTGTTTAAGCAATATTGTTCAATTTCACCATTTACGTACCATCATATCATTCAGCCTTGTTACACATTCGCATCCATACTTATATTCTCATACCTTACTTACCCTTAACCCGTCTCTATACTATCTTAACATCAATCATTAGGCATATATATATATATATATATATATATATATATATATATATAACGAGACCATATGTTGGTCACATTAATATCCTACGGTCCACAATGATTACATGCCGTTATTCCTTAGCCTCATTCTTTAACCCTCATACCATTTATCACTATATCATTAGTACATTAGTTTCATTTTATCTTTTCGCGTCATACCTTAGTACCTTTACAATGTTCCATACTTTAAACATCAACATTTAGATTTACTTATTAGCCCATCTCTAATGCCGAATACCATTCCTATTCATATTCCATTACCATTACTCTATCCCACCTTTACTAATTCACAAACAATCACCGGCACCGACCGAGGTGCACGGCTAACTAATCACTTAAACACTTCAAGTCCTCCACGGACCTTCATCACATAAACATTAAAACATTAAAACACATTCATCATACTTACTAACTTAAGTTCACATGTCACTTCGCACATTCCTTCCTCTAACTTATACATATACCTTACGCATTCCTTACACCTACGTTTAACGCTTCTACAAGTGGTTTAAGACTAGGCAACCTATAATGGAAACCTAATTCACTTAAACCGAAGCTTTGATACCAAGTTGTTACACCCCGTGCCCGCTTAGACCAAAAACTTTGAACTTTGACGCGGAAACGTTTGACTTTTATGGACATTCTGTTACTCTTTTGACATCTGACAAAAATACATAAACATTCAGCCCTTGAGGCTATTTTTAAACGAAAGTACACTTAATTACCTTCAAAACGACGGGTGGTGCGACCCGTGACGACTTATGGACTAAAATATATGAATTTTTGAAAATCGACTAAAACCGACAAAAATCTGGAAAAGTACCATACGGCTGTATGGGAAAACACCATACGGCCGTATGGTCATTCAAACCCTTCTGAGGAAACACAATATGGCTGTATGGAAAATTACCATACGGCCGTATGGCCATCTGAACCTTCTGTAATTCAGACCATACGGCTGTATGGAAATACCATACGGCCGTATGGCCCTCTGACTTGCACTTTCAAAATACTTTTCATCCCGTTTTCGCTACAAACGACCCATACGACTTCCGTTTTACACCAAACTTTACCAAAAGCATTAGATTAACATAACAAACATGTTTTAAGGGTACTTGACCCGTTTACAACTCAAAATGGGTACGTTTGCGCTTAAACCAAACGCCCCTTTAACTTGGACCATAAACACATAAAACATGCTTAAACATACCAAATGACTACTAAATCGTTATGCAACTCTTGACATACAATTTGACATTTGAATACACATTACAAACCATTAAAGGACTCGCGAGGGTGTCAACCTTGACTTGAGCTCGGTATTCTACCTAACTCTACTTTCTTACCAATTCTTCTACATTTTGCATACCCAACTCTTACCCTTATTCGCCATCACATTAAGCACCTTAGCCTACAAAACATTGAAACATTAAACCGTAAGCACGAATGCTTAGTAAGTAAAACGGGTATAACATAACATTACAATTCATTCTCACATTTCACATCATAACCTTTAGTCCACATAACATTTAAGCATTAACACATACCTTATTACTTAAGCACCAATACCCCTTCCTAATCCAACCTTGACTAATCCATCACTAACCTTACACTTAATTCCACATAACATAGTCATACACAAACATCCATTAATCTTGACATATATGCCATCTAGACACAAAATGCATAGAAGTAATCATAATATCATTTTATAGCCGGTTTACTTACCTTATCTCCAAGCTAAGAGGCCACCTATAACATCACCATCATCATCTTCATCCTTTACCATCATCATCATCATCATCATCATCCTTTATTGTTACATTAAAACCCATTAAAACACAACACCATAAATCAAGGGTTTACACAACCCATCTAAACTTACCCATAATCATTTCCCTATCATCATATGATCATTCTTTAATCATATGATGAAACCCACTTTAATCATAAACCCTAACCTCATTATCATCAAAATAGAGAGAATACTTACTTGGGAATCATTGGTAGGGATAACATAGGGGCACTAGGTCTCCATTTTCTTCATCCTAAGCCTCCAACTAGTTTTCCCTCTCTTTTTCCCTCTCCTTATAACCGTACCAACAACACCCTCTAATAATTGGGTGAAAAATCTAGAATTTCCTAGATAAAGCTAGTTAGGTGATAACTTTGGCCATTTGGCAAGATTGGCCCCTCAAGTCCCATTCTTTCTATTTTGGCCACACTACATATCTTAATACTTTGGTCTATTGCAACTTTAACCCTTGAAGTCTATTTCCTTTATATTCTTGCCACATAATACTTTCCCTTAACTATACAATACATTCTTTGACCATCATTTGACTATCAGGTTTGATCATTACGCAACAAACGTTGACTGGCCAATCACATGAGGTCTTTATTCCACTTTCATCTAGGGTGGGGTCCCAGTACCCGGGGAACGGGTCTAACATTACTTAACGTACTATTCAACAACTTTCGAGGGAACGATATTATGAATTCAATAACATAAAAACAAGATAATATTATGTATAATATTATTTTTGAACTTTAAGCATTTTAAGCATATCAAACTCACACATCACAAACCAAATCGTTATCCGTAACTCAGTTTCACACTCATTATTCGTATTGAGCCACAACTGTCAAAATCTTAGACTTCACTATTATTCAGGTCGTGTGTTGCAGCCGTTCCCATAACTTACTTGATTTCACATTTCACCTTGCCAGTTGCTCAAAGTGAGTCATAGCCCCACTATTACTTTATTACTCATTTTAAACTACTTGGGGTGAGAAACATGCAAAACACTTTTCAAGGACCAACACTATACTCATGTTTATCAAACTATTACGCAACGATTAGCCTAAGCATTGTATCCCCTTCATGCCCAAACTCATGAACCGTCAATTCCACTTGGGAACCGCGAATGCTATAAATAGATCTTTTGGGGATGACACCCCCGTTCAGTTTGGCCAGGTTGACCAAATGCGAATGTATAACATGTCGAAACTCGAGTGTCTCGGGATAGACACTTACATGGGCCTCTATTTAGCGTGGTTCTAGAGCATGCACATTGTCAAGCTTCGGTTGCATGAACTTATTGCTAGCGTAATAGACATTTATATTAATGTGTCATCATTGTGATGGTCACATGCTTCACTTATGGTCCAACTTTACTGCTTTATATAAACCTATATCTTTGTGTTGACACTTTTAGCGTGTTTTTCTTAGGTGTTTAATTGTTGATATATGATGATGCAAGGCAGTGCGTGGCAGGGGCATAGACACACTTTTGGAGTGTACACGTAACACTCATGACTAGGGTTTTTGTACTATGGGACGACTAATAAATATCATGGGCCTTGTTTTCCGCAATCTCAATTATGTAAAACTTATGTTTTAATTAATGAAGCTTTTAAAACGGATTTGATAAATTCGTTCTCTATTACTTATGTTGTGATCCAATAAGTAGCACCCCAGATATTATTTCCGCTGCGATCTGATTTGGTGGTGTTACAGATTTCAAAAGGCATATGTCAGAGAACAAGATTTACAACATCAAATACGAGAATTAATTGTTTCTAACAGTAAATTAGTTTCTAAATTGGAACAAGAAAAAAGTGAGCTCAAACAACAAGTTGAACATCTCAATTCAAAACTTTTGAAAACAACAACCAAGATGTCCACTTGTCTAGCTAGTTTTTCTGAACACAAACAAAATTCAACGAAACAAATTGATTCTTACCTTGATGAAATTGTCGAACTGGAATACAAATTAAAAGAGTTTCAAAACGTTGTTTAACTGGTGAGTCTATCACAACAATACAAACGTTCACTTTGAAACCAAGTCCTAAAGGTCATGGTTTTGCTCTAGGTGATAATAAACCATGTGTTGATATTAATAATGCCTAAAAACATTATTAATACTTCTTGATATCTCTATGTTTTGATAATCACAAAATGTAAACTCATTAAACATAAACTTATTAAATAAACAAGTATTTAGTTGTAAATATTTATTTCTACAACTTAATCACTTAAGGTATGAATAAACAAATGCTTAATGCATTATATGATCAAAGGAACATTTTCTTAATCACTTGATTTTTTATAAAATGACACAAACATTTTATATCTTTTAGAAAATCATTTTTGGTATTTAATAAAAATGTTTAATCCATTATAAATTTATGAATTCAAATTTTCAACCAAAAATGGCAAAAATGTTTCAGAAAAACCTTCCCCACAAAAAGACAAAACTGGGCAACGGTACAGTAGGGCGGCCCCCTTAAATATACTAGGTGGCCCCCTTAATTTTAAGGGGACCGCCCCGCTCCTCCAGCTGTCCAGTTTTGCCTATAAATACTGGACTTTCTCTGGACTTTTTCCTCACCTTTTGCACCCCCAAACCTTCTATTCTAAATCTCTTCTTATCCTTCCAAATCCTTTCTAAATCCTTTGATCATATATTCTTAAGCATTGGTTTCCAAGTGATCCAAGCTTCTACCATTCAAGTGAAAAAGAAGAATACTCCTTCAACAACTAGAGAAGAAGTATTGCAACTTAGTATCATCTTGCTACCTAAGTTGTTTGTATAATCATTCATTCATTTTTGTATAAGTTGTGTATATTTGTTAGATAGGTGTGAGCATAATTGCTTGGGCTAGATTAGTGTGTAACTAGTGAAGTTGTGAAGAAGTTAAGGTGTGTAAGTAGTGAAGGTGTAAAGAAGTAGAAGAGTACATAAGTAGTGCTAGGTTGTGAAGTAGTTGTGAAGCCGGTGTGAAGAAGTTGTGAAGAAGTTGTGAAGAAGTCGTGAAGCCGTTGTGAATAAGTTGTGAAGAAGTTGTGAAGAAGTCGTGAAGAAGTTGTGAAGAAGTCGTGAAGCCGTTGTGAATAAGTTGTGAAGAAGTTGTGTAGAAGTTGTGAGATTGGTTCTAGCTACGATTAGAACCCGACATCTAGCTTTGTGTCGTTAAACCGGTGTAAGCAAAAGTTGTGTAAGGTTTTCTCCGCCATAAGGGAGCTTGTTGACATAGTGAAGAAAACTCTCGAGTTAGGTGCTCGGGGAGTGGAGTAGGGCAAGGAAGGTGTCCTTGTAGCCGAACCACTATAAATCTTTTGTCTCGCGGTTAGATCTTTCCATCTCTATCTTTCTTTTCATTTCATTACTTTACTTGCATTGTTTATTTAGATTTACTTATATTTGTTCATATTGTTCAAGAGTTGAGTTCACATAAATTCGAATCTAAGTAATTTTAAAAGTAAACAAAGTTTTCATAATAAAATTAAAAAGACGTAAAACTATTCAACCCCCCTTCTAGTTTTCCACACCATGTTTTCTACATACAACACTCAAAGAAAATCTAAAGTTGTATAGTGCAGACCAATTATTTGATGAATCAATTGCGCGTGTTGTTGTACATGATTGTGAGGAAGAACAGGAATAGGAAGAAGAGAGTCGATCAAAAATGAGCTTTAAACCATATGGTATACCTTTTGATTATTCAAATGTGCCTCATATTTCTGACACCTTCGTTCCTCAAAAAGAAAAAACAGAACAACCATGGTTCGTAATGCAAATTCATGAATCTTCTTCTGATGTTGGTCCTGTTAAACCAGTGGCACAAATAAATAGTCCTTTACCAACTTCTAGAGTAATTGCACCATTACCTAAACGACGTCTTGTACTTAGGTACTTTGATACGTTTATGGAAGACATCAAACTTTTAGAACAAGCAATTGAACGTAACTCTGAGATAAAAGTTGCCACTTTTCAATCTGCTTACGAAAAAGAAAAGAGAGAAATTTTTCAAAAATAATTTTTACCATACATTCAACATTTGCGTCTTTTTGCTACACACTGGGAACAGGAAATCCAAACAGAAGTAACATCCATGATGAACACTTTCAATGCAACAGAAAATTCAATCTCAAAACAAAAACGTCGAAACAAAGTTTTACAGAATGAAGCTGATCGACTCTTGGAAGATGTTCTAAGTTCTGATATTATCTCTGTGATTATGAATTTGATTTATGAGTCTTGCAATTCTATGCTTGTTAATGATCACACTGCCGACACTGAAACGTTGAGACACGAAATTGAGACTTTAAAAAGAGAAAATGAGAGAATCATTAAACACAATGATGATGTGCAAAATAAACTTTCAACATAAATTTTTCAACTTAATCAGAAGCTTCAATGGTGTCAAACTCAGAGTCTTGATTTTGAATTAAAATTGCAAATTCAAAATGAAACGATGTCCTTTCAAAACAGTCACACATCCAAAGTTGAGAATCTTGATGATGAAAATGATGTTTTAAAATGTCAAATTTTCAAATATGAAAAAGAAATCGAGCATTTAAAAACTGAGTACAAAACCATTTATGACTCATTGAAAACGACTCGATCTCAGCTTTTGAAGGAAAACAATGAATGTCGCCAAAATCGTAATGACACCGTTCGCTTAAATAGAGAACTCGATTCAAAAATTCAACAAAAGAATCACATCATTATTGAACTTAAAGAGAAAATTCAGTTACTAGAAAAGGGAAAGTTTGTTAACAAAAATGTGATTGCACCGAGAATGTACAAAATGGACACAACACCTATGCAAACATCCACTCAGACTACTAATTTGAATCCTTCCACTTCTACAGGAATAGTCCCCACTACTAGCGTTAGCAAATCAAAGCGTAAGAGCAACAAACAGAAAGTGGATTTTGGATATGAATAAACTGAGCTAACCAACTTTATAGCTTCTTTTTGGTGTTGTTCTATATGTAATGGTCTTCTATGGAGCTAGTAAAAAGGTCAAAGCATAAGTAATATTAAGTCTCGGGTTGATTTCACCCGAAACATTCTTTGTTTCTTTTCAAAATATATATATAAATAAGTTTGTCAACTGATAACATAGGTTCTATTAGTCCAGCAATGATATTAATCTTTTACTATGAGATTTATGAATTGAACTCATGTGACATCGTTGTTTAAATTAAGAAAACCTGCATTTATCACAGATGGATTAGTAATAACTTTCAACCAGGGTAAAAATGCATCAATTCATAGCCCTCTTTCTTGATTCTTTGGATAGGAGTTAGGACCCTCTTTTGATTATTTTCTAATTGACCTCTTACGAGATTCAAGCCAATCTATTTAATAAAAGGCATTAAGCAGACAAAGTGAGCGAAGAACTGTTACCATATAAGGTTATCTCAAGTTTTCCACAAAATGACAGCTAGAGCACAAGTCAAGTTCATAACAGGCGAGCAACTTCGAACATGGTTTGGTGGTTAATCAGGGTCTTTTTGTTGGAAAAATCAGCTGACAAAGTAACATTTTCACAACTACTGACACATTTAGTTATATGTTATATATAGTGGTAGCTTATAGGTTTGCATTGTCCTTGAAGACACCCTAGCAACGAGCTAAAATACGTCCAAAGTAAAGTTAATATGAATGGGAAATAGACTATCAAAGTAAGTGACTTGAAACAAAATCTCAAATTGACTTGAGTTTGTCCCACATTGGTGGAGGAACAAACTTTGGATTACTTTATAACTGAAACGTTGAAAATCCAAGTTAGGAAGTTTGATTTCACGAACGCCTATACGTTTGTGACATCTTTAATTTTTTACATGGTGCATTTCTGAACTGTATAGTCAAAGCAGGAGCAAAATCATTTTATCAACTATTTTCCATCACTTTCTTCATCTCATCTCTTAATTCTAGAAAAAATTCAAGTTGAATGATTTCTGACCCCTTGCCATCTCTAACTTTAATGTGTCCATTATTTAGAGGTCCAAATGTTCAATATCACAAGACAGTGAACTTTGCATTTAGTTTTTAAGATTTTAAGCATTGGGTACAAAAGGCTTCGATGTGGACTTGATATTCATATATATGCACGATTTGTGTATGATGAGACGTAAGATCGTAAGGAGTGAGGTAAAGGTTTTGAAATTGGACCTTGAACATGTCTACGGTCTTTGTTTACCTGGCAGGTGTGGGGAAAAGTTGCCTCCTTTTGCATTTTTCCAATGGTTCTTTCAATGCTAGTTTTATCACTACCATTGGGTGATTGGTCTTGTAATTTCTACATTATCAGCAAATTTATATATTTTTTAGAATTAGTTTTGCACTAGAAATGACACTATTATTGGGAATAACAGTATTGATTTCAAGATTAGAACTATCGAGCTTGATGAGAAGAGGACCAAACTCCAAATTTGGGACACGGCTGGCTGGAAAGGTTCCGGATTATTACAACTGGTATTTTTTATTTTTCATTTAGTCAAATCATGTTTTTTTTTCGTGATTCTGGTACCGCTATGCTAGAACGAATAAGTTTCATATATGATGACTCCATACTACAGACACCTACACCACAAGCCTTACAAGAAAGAGCGACTGTCTGTCCAAAGAATGAGACAACAGATATTATCAACTCTCAGGTTCTGGACATGTTACATGGTCCCAGACACACGTATCAAAGCAACGACGAAGCTATATCACGTGGAAATGACAGAGGGATGACAGAGTTGTTGTATCCAAATGAGTACCTGAACACATTACCGAAATGAAGATGATGCACAAAGTATTTCTACCCCGCATTCTCCTGGTGAACAAGGAAGAAAAGCTACCGTTCATATTCAAGAGGAAATAGTTGCCGTTGAAGGTGTGCTATGCCATGACAATCAATAAAAGACAAGGTCAATCGCTGAACAAGATCGGTGTTTATTTGCCAGATCCTATCTTCGGACACGGGCAGCTGTATGTGGCGCTTTCAAGGGCGACGTCTCCTGAAGGCCTAAAGATTCTTATCAAAGGCCAGCCTGACCGACCCTGAAGACAACTAAAAACATTGTATACAGAGACTTCCTACAAATAATCACTCGCACCCAGGTTACTATTATAAAAAATTAGAAAAAAACACCTGCTGTTCAGCTGTTTCCGGACAATACCCGTACCATTGGCGAGCTTAAGTCATCTTTTTGCCGCTACCTAGAACAAATAATCCTTAGGGAGACTTACGTCGGCCAATATAGTCGCTGGAGTTACCAGTTACTCATTAATTGCTCTATTTATGTTTCACATGTGTGCTAATGTGTTGCTTCTTTATATGTGCTTGCTCAAAGATTTAGGTGCCCGTTTTTATATGTTCATTATCAGGTATTTTCTATTGACAATAGCAACTGCCAGTTCACAGGCACATCTGGTACACGTTAATATCTTGGTCTTGACCACACTTGGATATGCGAACCGAGAATCATACAATTGCACCTGCTAAGTGCATATGCATCATGATGAATAGTGAATCAAAACTTTTGTAACAATGACCTTAACTAATATTTGTACCCATGTGCAGGATAATGGCGCATAACACCGAAGTTGCTCCTGTACCAAAACCCACGGGAAAGGAGCTAATGACAGAACCACAGGGCACTAATTTAGCCACTTAAAAACCCAAAGACATAAACAAGGCCTTACACGTCAAAGTATATCGCAAATGGAGTATCACAAACAAAGAATCGAAGCCGGTATTGTTTTGCTGCATGCAGCTTGATCAACAGGTATCGTACACTTTCTTTTGTTATTTACCAAAACTCCAGCCGCTTTGAGTACCTAATACCTTTACTATACAGCATAAAGCTGCTGCAAATTAAAATTTTGGTCAACATACAGGGCGACGCTATCCAAGCAAATATTAGTTTACAAGAAAAAGATAGATTGGACAACAACCTTGGTCTAAATGGAACGTATACGATCACAGGTTTCGGTTTCCAGGATTCGCGCAAATCATTACAGACACCACCTCACACTCTCTTCTTGGCACTTGGTAAATATACCAACGTGCACACATACTCTGGCACAGGATTCCCAGCACATCACTTCAACTTCGTTCCCTATAATGAACTGTATGCAAAGGTTGACGCCAAAGAAGGAGTGCTTACAGGCAGTGTTGCAAAACAATGCCGAGTTGACCGATTACTCCCCGATACTCGCTCCAAGGTAGGTCGCCGAGTATAGCCGAGTTGGTCGAGTACTCCGAGTACTCCCCGCATAGGCCGATTTGAGCCCCGAGTACTCCCCCAATTAGGCCGAGTACTCGCTCCAGGGTAGGTCGCCGAGTACAAGCCAAAACCGAGTTTTGCAACCTTGCTTACAGGTACACCGTAACAATACCTGTAAAATTTATTTTACTGCAATACTTAATACTAAATTGAATGCTATGAGATTATGCTGGTCGCGTGCAATACATGAGTGGACTACGAGATAAAGGGACCCTAACAAAAAAAGTTGTTGTATGGAGGGACATTGGTATTCAGAATCTCGAGTGAGTATCACTTCAGTACTCTTTTACCTAAATATTTATGATACTATTACCTAAAGGTTTGTGAAAATACCTAGAGGAGACAGCGTCATATTCACTCTATGGGGTGACAAGCACGTGCTTTTGATATGGAAGAATATGAGCGTGCTAAGCCACCGGTCGTCATTGCAGTTAGCTCATGTTGCGTAAAGACATATGGTGGTGAGTATGTTTTTGATATAATTTTTGTAGCCAACAAAAACTGTGGTCTCATAACTACGAACATGCCTCCTGCAGGTTTACAGCTTTTAAGCTCACCCGCGACACACTACTACTTCAATCCTGATATACCCGAAACCCATGAGATACTCACAGTGTAATGGCCATTTCATACAATCAATAATAGTAAAACAAATGACTTCCACAGATTCACTTACCCGTGTCTTACACCCTATAGGTACGAGCAATTCTTTGAGGCACCGACAATAGAGAATGTTTAGCAAAGAGGTTTGCAGATATAGAACGAGAAAAAACAAGGAATAAGGTCACCATCAGTGACCTTCAGCGCGAAGATCCCCAACACCAAAGGGTATTATTCCACCTACTTCAATAATTTCTAACAGCTAAATGTGACTCACGTACGTACATTTGGCTATTGTCACATAATGTTCGATTTACACTGATAGCAACAATTGATCGGATCGACACAAAAAGACCCTGGTACTTCAGTAAATGCCGCGAATGCCACACCAAAATACATGAACGCTTTCCACACGCCCATTGCCAGGGGTTAAACCATTCAACAGAACCAGAATACAGGTAACGAATAGTGAATATAACAAATACTACAAAGGACGCCACTTGCATTCCTTCATTCATGCATATTTGAATTACACCTGTCACATTTACTCTTTTAAAGTCTATATCCGCGATGACACAGGAGAGATAATGCTCACATGCTTTAGCGACGAAGCAAACTGTATAGTAAAAGACTGTTACAAACTGATGAAAGGCCTACCAAACAAGGACCCCTACAAGCTCCCTAAAGAATTGACTGATTTGGAAGGGACCACACACCTATTTCAGTTGCACTTAGCTCCAGAAAGCACAGAAGAAAAATGAGACTTTGTACTAGACACCACTTTTGAAAACGCACAACCACTGCTTCTGGCTCCAGTGACACACGCTGAAATCCAAGCCGCAGATACACCACCTACACCGCCCCCAGCAGCCACACCAACCGAACCCACGCTAGGAGAAAAAATTACAACAGAAGAACCACTGACCCAACCAGGAAGCTCAGGTACTGAACCCGACAGTAGGAAAGACTATCCGAAAGCAGCTATTTCAAGAACAAAAAGAACACAACTTCGTCGCCACGAAAAAAATGAAACACCAGGAGTAAGTGTCGATAACCATCACAGGTACCTGCAAACGAGCCCCACTAACCAAACTGGTCCTATGATATCTTTTGTACAACAACTCACCAAATTAAGAAAGGCTGTTGTGTAGTATAACACGTTATCTTGCCTGGTACTTATGTAGATAAGTGTGTGCGTACCTCCTACCAAACTATAGATGCTATGTACCTTTAGTTATTCTACCACCAGAATCCTTTTGTAAACAAACGATCTTTTGCTATTAGTAAAGTTTGTAACACCTGTCTGTACAATTATGCGCGCCACTGTCACCCTACTATGAACATTATTTAGCTATTGGAATACACAGCAGAATAGTTACATATTTACGTCACCCGATCCAAGACAGGTTGTTAAACAGCGATACATGTGAGCAGGGCACCAAATCTATTAATCAAAGACGCACAAGCGCCATTACAATGACAGACGCAAGTATACTAACACAAAGACACATGTGAATGCATCAACATGTTTCTTTACAACTCAGGCCGAAGCAGGTATACTTAAAAATCACTATTAACCTTATCAGCTGCCCCGCCGCAACGCGGCGGTTCGTTGTTAGAGTTAAATGGAAAAATATTAACGTGTATGTCTAGATTCGAACACGGGACCGAGGGATTGCACACTTTACGTATGATGATCAAGTAAATAATTAATATATGTATTTATTATATGTATTAATTATTTGGACACGAAATGACAAATAACGGACGTTATGTAAACTAACGGTGTTGACTATCGACCGTTAGGGAATAGTTAAAGGACTATAAGTGAAATTGGGATAGAAGAATCTAGATCACTTGGGGAGCAAGCCTTGAACCGATCGGATAGGGGTATTGGAAACCCTAAATCGATTGGCTTGTTGCCAAAGAAATCCCAACACTATAAATACACATGCTAGGGTTATTTGTTTGGAAATCTTGTGCAATACTATAACCCTAAAGCTTTGTGGTTTCTCTCCTCTATTCCAAAACCAGTCGACTTCTATTCTTGAAGGTCGAACCAAACTTTTTTGTGTAGCAAAAAAATTATTTGTGTCTAATCACTAGCATCATTGCTTGATCGGTTATAGCACGTGTGCACAAGAATTCGGTAATTACTCATTATAGTAATTCTTGGATTGTGGAACAAAACGGTAAGGGGTTCCACGTTAATCCTTATTCTTGATCTTGTGATTAGAAGAGAAGAGAAGAACAAACGGTAAGTTCCCTATTTACTTTTATGTAATTTATTATACGTGTTAAAACGATCTTGCTTCCGCTTCTACTCTTGATGTGTTTATTTAATTAAATTTTGATCATGCTAGTTAAAATCCAACAGTGGCATCATGAGCCAATTTAACATGTTAATGAATTACTTAAATGCATATTAAAAATCAAATCTTGATTTAGATACACATGTTAAGTTGATTTTAATTTTTTAGGGTTATGTTTTTGTAGAAAACATAATAATTAAAATCGAATAGAATTTAGGGTTAGGGTTTTTACCCTATTTTTAACTAATTAATTATTAGTTTGTAACCCTAAATGAAGAACATGATGTGCTATGTGTTTATTTGAGTAATTAGGGTTTCGATCTTGGATGATCCATAATTCTTCATGCAAAGAATTATGGGTTAAGTTTGTTTATGTGCTACATGATTTTAGATAAATTTAAAATTAGGGAAGACCTAATATATATTAATAAATCGGTTATGTGCAATGTGGTATGTAATTAATTAAAACTTACGTGGTCAATTTATTGGCGTCTGTGGTCCATTGGGTACAATGAGCTCGAAAACCAATGGGAGTTTTATTAATTACATACATTAAAAATTCACATAGATTATTAATAGGATTTATCAAAAGGGTTTGCATGTGGCTATATGATTTTTTTTATCATATATGTGTTATTGTGTGTTTATTTATTTTTTTTAATTACTTGATCTTTGTGTTTTAATTATGATGGATTCTAAACATCAAAGAGGGTAATTTTTTGAATAAAAAATAAATGAACCTAATAACTATGAAACCCTTGTGGTAAATTATTTATTGCCAAGTCTTATGTGCCGATAGTGGTTCGCTTCGCACGGTAATTTGCTCCCAGGCGAGACTAACAATTTAATAATTTACTACATAATGTTTTAAGCTTTAAATCTTAAAGTTTTTAATTGATTGATGCGACTGTACATAAATGGTCGAAGCGGCGGACCTAATGTTGGCAAACTATAAAGTGGGTATAAGGTTGGTTTCGCATTAAATTGTGGCCTTAAAGAGACTCCATTCTGTCTCTCCGCTCGCCTATGCGTCACATTAGACTTACCAAGTACACCATTATACATGTACGAAGCATCTTAAGGCAATATTGTAAGTTTCTCAACGCCATCAATTAAAATTTTGTTGATTTTAAGCTGCGAATGAGTAAATAGTTTTTGTAGAAAACATATGTTACAAAATGAATGCATGACATCTTGTACATAATTTTTGATTACACATCAAAATAAAATACCCTTAAAATTTAAGTTATATGCCACCCAACGAAACGGAAACACCTAAGATTAGATGCCCTTCATTACTAGCAGCCAAAGCTGATGTAATGATCAAAGGGATGGTAATCGATAGGGTAAATTACATGCTTTCATTACTAGAAGCCAAAGCTGATGTGATGAAACTATGGTAATTTCAGTTTCTTAAGTTCGTTAACTTAATTGAGCAATTTCATTACTAGCAGCCAAAGCTGATGTAATGAAACGGCGTCAAGGCATAAAGATTTGGGGATGAAACATGCTTACATTTGCAACTGAGGTTGGCAAAATATGTAAGTCCCATGATTTTAGGAATTGCAATTGGATATTGGCAATTGAGTGTAGCTCTACCTTATTGAGTACTTTCATTGCTAGCAGCCAAAGCTGATGTAATGAAACGACGTCAATTTGGATCCTAATTTTTCAGTGAAAATTAAATGGTTAAATTTATTTACCATGGGTGTTTAATTTTCTTGAAAAGATTAATTATCGAAAGTACTAACTTTTGAACTTTTTCTGTAGAAATGGCCCAACCCGACAACACTAACATGACAAACATGAGCTCTGCTTTCAAAATGATGATTGAAAGAGAGAAGTTGACTGGGACTAAAAATTTCAACGATTGGTACCAAAATCTAAGGATTGTTCTTAGAATGGCCAAACGTTTTGATTATCTTAGTGAGCCTCTTCCTGTTGCTCCTCCTGCTGCTACTACAACAAATGCTGAACTTGAAGAGTTCAACAATGCTTGGGACAGGCACAATGATGTGGCTTGTCTCATGCTATCGGGGATGGATACTCAGCTGCAAAAGCAGTTTAAGAATTATGGCCCGATGGACATGATAACTGAGCTCAAACGAATGTTTGAAAAACCACCTACGGCAGAGTTGTATGATCTATTGGATTCTCTGGCCAAGTGTAAGCAGGATGCAGCAAAACCCGTGAGTGCCCATGTATTGGAGATGAAAGGATATCTTGACCAATTGGACACACTCGGATGCGGGTACGTGGAAGATGTAAAAGTTGGCCTCATCAATCGATCCCTCAATGAGGAGTTGTATGGTGAGTTTGTGCGTAACTTTAATATGCATTGCACGGGGAAGACATTTAGTGATTTGCATGCAATGCTCATTGACTATGAGAAAGGACTCTCTAAGAAGGCACCTACACCTGCTGTGATGGCAATTAGAGGTGGTAGGATCGCTAAGCCCAGTAAACCGCAAAATGTGAACAAGAAAGGCAAAGGTAAAGCTGACAAAGGAAAACAGGTTGTGATCCATCAGCAGAAGCCTAAGAAGCAGAATCCTTCTGCAAAGAAGGATTATTCCAAGAAGGATACGGCTGCTTGTCACCACTGCCACACCCCTGAATATTGGAAGAGGGACTGTCCATTGTTGCTTGAGGAGTGTCGCAAGAATAAAAATGCCAAGGCTGCAAATGGCGCGAGCACTTCAGGTATTTTTATGATAGAATTATTTTCTTTTCCTCGTAAGCAGAATTCCGGGATATATGATACAGGATGTGGTACTCACATCTGTAATACATCGCAGGGACTTAGAGGAGCGAAGAAGCTGAACTATGGGGAATGCTACCTGTACGTGGGCAATGGCATACGTGCGGAAGTTGAAGCCATAGGGACATTTGACTTGGTTTTACCTTCGGGTTTAATTTTAGTATTGAACAATTGTCATTACGCACCGTCTATTGTTAGAGGTGTTGTTTCAGTTTCTTTATTGTTGGATAAAATTTTTGATCACGCATTTAATAAGAATGGAATTTCTGTTTCTTTAAATTCTGTTTTTTACTTTAATGCAATTCCTATTAATGGTGTGTTTGAAACTGATATGGATAATCATGTATCCAATGGAAATAATTCTATGTATAGCATTTGTTAGGAATATGAATATTCAGCTGAAGACTCGGTCACCCCGAGTAATTATTAGTACATCATAGCTCATAGGATTATCAGTAATATTATTAGTAGCTTAGTTATTATTATTAGTATTGTGGAGTGGGTCGGGTCTTTACCCTCTGTCAGCTCACTCTACAGCCCGCTAGGGGCATAATATGTAGTAAGTATAAATACCCCTTCCCTTGCAAGGGAAGGGTTGGAACTCTCATTATTTTCAATCTAATACACATAGTGTTTCTCTCACTAGAAGTTCCCACTTTCTCTCTCTAAGCTTTCTTTCATTCGATCCAAATCTAAGCCTCAAACTAGTGTTTCTTGCATTGTGAATACCCTACAATTGGTATCAAGAGCCATGGTTAGGTCCATGAGAGTTGGTATTCACGGATTTGTGTAGTTTTTGAGGTTTTTTGGTTCGATTTGTTAAGTTACATTAATTTCATTTTGTGCTTTGTTTAGTGATTAAAAGTTGTTATACCTTGTACTTTCTAGCTTAGGAATAGTATAAGAGTAGTATTTGGTGCTTGGATTCACAGATTTAAGGTTTGTGTGGCATTTTTGGGTGATTCGAGTGGTTTTTATCCAAGTGTTCTTGGGTGCGGTTTGTGTATTTTGGACGTTCTTGAACGCGGTTTGTGTCCCATCGAGAACGCGGCTTGTCCTATTACTAGTTTAGGCAAAAGGACAAACAGCATTGAAAGTGACGTGTTTGGAAGTTTGTGCCAACGCGGTTTGTCTCTAAGGCGCATACGCGGTTTGTGTCTACGCGGTTTGTCTCTGCAGTGTGAACTCGGTTTGTGTCAACGCGGTTTGTCTCTGCAGTGTGAACTCGGTTTGTGTCAACGCGGTTTGTATCTCAAGCGTGAACTCGGTTTGTGTCTACACGGTTTGTCTCAGCAGCGTGAACTCGGTTTGTGTCTACGCGGTTTGTCTCTGACGTGTGTATGCGGTTTGTATCAACGCGGTTTGTCTCTCCAGCGTGAACTCGGTTTGTGTCTACGCGGTTTGTCTTTGCAGCGTGTACTCGGTTTGTATCAACGCGGTTTGTCTCTCCAGCGTGAACTCGGTTTGTGTCTACGCGGTTTGTCTCTGCAGTGTGAACTCGGTTTGTGTCTACGCGGTTTGTCTAGGCGGTTTGTGTCTTGGTGATTTTAGAAATTCCCGCGAAAGATTCGATTTCTCGGTTAAATCACAAGATCTGTAAAATCCCGTAGTTACTATGGCTACCACATCTAACACATCATCAGAAGATATTCAAGCAGCAGGATCTGACACTCGTCCACCTATGTTAGATAGGACGGATTATGAGTCTTGGGCACAACGGATAAGACTTTACTGCTTGGGAAAAGATAATGGAGTTAACATTCTTAAGTCAATTGACGATGGACCATATCAGATGGGTACCACCAGAGATGTTGTTACAACTGGTGAAGATGGGACTGTGACTTGGGGCATAGACAGACCTAGAAACTACAATGATCTTAATGAAGAAGAAAAGAAGAGGTATGATGCCGACATTAGAGCCTCAAACATAGTCATTCAAGGTCTTCCAAAGGATGTATACAAGCTCATCAATTTCAACACTGAAGCCAAAGCTGTGTGGGACAACGTTAAAATGTTGTTGGCAGGGTCAGAACTCACAAAGGAAGATCGTGAGTCACAGCTGTATGATGAGTTCGAGCATTTCAAAATAAACCCAGGAGAGAATATCACAGACTACTATGTGAGATTTCATAAGTTGGTGAATGATATGAGGATGATCAGAATGACTATGCCCAATATCCAACTAAACTCAAAGTTTGTGAACAACATGACTCCTGAATGGGACAGATTTGTTACTGCTATCAAACTCAACAAAGGTTTAAGGGATACCAACTATGAACAGCTGTATGCTTACCTGCAACAACATGAGAAGCATGCTGTCTATGATCGGGTGCTGAGAGAAAAGTTTAATCCTTCAACTACAAATGATCCACTGGCGTTCATGAAAAATGTTCAACCGACAATCCAATCATCTTCCAACCCAAGCTATCATCAACTTCACTCACAAGTACCTGCTATGAGTTCTCAACTTGACTCAGGCTACTCTCAGACCGACAAAATGATTGACAACCTCACCAATCAAGTATCATTACTGGTTCAACAGTTTCAAGCATCACTCCCTCAGACCAACAATCAATTAAGGAATTCATCCAACCCACGCAATCTAGCAATGGTGGAGGATGGGAAAATTGTGGTTCAGAATGTGCAAGGGAGAGCTGGTAGAAACATGGGTCGAGGTTATGTGCCGAATAGAGCAGGGAATGCCAATCAGGGTCAAGGGAAACAGATCAAGTGTTATAATTGTGGGGGGCTTGGACACATTGCTAGAAACTGCAATCAACCTAAACGTCCACAGAACTCAGATTACTTCAAAGACAAGATGCTGTTAATGCAAGCTCAAGAGAATGGAGCTGTATTGGATGAGGAAGAGTTATTGTTCTTGGCAGGAGATGGAGGAAATACTTTTGATGAAGATGTGGATGAGAAACCTGTTCAGGATCTAGCACTTAATGATCCTAACATATTCAAGGCAGATGACTGTGATGCATTTGACTCTGATGTAGATGATGAACCTACGGCTCAAACAATCTTCATGGCTAACTTGTCTTCCCTGGTCTCATCTCCCCGTCAAGCTGGCCCTTCTAATGCATCTGTGATATCTGAGGTACTAAAAATTTATGACACATATAATATAGTCGAGGGACAAAAGAATCCCGAAGAAGTACATCAGGCAGATGTTTCTGACTCAAGTAATGTTGACATGGAAAATAGCAATATTATTTCATATGAACAGTATTTGAATCACAACAACTCGCCTGATGTACCAAATGGTGAATCTTTTGTCAATAATGATGTTTGTGTTATAAGTAATGTATGTGCCTTAGATAATGCGTGTAATATAGATAATGCATGTGAGCGCCATGAGAACCAATTGCCTGTCCCTGATGATAACTTGATCACTAGACTAAACATCTATAAAGAACAAGTAGCTATGTACGAACAGCGTGCTAAGTTTGAGCTTAATGAACGTGAGCAGAAATTAGAAGGTAAAATGAGTACACTTATTAAAGAGTCTAGAGTGAGAGAAGAAACATTAAAATTAGAGTTGAGTTCTTTGAAAAGTCAGCTAGAACAGTCTGTCAAACAGAAACAGGAAGCACAAAAGTGTGTAACTACACTTAAGCAAGAATTCAAACAAAAAGAAACAACACTTTTAAATGATTTCTCTAGACTCAAGACATTAAAAAATAAGCTTGAAGATAAGTTGTACACACAAAATCAAACCATACAAACTGCTCAAATGATTCATAAGCACAGAAAGTTGAGTGATAAGCATAGTAAAATCATGATAGGTGAACCCAAGTCAACCATCCTTAGGGACATGAAAGTAGTTCAACCAGCTCTATATGATGGTAATGTGATGCTTATGCCTATTCATGACCCGCCTGAGCTTCTCTACACTAAAGAGGAGGAGGAGATGAGTGAGAGAACAAAGGAAAGAATGAATGAGAAAATGAGGGATCCCGAGTGCGCAGTCAGACGAATAATAATCAAACCCCATGACTATGGTGAGGAAAATCGTTTGACTGTGTTTGCTCCTCAAAAGAAGTTAACACCTGAACAGATTTTCTGGAAACAAGATAATGAAAGACTTAAGGTAGAAAAACTTAAGGCCAACACCCCCCTCATTAGAAAAGTTGCGTCCATAACGGTGTATCCTCCCAATACACCTAGGAATTTGGTGCCTTTATCTCTTCCCACTGAATGTAAAACCTTTATTAGCTTATATGTGCTTTGGCAACTGTTTGCTGATTTCGATAAAACATGCAAGAAGAGAATCACACCCTCTGGTATAACTGAGGGGGAAAGGTGTTTTGAACATGCTAAAAGGTGTTACTTAACTGAGGTCATGCCATTCTTTAAACTACTTAAAGAACACTTTGAAGGGTTGCAAACTGCCCTTAAAGCCGAAATAAAAGAAATGAAAGTAGTGTTTAAAGATATGGAAAATGAGGTGAATGAATATGCAATAGAACTTAAGAGTCGAGAGATTGAAAGAAAAAACATACTCATTACTAACGACAACTTGATTGCTAAATGTATTGCACAAGATGTATTTTACACTGTCACTGATTCTGCATTGTCTGCTTGTCAATTTAATGAGTATGCTATTGCGTTAAATGTCACCCAGAATCGTGTTGTTGAGCTTGAGGGGGAGAATTTAAAATTGCTTAAAAAAATTCAAAATGATGACCATGATAATATGGTTAAACGTTTTTCAAAATTAGAAGTTGAGTATCTTAATTTGCAATTGAAACATCAACATTTAAATGAAAAACATAAAATATCAAATGACAAGACATCCTTGGATGCTCCTGAATTTGATACTTATTTTGAATTAAGCAAACGAGATGAGACAATTCAAGCTCACACGAACACGATTCGACTGCTGAGGGCCCAAATTGCCCAATTGAAATCCAACAAGTGTGAAGTGTATGGCACCAATAAACCTTCGTCTTCAGATTCTCAGAATTTTCAATATCAAAACACCATAAATAAGTTACATTATGATAATGAGTGTTTTTGAGAAGAAAATTCAAAGGTTAAACAACATTTCAAAGAGTTATATGATTCTATTAAAGTTACAAGAAGCAATCACAATGATCAAATAACCTCTTTGACAAATGAAATTGAGAATCTTAAGGCTCAGGTGAAAGGTAAAATGCCATGCACCACTTGTAATTGTGATACACCAAAGGCTACTGATAGTAAAAAGTATGATGTTGATGTTGGGCGTATTCCATTTAAGCTTAGAAATAACAGCTTTGCCCATCAAACATATCTCGATCATCTTAGAGAGGGCCTTGACACACTTCGTGAGGTAGTTGAAGAGGATAGGACTGATAAGCCACTTGATAGGGCAGTTGTCTATGCCTGCAAACTCACGAAAAGAATTCAGGAAAACTTAGAATATGCCATAGGCTCAATTCCTAAGTTTAGCAGCCATAGAGATAGATTTGTTGCATCATCATCTACTGTTGAGAACAAGCATGTAGCCTTTGATCTACCACCAAAAACATCAGAACCCAACACATCTTTATCAGGAAGGCATGTGACAGAAAAACAAACTAATGTTTCCTTCGATGCTTCTACAGGAGTAAAAAGTGATACCCAAGCTAGCGAGTCTAGGTCTAGAGAAAATGCAAAAAAGGATAGGACTGCGCCAGCTAAGAATGATTACTTGAAGAATGTAGAAACCCAACCTAGGAACAATAAGTTTGCAATAAGTAGGATGAATCGTGTTGATTCTAGTATCAAAAGTACTGTAATTAATTCGAATTCTAATGCTATCTGTAAAACATGCGACAATTGCTTAATTTCTGCTAATCATGATGATTGTGTTGTGTCTTTCTTGATGTCTTCTGCATCACCCTATGTTAAGAATGGTAGGATTACTGAAGCATGCAAGAAAGTTTGGAAAGCAACAGGAAAAACATTTGCTAGCGTAGGATATCAATGGAGACCCACTGGAAGGAAATTCATTTTAGGAACATAGTGCACGTTACCTAAAATGAATAAGCATAAAATTGTGAAAGTTAAGGAATGGAGACCCACTGGAAGGAAATTCAATTTAGGAAAACTAAGACCATTACCTAAAATGAATATGCATAAAATTGTGAAGAATAAGGAATGGAGACCAACTGGTAGAATCCTGTCTTTAGTGTCACAATGCCTTCCATCTAGGTCTTGTCCTGTCTCTAGTTCTGTCTCCTCAGTAAAGACAGTAGCATCTGTGAAATCTATGGTTCCAGAATATGTGTGTGCTGACCAAACGGACCCCAATTGCACTTGGGGATCCACATTTTTCAGTTATCCATTGTTGTCTGGTTTCAAATGCAGGTCGTACAAATCGTCCTGTGGTATTTGGACTCAGGCTGCTCAAAACATATGACTGGGGATCGCTCGCGGCTCAAGAACTTCCTGAAAAAGTTTATCGGGACAGTTAGATTTGGGAACGACCACTTTGGTGCTATTATGGGTTATGGAGATTATGTGTTTGGTGACAGTGGAATCTCAAGGGTATATTATGTGGAAGGACTAGGGCACAATCTGTTTTCTGTGGGTCAATTTTGTGATTCAGATCTGGAAGTGGCTTTCAGAAAGCATACATGTTTCGTCAGAGAATTGGATGGTATAGATCTCCTCAAGGGCAGTCGGGGCACCAATCTATACACCATATCGATTGAAGAAATGTTGAAGTCCTCTCCCATATGCTTGCTTTCTAAAGCCTCTAAAACAAAATCATGGCTGTGGCATCGTCGTTTGAACCACTTGAACTTCGGTACCATAAATAATCTTTCCCGTAAAGATCTTGTTAGAGGGATGCCCAAACTGAAATATGAGAAAGATCATCTCTGCTCTGCATGTCAACTGGGTAAAAGCAAGAAACAAACCCACAAGCCTAAAACCATCAACACCAACTTGGAAGTTCTTCATACCCTCCACATGGACTTGTGCGGTCCAATGAGAATACAAACCATAAATGGAAAGAAGTACGTTCTGGTGATAGTAGATGATTATTCTCGGTTCACATGGGTAAAGTTTTTGAGAACCAAGGACGAAACTCCAGAGGTTATCATTAAACTGATAAAACAGCTGCAAGTAAGGCTCGATAAAACTGTCAGAATCATCCGCACTGATAATGGTACTGAGTTTGTTAACCAACAACTCCGTAATTTCTATGAAAGTATTGGCATCACGCATCAGAAAAGTATCCCTCGCACTCCTCAACAGAACGAAGTGGTTGAACGAAGGAACCGTACTCTGGTGGAGGCTGCAAGAACTATGCTTATATTTTCAAAGACACCGATGTTTCTCTGGGCAGAGGCTATTGCAACAGCATGTTACACTCAAAACCGATCCCTAATTCATCCGGTTCATGAGAAGACTCCCTTCGAGTTAATTCATAACAAGAAACCAGATCTTTCCTTTCTCCGTGTGTTTGGTGCACTTTGCTACCCAACTAACGATAGTCAAGACTTGGGAAAGTTAAGAGCTAAAGCAGATGTAGGTATTTTTGTTGGATACGCACCAGACAGTAAAGGGTATCGAATCTACAATAAGAGAACCCGTAAAATTATGGAAACCATTCATGTTACGTTCGATGAGCTGAGTGAGCAACCTGCTTCAGGACAAATTAGTTCTGGACCCGATTTTAACCTTTTGTCTCCTGGACCCATTAGTTCAGGACTTGTACAGAATTCCACGCCTGCAGATTCTTATGTGCCACCTACATGCGAGGAGTTAAAGAAGTTATTTGATCCTATGTTTGATGAATACTTTGAGCCAACGAATGGAACCATCCCAAGTGAACCTGTTGTACTTCCTATGGCTGAGGTTCAAGCCCCACAAGGTTCAGAAGGCCCTACAGCTTCAGTATCAGTCAGTCACAATGCTCCAGCTGCCAGTCAATCGTCTTCGTCATCAAACGCTCAAACTTCTCCAGTAATACAAGAATCTTCAGATAATAATTCATTAGAAGTTAATCCTTTAGCTCTTGTTGAAGAGGTTCCTTTTGAAAACATATTTGCTCCTGAACATTCATCAGACACATCCTCACTTGAAGGACACAGCACTGCTACGTCTGTTCATAACCCTCAACCTCACGACCATCTCAGGAAATGGACCAGTGATCATCCAATCGACAACATCATAGGCAATCCCTCACGTCCAGTATCCACACGTAATCAACTAGCCACTGATGCACTATGGTGCTTCCTCAATTCCGTACTGTCCAAAGTCGAACCAAAAGATGCCAAAGAAGCAATGCCTAAAGATTGCTGGTTCCAGGCTATGCAGGATGAAATCCATGAATTTGATCAACTTGAAGTATGGGAATTAGTGCCTCCTCCAGAGCTTGCAATGATCATTGCTTTAAAAGTGGATCTTCAAAGTGAAGCTTGATGAGTATGGTGATGTGTTAAAGAACAAGGCACGGCTAGTTGCTAAAGGGTTCAGATAAGAAGAGGGCATTGATTTTGAAGAATCGTTTGCTTCGGTTGCTAGAATTGAAGCTATAAGAATCTTCCTGGCAAATGCTGCTAGTCGAAATATGATAGTCTACCAGATGGATGTCAAAACGGCATTCTTGAATGGTGACTTAAAGGAAGAAGTTTATGTGAGTCAACCAGAAGGATTCGTGGATACTGAACATCCTACTCATGCTTACCGCTTGAAGAAGGCTCTTTATGGGTTAAAACAGGCGCCAAGGGCATGGTACGATACATTGTCCAAGTTCCTCCTAGTGAACGGATTCTCCAAGGGTGTTGTTGATCCTACACTATTCACCAGGAAGTCAAGAAACCATCTACTACTAGTTCAGATCTATGTAGATGATATCATCTTTGCTTCAACAGATCCTAGTGAATGTGATAGTTTTTCAAAAGAGATGAATTCCAAGTTCCAAATGTCTATGATGGGACAAATGTAATTCTTCTTAGGATTACAAGTTTCTCAAAGTCCCAGTGGCATTTTCATTAATCAATCCAAATACGCCAACGAGATCTTGAAAAAGTTTGGATTTTATTCAAGTGAACCTGTTGACACTCCCATGGTTGATAGAACGAAACTGGATGAAGATCCTTCAGGGATTCCAGTGGATATAACGAAATATCGAAGCATGATTGGATCTTTGATGTACATCACGGCTAGCAGACCAGATCTTCTGTTTGCTGTGTGTATGTGTGCTCGGTATCAATCCAGACCAACCAAGAAGCATGTTGAAGCAGTGAAAAGGATCTTTCGATATCTTCAAGGCACAGTTCATATGGGTCTCTGGTATCCTAAGGACACTGCAATGGAGTTAACAGCTTACGCGGATGCTGATCATGCGGGATGTCAAGACACTCGTCGAAGTACTTCAGGAGGAGCTCAGTTTTTAGGGGAAAAGTTGGTTAGTTGGTCTTCTAAGAAGCAGATGAGTACTTCCATATCATCTACTGAAGCTGAGTACATTGCAATGTCTGCTTGTTGTGCACAAATCCTTTGGATGCGATCACAACTTTCGGACTATGGATTCTCATACAACAAAATTCCCCTATATTGTGACAACAAAAGCGCCATTGCTCTTTGTTGTAACAATGTTCAGCACTCCAGGTCTAAACACATCGACATCAGGCATCACTTCATCAGGGAACAGGTGGAAAAAGGAATTGTGGAACTATACTTCGTGAGGACAGAGTTTCAGTTAGCTGACATCTTCACCAAGGCCCTCCCAAGAGAAAGGTTTCAGTTTATTCTCCCACGCCTTGGCATGAAAAGCATGACTCCTGAAACCCTCAAGTATCTTCAGGAGGAAAAGGAGGAGTAAAGGATTGTCTTCTTATATCCTTGTACATAGTTGTATATATCTTAAATCAAAAAGAAAAATACAAAAATATAAAACCTATAAAAACCATAAAAAATCGAAAAATCAGAAAATACCAAAAACAGTCCTACCTAGGCATGTCTTCTGTTTATCGATAACATTTACGGATCTAGAAATGTCATTCAATAATGGCACGGATTCTTAAATGAAGCTCGAGCAGAAGTTATACTAATCAGTTAAAACATGTCTTAATGGCTTGCAGTTACTTCATACTGCAACCCGCGCTGTACAATGGGGAAAGCATGTCGCCAAAAAGACAGCTGTTCCTCCAACCGGGTGATGTTCACCTGGGCATGGATTACTTTATATCCATGTTTCCCCGACTTGATGTACGTTTCAGTGCGTCTTGTCGTGCATAAGAAGAGAAGTCTTCTTTTCATCAGACTCTTTATGCTGTTTGATTCTTCTAGAGAATCTTGATGTTACACAAGGTGGTAAATTGAATTAAATTTTCACAAATACCCGTCGCTCAATTGAATGACTACAGCTCTTTTAATGGAAAACGGGTCATTAATTGAGGGGGAGCATATTTGTTCAAATTTCCGACACCTTGCCAAATTTGTGCAACATCAGCAGTGACACTCTCTTGGTGTTTCAAGGGAAGTATAGTATGCTTCAAAATCAGAATACATTTAAACCTGACCACATTTTCTCCCAAATTTTCTAAACTAATTTAAATCACTTGGGATCACAAATCTCAAATGGTTTGAAATTTTTGATCGGGGGAGAGAATGTGATTTAAATAGGAAATTCTGATAAAATGTGATGATTTGGAAGTTAATGTAAGCTCTCCCGTATGTGCTAAACCATTTTGCATATCAAGGCACATATTGAGGGGGAGCAAAATGTTTTGGTCATAAACGCAAGCTCTTCCATATGTGCGAAAATCTTTCTTATATCGATGCACATATTGAGGCGGAGCAAATGGTTTTAACAAAACAAAGGATTTGGCATCTCACGTGAGCAAGGCTCAGACTTCACCAATGAATTGACGAAACTTGAATTGCCATCAATCGAAAGGATACGTCTTGGCCGGGTAATAATTTCAAGCTGGTCTAACCAGTGATGTAAGCGTGTCTCGAAAAAGATGTATCTGAGTAGAGTGTACCATTTCGAGAAACTTTCTGTGGACTTGACCAGGCCGGGTAATAATTTCAAGCTAGTCTAACTAGTGATGTAAGCGTGTCTCGAATCGGTCATGTTCACTAAAAGTGGATCAATTCAAAAAGTGCGAGCTCTACCTAACATGTGCAAATTTATAAAACTATCACTCGAGCACATGTTGAGGGGGAGCATTTAAAAAATATAAAACTCTCAAGTGTTTGCAAAAATGTGTTTCGAAATCATGAACACTTTGAGAGATTTTTCAAAGATTTGGTTTGGCAATTGTGGAAGAACACCAAAGACCGACCATTGTATTTCATATAATGGAGTTATAAGGATGGTAAGGTTAGGTACAAGTTCCCACGATCCCGCCAGAGCCGGAGGGATCTACCCAGGGACAATCCACTAGTTAGTATAGAAGTCCTTAGGTATGATTAAAAAGGAGAAAAGTGAATGAGGGAATAGTGCCGACTGAGATGGAGCTAACACTGGAACAAACCCAACAAGGTGTTAGTTATGAAGTCTCGGTAAGCACTGAAGGGGTTGAAGAATGAAAAAGAATTGTAAAGAGAAAGGGTGAAAAGAAATAGCCCTCCTTACAACTTAGGCAGAAACCGGGTCAATACATATGCTGTCAGAATCACTTAGTTGATTGTTGGCATTGAAGACAAAGTATCATGGACCCAGTGATATGCTGCACAACCCTCCCTAGCCACTCAAGGTCCCTCAAAGGATTCTTGTTTCAATTGTCACGGATTTCAATATATTCCTATCGTCTCTCTCACTCCGAGTTAGATGATATTGAAAAGGTGGCAGTCCTCTCCAGCCTCCGCTCACTAAATCAAAACGCACTATAGAGTCTAGAGCCACGAGATGCATAATAAGATCTCATAGGGACACGAATTATTTATACACTGGTTGTTCAACATTAAGGACACCAGTTGTAAACTTAAGAGTCCTACGCAGATCTTAGCAATCTGCCAGAACATTTATGAGGGAATTTACAAATGTAATTCTCAATGATTGAATGGAAATTCCTGCCAGGGTCAACATCAAGCAGCCCTGAAAGCAGGTCACTTCGGTAATTCTTTATGGATTACGCTTAGTGGTCACGGCGGTTTCAACCGGTCTACAGTCGTGGAGTGATCTCCAGCGACTCACCTAATCGTTGATTTACTACGGTAAAATCTTAAAAAGCCCTCTGTGGGTTTTCGATTAGGAACGGTCATTGTAAGGATTAGAGAGAGTTTTCACACTATGCTGTTGACTATCTCGAAGTCCAAACTTGTAAGTACCGGTCGAATTATTGCTAACTGTCGTATGCAGGAATCTCTGGCGATTGTAGCAGTGGAATTCTGTAGCTGGTTGCTGTTGTAGCTGGTTGCAGAAAAGATGCCAATCCATCTCCACATGTTCACTTTACCACATCATCATCAAAGAAGTCATGATCAACCAAAAGACCTTCAACACAGCTTCTGCTAACTCTGATGCTGAAGATCATGACCCTGATTAGTGTGAGCATGTCAGTTCTAAGTATATTTCATCACATGGAGACCTACTACTAAAAGATGACTTGGAGACTCAAGTGGGATGATACTTTCAAAGATTACTCAAAGTTCATCCAAGACAAAAGAGAAGTCATCTTCAGATCACTGATGTTTGCACAACAATCTATGACATTGAAGATTCAATGACTACGAGCCATGATGTCAAGATCCAAGGAAGAAGTGCTGAAATTCAGAACATTACTTCTGGGGTGACCTCCCTTAGGGGGAGATTGTTAGGAATATGAATATTCAGCTGAAGACTCGGTCACCCCGAGTAATTATTAGTACATCATAGCTCATAGGATTATCAGTAATATTATTAGTAGCTTAGTTATTATTATTAGTATTGTGGAGTGGGTCGGGTCTTTACCCTCTGTCAGCTCACTCTACAGCCTGCTAGGGGCATAATATGTAGTAAGTATAAATACCCCTTCCCTTGCAAGGGAAGGGTTGGAACTCTCATTATTTTCAATCTAATACACATAGTGTTTCTCTCACTAGAAGTTCCCACTTTCTCTCTCTAAGCTTTCTTTCATTCGATCCAAATCTAAGCCTCAAACTAGTGTTTCTTGCATTGTGAATACCCTACAGCATTGGCAATAAGAGAATCAAGTCTAACTTGGATTCGTCTTATCTTTGGCACTGTCGTCTTGCTCATATAGGCAAGAAATGCATGGAAAAGCTGCAACATGATGGGCTTTTGCAAAATATCAATGATGATTCAGTTGATAAATGCGAATCTTGCATATCTGGGAAGATGACAAGGAAACCTTTTTCACATCATGTGGAAAGGGCTACGGATCTACTTGGATTGATTCACACTGATGTGTGTGGTCCATTTAGACATATGTCAAAACGCGGTGCTAGCTACTTCCTAACATTTATGGATGACTATAGTCGTTATGGTTATGTTTATTTACTTAAACATAAACATGAAGTCTTTGAGACATTCAAGATGTTTAAAAGTGAAGTAGAGTTACAACTCGGTAAGAAGATTAAGGCTCTTTGATCCAATCGTGGTGGTGAGTATTTAAGCCAAGAGTTTAAAGATTATCTTGTTGAGTGTGGTATTGTCCAGCAACTCACATCTCATTATACTCCAAAGCAAAATGGTGTATCTGAAAGGAGAAATCATACATTGCTTGATATGGTACGATCTATATTTAATCTGACAACTCTATCCTTATCCTTTTGGGATTATGCCCTTGAAACGGCTGTTCACGTGTTGAATAGGATTCCAATTAAGAAGGTTGATAAGACTCCATATGAAGTATGGACTGGAAAGGCTCCCAACTTGTCTTACTTAAAGGTCTGGGGTTGTGAGGCGTTTGTTAAACGTGACTCACCTAATAAACTCCAACAAATATCTGTTAAGTGTATCTTCATAGGATACCCTAAGGAAACGAAGGGTTACTACTTTTACTTCCCACCTGAGAATAAAGTCATTGTGGCTAGGTATGGAGATTTCCTTGAGGAGAATCTCATATCACAAGAATTCAGTGGGAGGGTTTATGATCTTGAAAATGATCAAGAAGATACGTCACCTTCTAAGAACACTAGTACACTTCCTGTGGAACCTGAAAGTTTAGGTCCTCCACCTGAAGTTGAAGTGGTTCCCATTCGCAGATCTTCAAGATCTGTAAAAGCTCCTGAACGTCTATGTTTAAACGTAGAGTGTGAGGAAACTATACTAGGGGATCTTGATGAACCTGCTAGTTATAGGGCTGCCATTAATAGTCCTGAGAAGGATAAATGGCAGATTGCTATGAATGGGGAAATGCAATCCATGAGAGAAAATGAAGTCTGGATTGAAGTAGACCTTCCTCCCAATGCTAAGGTTGTTGGTAGTAAGTGGCTCTTCAAAAAGAAAACGGACATAGATGGCAACGTACACACCTACAAAGCTCGTTTGGTGGCGAAAGGCTTTACCCAAACATATGGTGTTGACTATGAGGAGACCTTTTCTCCTGTAGCTGACATTAGAGCTATTAGGATTCTTATAGCCATAGCTGCACACTATGACTATGAGATTTGGCAGATGGATGTCAAAACCGCCTTCTTGAATGGTCGCCTAGATGAAGACATCTATATGGCGCAACCTGAGGGGTTTATGAATCCAAAATTCCCTAACCGTGTATGCAAGCTTCAAAGATCTATTTATGGATTGAAGTAGGCATCACGTCAATGGAATATGAAGTTTGATGAGGAAATCAAGAAGTTTGGATTTATTCAGAATTTCGATGAGCCATGTGTATACCACAAAGCTAGTGGGAGTGATGTTATTTTCCTAGTTCTTTATGTTGATGACATATTGATCATGGGTAAAAACATTCCAAGTTTACAAGAGGTGAAAGCCTATCTTGGGAAATGTTTTTCCATGAAAGATCTAGGGGAAGCAGCATACATTCTAGGAATCAAGATCTATCGAGACAGATCTAGGCGGTTAATTGGTTTAAGTCAAAGTGCTTACATTGACAAGATATTGAAGAAATTCAATATGCAAAATTCCAAGAAGGGATTTTTGCCAATGCAAGTAGAACATGGATTGAGCAGTAAAGCTTGTGCTTCAACACCTGCAGAGGTGGAACGCATGAAGAGAATCCCTTATGCTTCGGCTGTGGGATCGATTATGTATACGGTGCGATGTACAAGGCCCGATGTGGCATTTGCTCAAAACATTACCAGTCGTTATCAGCAGAATCCAGGTGAACTCCACTGGACTGCTGTGAAACATATTCTCAAGTATTTAAGATCTACGAGAGATATGTTTATTGTGTACGGGGGAAATCCAGAAGCAGAACTGTGTGTTACAGGTTACTGCGATGCATCATGGAAGTGTGATAAATACGATACGAAGTCGCAGACGGGATATGTCTTTGTAATCAATGGAGGTGCTGTGGATTGGAAGAGCAAGAAGCAGAGTACTTTGGCGATGTCTGCTACAGAAAGTGAGTATATTGCTGCCTCAGAAGCCGCAATGGAAGCAGTCTGGATTAGGAAATTCGTTAAGAGGCTTGGAGTTATGCCCTCAATCGAAAAACCTATAAAAATGTATTGTGACAACTCAGCCGCAATAACATTTTCCAATGAGCCTGGAATTATGAAGGGCACCAGACATTTCCTGATCAAGTACCACTATGTTAGAGAACAAGTGGAGATAGGCGAGATCGAATTACTCAAAGTTCACACAGATGACAACTTAGCAGATCCATTAACGAAAGCTCTACCAGGTGGAAAGCTTAAAGAACTTTCATAGGGTATAGGACTTCGTTTAGCTAAAAGTTTCATGCAAATCTGTGACTAGTATTTTGATAATGGGATGTTGTAAAACAGTTATTATTTTAATGAAATAAAGTACGGTGTTATGTTTATTTATCATTATCTTAATAATATATCCTATATTTGCATGTTTATATCCATGAATATATTGGAATATATTCTAAATTATCCGTTGTCAATTAATGATATGGGAATATCATTAAATAAAGACAAATGTGAGGATTGGTAGAATGTACTATAAGGTTGAGATACAATATCACATGATATTCAGGATTGGAATATAGGACTATCCCGACTTCATGAGTTTACTTTGTGGATCTTGTCATTAAGTAAATCATGTATATATTTATCCTCAGACTTGAGATACCAGATAATCGTTCATGCATGTAGTGCATTTCTGTAATTCAATTTAACGTTATACGTAACTGGCAGCTATACGGATTGTTTTCAGAAGTGTTGCAAAGTGTATGAGTTATGCTCGTAGTCAAAATGGGATTTGTTCCTTCAAATTTATTTTGAAGTTTAATACTGCTGGGCCCCTCGTGGGATTAATAAGATGTTTGTGTGGCCACACCCAAGATCTCCCCTGACTAGTTCAGACGTTATGGTAATCTTATTGAATCATATAGAACGAGAAACTGAATGTAAATAAAGAATGACTTTGATCCATATCTTTATTAATGTAGTATTAGAAACAAAAGGATAAGTATGATGATTATAAAATCATCAGAGTGGTTTTGTCCAGGAGACCACACACCCGAGTTGTTCTAGGGGCATTGGCGTGTTGCTAGACGCTAACCAATGTCATTACACTTTTAATAGATTTCCAAGTGGGAGTTGTTAGAGTTAAATGGAAAAATATTAACGTGTATGTCTAGATTCGAACACGGGACCGAGGGATTGCACACTTTACGTATGATGATCAAGTAAATAATTAATATATGTATTTATTATATGTATTAATTATTTGGACACGAAATGACACATAACGGACGTTATGTAAACTAACGGTGTTGACTAATGACCGTTAGGGAATAGTTAAAGGACTATAAGTGAAATTGGGATAGAAGAATCTAGATCACTTGGGGAGCAAGCCTTGAACCGATCGGATAGGGGTATTGGAAACCCTAAATCGATTGGCTTGTTGCCAAAGAAATCCCAACACAATAAATAAACATGCTAAGGTTATTTGTTTGGAGATCATGTGCAATACTATAACCCTAAAGCTTTGTGGTTTCTCTCTGTAACCACTGTAAGATTTCACTATATAATTATCTAGTACTTATCCTTTTTCCACGTAGAAATTTATTTATTTATTTATTATCTGATTACTTATGTGACATAAATTATATTCCTGATAAACGTGCTTGCAACCCAACCTCAACTGATTTAGTATTTAAACATCTTTGACCTGAAACTTTATGAGATCACATTTACCACTTTACGTTATTTCGTTAACGTATATTTAAAACTAAACGTTTCTTATTTAATAAGAGTTTTTACGAAACCCTAAACTACCATAACAACATATAAAAATAATGAAACCCTAGAAATATCAAAATACAATTTATTTGAATAATGCACAAGTCACTAAATCACAGAAACCCTAATACCACTATAACTCCCGATAAAACCCTAATTTCATAAAACTATTATTATATGTAATAAATTCACAAACCCTAATTAATATTTTTATAAAATATATAAGTACAAGTCTTCTAAACTAAAGTACAAGTCTTTAAAGCATAAAAACTAAGTATAAATAAAAACCTTATATAAACCTTAATAAAAAGCATACTTTGTAATAATTTTTCACATTAAATTTTAAAAATAAATGTATTATTTATTTAACAAATGTACAAATCCATAAACCCATGGTACAACCCTCTAATGCACAAAAACCTAAAAATCCATTTAATTATCTTAAAACATTAATAAAAATTATATAAATTAAGTAATTATTAAAATTATATTTTTCCTATTTTCTAAACTATAGTACAATCCTCCTAAGCCTAGAGTACAACATCCCAATGCACAAAATTAATTTTCTCTTAATCTATGTAATTCGATACATATAAAATATATATAAGAAAACTCTAAAATTTATTTCTAAATAAATCCCTAAACCCTAGGAACCCTAACTAGGACCCAAACCCTAGAGTACCACATGACCAAGCCCTATGTACAACCCTATGATGCACCTAACGAACCAAACTAATCCATTTCTTCTAGTTTAGTTCGACCCTAACTATATACAAACCATCCTTTTCATTTTTCCAAGCCCTAGACACACATATGGCAACCCTTAAACATCTACACATCACCCCTTATCTAGAAGAAGTACACTTGTGTGGAGAGGGACATTCCACACCATCCTTTCCCTCCTCCTACCCATGTGGCACCCTAATTCACCTCACACATCACCCAAGCCTCTTCATCTTCTCCAAGAAGGAACCCTAGAACTCTTTAGAAACCCTAGCACTCCCTTTCTATAAATACTTGACCTATACTTCACCTCTTGTCCCACAACTCACTCGACATACCCTAAACAGCCTACTACCCATCCACTACAGATTATACACCTTTCATACCATCCCAATAATATCTAAAGGAAGCCTAGGAGAGGACAAGAAGCCTTGAGCACTAATTTGAGTCCTTACTCGCAATCCAAAACCCTAATCGAGCCCTATAACTTGGTAAGTATTCCAAACCAATTTTATTTCTTTTTATACCTTTATTATACTCTCAAAACAATAATAATTAATCCCTAATAATAAGTTATAACTTAAATTTTTGAAATTTTCTTTCTTTTCTTTCTTTTGGTTCTTATCGAGCAAACTAAACAAACACCCTTAAAAATTATTTTTATACATCAACAATAGTTAAAACAAGTTAGAAGTAACCTAGACATGTTATAGATACTATAAATAACTTAAGTTTCCTAGATAACAAGTTTAAAAATCAAAAACTAGAAATTTTTATTCCTTTTTGTTGCTATCGCAACCAATAGCAGACCCTGGGTTTGCTTGTTAAAATTCGACCACTAAACAAGCCCCTAAAATTCTAGATTTTTGCACACTATTAGATCACTAAGTTAGCTAAATTCTGGAAAAAGAACGAAGTATTTTCATTAAGTATTGAATGAGATATAGTTGTTTCTTGCGTTGTGTTTTCTGTCCACAGTCGAACCAAACGCACCCTTTTAAAAATTAATCACGAGCTCATGAGTTTGAATCAAGAGCTAGGATTTTGTAAAAATTGAGTTATTAAACTGATAAATGAGTTTACAAAAGATTTGTAAAAAGTTTCGCCATAAATCATAAGATATATCGCGTTTTTAAGAAACAAGGATGTCGAGTGAAACAACAAGGAAGTCTCAAGGGTATTTCTTGCCAAAATCCAAACTAAAATTATAAAAAGGACTGTACATGTTGTCGACCTAAACCCTAGGGGTAAAAAGTTTCATTTTTGAAACTGTAGGGGTAAAAATTGTCATTTAACCAAAGTTGAGGGGTAAAAATTGTAATTTTGTGAAAGTTGAGGGGTAAAAGCTGTCAATATGTAGAACTTTAGGGGGAGAAGTGAAAATGTTCAAACTATAATAATAATAATTATTATTATTATTATTATTATTATTATTATTATTATTATTATTATTATTATTATTATTATTATTATTATTATTATTATTATTATTTATTTATTTAATTTATTTATTTATTTATTTATTATTATTATTATTATTATTATTATTATTATTATTATTATTATTATTATTATTATTATTATTATTATTATTATTATTATTATTATTATTATTATTAATAAGAATTAAAATACGATAACGAACGAATGAATTACCTATTTAACGAACGAACGGAACGAATAATAAAACTTTTATGTTCAGAAACAGTTACTGAAAACTTGACATAACCAACCCAGGTTGCAAGCCAGAGACGTTTATCAACTTTATTTAAACTTTGTTTTCCATCCAGACTTTCAAGTGAGTTTATAGTCCCACTTTTCTTATTTACATGTTTTCCAAATATGTGGGGAGATACATGCTATCAAACCGAACACAAGTATTTTCCTGATTGTTATTGCACTAGGCTAACTGTCCCTTATTATTGTGAATGTATTTATTGAAAGACCCTCATATCATGCACCATTAGTCACCCGCAGGGTGAGCGCGAATATAGTGAATAGATCTATTGGCCTGACGACCCATTTGTACTAACCGGATGGATATCTTCGTGGTAGCCGGTTAGACAGATGCATTATATTTGATTTCTTAAACTCGGGGGCAAACCACTACCATTTAATTATGTTAGTGAGACTGGAAACTATCAACGCATTGCGTGTCATGAGGTTTAGTGCAATATTCCGAATTATGATTGAACTGATTTCTTTACTATTTATCTTGTGTTCAAAACTGATTGTTACTTTAAACACTGTAGATTCACTCAACCTTTGTGTTGACTTTTTAAGCATGTTTATCTCAGGTAACTAGGAGTATGGCTATCGACACGGAGTGGCTGTGGACTTTCTTTTTATAATAAGAATGTCCACTTTGTTATCATTCAATGAATAATGTATCTTTTATAACATATTTTCCGAACCTCCCTCTGGGACCTATATTATGTACTCTGATTTAAATAAATGAATGATAACAATTTTATTTAAAAAGTCTCTTTTTGAGTCGTTTTCTATTCTCATGACTGTGAACCATGAAGTAACACCCCAAACTTATATTCCGCTGCGTATATAAAAAACGGGGGTGTTACAGATTGGTATCAGAGCCTCATGGTTGTAGAGAACCAAATGTTTTCAAACATTGAACTATAACCAAATTTTCACAAAACATGCCCAGAGTCCTCCGTGCCACGACCCAATTTGTTTAATACATGGTTTATTGTTAATTGTTAGTTATATAGTGGAATATTCATACTTACCGAGTGGTTACAGAGCTATGGTTTCTCCTCCTCATTCTATTACTCTTACGTCGGATCTGGAAAACGTCGCGATTGTACCTGACGTCATGGCAGTACCAAGACGAGTAACGGATTTGGATCCATCTGAAGATGTTACTGTGGTACCTGAGATTTCTCCGGCATTCGGGCATGATGAAGAGTCGGATCCTTCTGAAGAGCCGTCCGAAGACACTTTGATGCCTGATGTTGTGCCATTTTCTGATGATCCTTACATGCAGACCAGAGAGAGGGCTCGTATAATTACAGATGGAGGGTCATCCGAACCTGATACCTCTTCGGTTAGGGAGATACAGCCAGAGAGCATCCGAAGGACGGCGCGAATGAGAACGCTTCCCGTGTTTTCCTCACCCTTACCCCGTCCATATCCATATATGTTGCCTACTTTTGAACTCTCAGTCCCAACGTCTTTACCTCCGTCGCCACCGTCATCTACCGATTTCACTCCTCCATCCGTTCCGTTTGAACTCAGTGATGAGGTCCAAGCCATTATAGCCCGATATAATACTGTACCTCAATCACCTACTTCTGACGTCTCTACCCCTCCACGAGTTTTCGAAATAGGAGAAAGTTCCCAGGCAGCGCAGGAACGTCAACCGTCTGTCTCTTCTCTTCTGTCACGGCTAGAGCGCCAAGAGGAGCAGATTGAGACTGCATTGGGGCATCTTGACGAACTTCCATTAGAACGCATTGAAGGCATTGAGTATAGAGAAGAAGATCTGATGACGGGTCAAGAAGCAATGAAGCAGAAGGTAGATGAAAATCGTGAAGAGTTCGAGAAGCGTTACGAGCAGGTTAAATGTGAAATACCTTTTGTTTATGAAATTGAGCTGAAATTGGTAGAAGAAATGATTAAAAGGAATGAGGAACTGGCAACGGCACAGAACCGAATCGCGGTTTTGGAAATGACGGTCACGGAGATGCAGACGAATATACAGGTTCTCACCAGCATGATAGCTGAACTTAAGGGAGCTCCTGGTGGTCAGTAGACCAGATCGATATATATATTATCTTTTGGTGCTACGTCTACATTTTGGAATATATAGTATAGACATAGCATTAGTATGCAGTGTGTATCAAACAGCTTTTGTACTTTATGTTAGCCATGAGATATGTAGCATAGATAAGACACTTTTGGCAATTTTGTTATATATATAACAAAATAACAAGTTATTTATGACTATATATGGCTAAGATATTTGGCTGTGTATGATATAATCACAATGCGAAAATATAAACGAGTGATTTCTTGTAATAATAATAGAAGCATGTCTCGTAAATCCCTAGAACCAACCATGTCCCAATCCGCTATCCGAAAGCTTGTTGCAGACAGTGTTGCTGCAGCACTTGAGACTCAAGCAGCGGAAATGGCTCGTACTGGAAGCTCAAGCCGACCCAATGGAGATAGTGAGTCCGCTAATGCTCGCAAGTGCACTTACAAAGATTTCATGAACTGCAAACCGACTTTCTTCAAAGGAACAGAAGGAGCTACAGAATTAGCTCGTTGGTTTGAACGTACGGAAGTGGTCTTTGTAAGGAGCGGGTGTTCTGATGACTGCAAAGTTGCTTTCGCCACCGGGACTTTGTTAAATGATGCCTTGTCTTGGTGGTTTGCTACTTCCCGGACTATGGGTATAGAAGCAGCTCATCAACTCACTTGGGATGATCTTAAAAAGAAAATGCTGAAAAAGTATTGTCCCCGTACCGAAATCAAAAAGTTGGAAGATGAATTTCATCAACTAGCGGTGAAAGGAACAGATGTCAAGGCATACAATAGAAGGTTTCAGGAGCTTGCTCTCCTATGTCCTACTATGGTGCCTGATCTTGAGAAGTTGCTGGAGAAGTATATTGAAGGGTTACCTCGAAGCATCGAGGGGAATGTTACTGTTTCAAAGCCTCAATCGCTGGAAGAAGCAATGACCACGGCTCAGAAGCTGATGGATCGGGAAATCAAGCGAAATTCTATTCAAGGAAACAGCGATCACAAACGAAAGTTTGATGAGGGCAAAAATTTCCGTCATTACGACAATCGTCCCAATAACAACCGTCACATTCAAAACAACTACCACCAAAACCGTAACCAATACCATCACCAGTAAAACCGTCAGCAGGAAACTGCCAAAGCCTATACTGCCACTCCTGCTGAGAAGAGTGGTTATGTCGGAACGAAGTCGTTATGCAATCGAAGCTTGTTGCACCACTTTGGTCCATGCACCGTTAAGTGCATGAAGTGTCAGAAGGTCGGACATCAGACCAAAGACTGTAAGACGACAGGAGCGAATCTGCAGCCAGTGATCGTGACATGCCACAGATGTGGTGAGAAAGGACATTATAGGAACCAGTATCCTAAGCTGAACGCAAATCCAAATAATGGTGCACGCGGACGAGTATACGTGTTGGGAGATGGCAACGCGCAGCAGAACCCGGACATAGTCACGGGTACGTTTCCTCTCAATCAACATTTAGCTAAAGTATTATTTGATACCGGAGCTGATAAAAGTTTTATATCTCTTACCTTCGCTACTTTGCTTAAACTCACTCCCACTGCCTTAAACCATACCTACGAAATTGAGCTAGCTAATGGAAAATTAGTAGGCACTAACTCTATAATCCGAGGTTGTACCTTAACCCTACTAAATCAGCCCTTCGACATCGACCTTATGCCTATTGAACTAGGAAGCTTCGACGTAATCGTTGGTATGGATTGGTTATCCAAATGTCATGCAAAGATTTTATGCGATGAGAAAGTGGTTCACATCCCTTTCGAGGGTGAGACTTTGATTATTCGGGGTGATCAAAGTAAAACCAGACTCAGCATAATATCTTGCATCAAAACCATGAAATATATCAACAGAGGATGTCAAGCATTTTTAGCTCATGTGACTGAGAAGAAGACGAATGAAAAACGATTGGAAGATGTACCTATAGTACGAGATTTTCCGGAAGTATTTCCTGAAGAGTTACCTGGACTACCACCTGTTCGTCAGGTAGAGTTTCAGATCGACTTGGTGCCGGGAGCAGCGCCAGTAGCACGAGCACCTTACCGTTTAGCGCCATCGGAAATGCAAGAACTATCCAATCAACTGCAGGAGTTATTGGATAAAGGTTTTATTCGACCAAGCTCATCACCTTGGGGAGCACCTGTCCTATTCGTCAAGAAAAAGGACGGATCTCTTAGGATGTGTATTGATTACCGAGAGTTGAATAAACTTACGGTGAAAAATCGATATCCATTACCAAGGATCGATGACTTGTTCGACCAATTGCAAGGGTCAAGCGTCTACTCAAAAATCGACCTAAGATCTGGATATCATCAATTGCATGTTAGGGAAGAGGATATTCCTAAAACAGCTTTTAGAACGAGATACTGTCACTACGAATTTCAAGTAATGCCAATTGGGTTAACAAATGAACCAGCGATATTCATGGATCTCATGAATCGTGTATGTAAACCTTATTTGGATAAATTCGTGATCGTGTTCATTGATGATATTCTCATCTATTCTCGAAGTAAAGAAGAACATACGGAGCATTTGAAGACTATTTTGGAACTCCTCAAGAGGGAACAGCTGTACGCTAAATTTTCCAAATGTGATTTTTGGATTCATACCGTGCAATTTCTTAGACACGTGGTTGACCGCCATGGAATTCACGTGGATCCTTCCAAAATAGAAGCCGTTAAAAATTGGCCGACACCGACGACTCCCACGGAGGTGCATCAATTTTTAGGACTTGCTGGCTACTATCGGAGATTTATTGAGGGATTTTCGAAGATTGCCAAATCTTTAACCGAATTGACCCAGAAAAATAAGAAGTATGTTTGGGGAGAGAATCAAGAAAAAGCTTTCCAGCTGTTAAAGCAAAAGCTTTGTGAAGCTCCAATTTTAGCTTTACCAGAAGGAAGTGAAGATTTTGTTGTTTACTGCGACGCGTCACACCAAGGTTTAGGCGCGGTGTTGATGTAGAGGAATAAAGTGATTGCTTATGCCTCTAGACAACTTAAGTCTCATGAGGAGAATTATACGAATCATGATCTTGAGCTAGGAGCAGTTGTATTTGCTCTTAAAATCTGGAGACATTATCTGTATGGTACGAAGTGCGTTGTATTCACAGATCATAAGAGCATTCAACATATTCTCGACCAGAAAGAATTAAATATGAGACAACGCCGATGGTTAGAGTTACTAAGCGACTACGATTGTGAAATTCGTTACCACCCTAGAAATGCAAATGTTGTAGCAGATGTTTTGAGCAGGAATGAACGAATTAAACCTCTCCGAGTTAGAGCTTTAGTAATGACCATTAATTTGTTCTTGCCATCCCAAATTCTCAATGCACAAGCCGAAGCAGTAAAGGAAGAGAATGTTCAGGCTGAGAATTTGAGAGGTATGGACAAAGCGTTTGAAATCCGTCCTGATGGGACACGTTGTATAAAGAACCGAAGTTGGTTACCGCTCTTTGGTGATTTAAGAAATGTGATTATGCACGAATCACATAAGTCCAAGTATTCAATCCACCCAGGATCTGAAAAGATGTACCAGGATCTCAAAAAGCTTTACTGGTGGCCAAACATGAAAGCTGACATAGCTGAATATGTTAGTAAATGTTTGACATGTGCACGAGTTAAAGCGGAGCATCAAAGGCCATCCGGCTTATTGACTCAACCTGAGATTCCTGAATGGAAATGGGAGCGGATAACTATGGATTTTATCACCAAATTACCTAGGACGTCAAGTGGATATGACACTATCTGGGTCATAGTTGATCGTCTTACTAAATCAGCTCACTTCTTGCCAATCAAGGAGACTGATGGAGTAGAGGATTTAACCAAATTATATCTAAAAGAGATAGTTTCCCGACATGGAGTACCAGTTTCCATTATTTTGGATCGTGATTCTCGTTTCACGTCTCGATTTTGGGAAAAGCTTTGGATACTAATTTAGATATGAGTACGGCTTATCATCCACAAACCGACGGACAGAGCGAAAGAACTATTCAAACGTTGGAGGATATGCTCAGAGCATGTGTAATAGACTTTGGTAAAGGATGGGATAGACATTTGCCTTTGGCAGAATTCTCATACAACAATAGTTACCATGCTAGCATCAAAGCAGCACCGTTTGAGGCACTGTATGGACGGAAGTGCCGATCCCCTGTTTGTTGGGCAGAAGTCGGAGAATTCCAACTTACCGGACCCGAGATAATTCAAGAAACTACCGATAAGATAGTGCAAATCCGACAACATCTGCAAGTTGCCCGAGATAGGCAAAAGAGTTACGCAGATACAAGGCGGAAGCCTATGGAGTTTGAAATTGGAGATAGAGTTATGTTAAAGGTGTCACCATGGAAGGGCATGGTCAAATTCGGAAAAAGAGGAAAGTTGAATCCCCGATATATTGGGCCATTTAAGATTCTGGGGAGGATCGGTCCAGTAGCTTATCGACTCGAACTTCCCGTAGAACTCAGTAAAATACACCCTGTTTTTCACGTCACTAATCTAAAGAAGTGTCTATCAGATGAAACACTTGTGATTCCCATGAAAGAGCTTCGTCTCAATCATAAGCTCAATTTTGTGGAAGATCCTGTGGAGATCATGGATAGAGAAATCAAACGGCTCAAGCGAAGTCGCGTTCCCATCGTAAAGGTTAGATGGAACTCCAAAAGAGGACCAGAATATACCTGGGAACGAGAAGATCAAATCCGGGCCAAGTACCCACACCTTTTCCTTAATTCACCAACCAACGCCGACTGAATCTCGAGACGAGATTCCCTTCAACGGGGAGATAATGTAACCACTGTAAGATTTCCCTATATAATTATCTAGTACTTATCCTTTTTCCACGTAGAAAATTATTTATTTATTTATTTATTATCTGATTACTTATGTGACATAAATTATATTCCTGATAAACGTGCTTGCAACCCAACCTCAACTGATTTAGTATTTAAACATCTTTGACCTGAAACTTTATGAGATCCCATTTACCACTTTACGTTATTTCGTTAACATATATTTAAAACTAAACGTTTCTTATTTAATAAGAGTTTTTACGAAACCCTAAACTACCATAACAACATATAAAAATAATGAAACCCTAGAAATATCAAAATACAATTTATTTGAATAATGTACAAGTCACTAAAGCACAGAAACCCTAATACCACTATAACTCCCGATAAAACCCTAATTTTATAAAACTATTATTATATGTAATAAATTCACAAACCCTAATTAATATTTTTATAAAATATATAAGTACAAGTCTTCTAAACTAAAGTACAAGTCTTTAAAGCATAAAAACTAAGTATAAATAAAAACCTTATATAAACCTTAATAAAAAGCATACTTTGTAATAATTTTTCACATTAAATTTTAAAAATAAATATATTATTTATTTAACAAATGTACAAATCCATAAACCCATGGTACAACCCTCTAATGCACAAAAACCTAAAAATCCATTTAATTATCTTAAAACATTAATAAAAATTATATAAATTAAGTAATTATTAAAATTATATTTTTCCTATTTTCTAAACTATAGTACAATCCTCCTAAGCCTAGAGTACAACATCCCAATGCACAAAATTAATTTTCTCTTAATCTATGTAATTCGATACATATAAAATATATATAGAAAACTCTAAAATTTATTTCTAAATAAATCCCTAAACCCTAGGAACCCTAACTAGGACCCAAACCCTAGAGTACCACATGACCAAGCCCTATGTACAACCCTATGATGCACCTAACGAACCAAACTAATCCATTTCTTCTAGTTTAGTTCGACCCTAACTATATACAAACCATCCTTTTCATTTTTCCAAGCCCTAGACACACATATGGCAACCCTTAAACATCTACACATCACCCCTTATCTAGAAGAAGCACACTTGTGTGGAGAGGGACATTCCACACCATCCTTTCCCTCCTCCTATCCATGTGGCGCCCTAATTCACCTCACACATCACCCAAGCCTCTTCATCTTCTCCAAGAAGGAACCCTATAACTCTTTAGAAACCCTAGCACTCCCTTTCTATAAATACTCGACCTATACTTCACCTCTTGTCCCACAACTCACTCGACATACCCTAAACAGCCTACTACCCATCCACTACTGATTATACACCTTTCATACCATCCCAATAATATCTAAAGGAAGCCTAGGAGAGGACAAGAAGCCTTGGGCACTAATTTGAGTCCTTACTCGCAATCCAAAACCCTAATCGAGCCCTATAACTTGGTAAGTATTCTAAACCAATTTTATTTCTTTTTATACCTTTATTATACTCTCAAAACAATAATAATTAATCCCTAATAATAAGTTATAACTTAAATTTTTGAAATTTTCTTTCTTTTCTTTCTTTTGGTTCTTATCGAGCAAACTAAACAAACACCCTTAAAAATTATTTTTATACATCAACAATAGTTAAAACAAGTTAGAAGTAACCTAGACATGTTATAGATACTATAAATAACTTAAGTTTCCTAGTTAACAAGTTTAAAAATCGAAAACTAGAAATTTTTATTCCTTTTTGTTGCTGTCGCAACCAATAGCAGACCCTGGGTTTGCTTGTTAAAATTCGACCACTAAACAAGCCCCTAAAATTCTAGATTTTTGCACACTATTAGATCACTAAGTTAGCTAAATTCTGGAAAAAGAACGAAGTGTTTTCGTTAAGTATTGAATGAGATATAGTTGTTTCTTGTGTTGTGTTTTCTGTCCACAGTCGAACCAAACGCACCCTTTTAAAAATTAATCACGAGCTCATGAGTTCGAATCAAGAGCTAGGATTTTGTAAAAATTGAGTTATTAAACTGATAAATGAGTTTACAAAAGAGTTGTAAAAAGTTTCGCCATAAATCATAAGATGTATCGCGTTTTTAAGAAACAAGGATGTCGAGTGAAACAACAAGGAAGTCTCAAGGGTATTTCTTGCCAAAATCCAAACTAAAATTATAAAAAGGACTGTACATGCTGTCGACCTAAACCCTAGGGGTAAAAAGTGTCATTTTTGAAACTGTAAGGGTAAAAATTGTCATTTAACCAAAGTTGAGGGGTAAAAATAGTAATTTTGCGAAAGTTGAGGGGTAAAAGTTGTCAATATGTAGAACTTTAGGGGGAGAAGTGAAAATGTTCAAACTATAATTAATTTTATTATTATTATTATTATTATTATTATTATTATTATTATTATTATTATTATTATTATTATTATTATTATTATTATTATTATTATTATTATTATTAATAAGAATTAAAATACGATAACGAACGAACGCATTACCTATTTAACGAATGAACGGAACGAATAATAAAACTTATATGTTCAGAAACAGTTACTGAAAACTTGACATAACCAACCCAGGTTGCAAGCCGGAGACGTTTATCAACTTTATTTAAACTTTGTTTTCCATCCAGACTTTCAGGTGAGTTTATAGTCCCACTTTTCTTATTTACATGTTTTCTAAATATGTGGGGAGATACATGCTATCAAACCGAACACAAGTATTTTCCTGATTGTTATTGCACTAGGCTAACTGTCCCTTATTATTGTGAATGTATTTATTGAAAGACCCTCATATCATGCACCATTAGTCACCCGCAGGGTGAGCGCGAATATGGTGAATAGATCTATTGGCCTGACGACCCATTTGTACTAACCGGATGGATATCTTCGTGGTAGCCGGTTAGACAGATGCATTATATTTGATTTCTTAAACTCGGGGGCAAACCACTACCATTTAATTATGTTAGTGAGACTAGAAACTGTCAACGCATTGCGTGTCATGAGGTTTAGTGCAATATTCCGAATTATGATTGAACTGATTTCTTTACTATTTATCTTGTGTTCAAAACTGATTGTTACTTTAAACACTGTAGATTCACTCAACCTTTGTGTTGACTTTTTAAGCATGTTTATCTCAGGTAACTAGGAGTATGGCTATCGGCACGGAGTGGCTGTGGACTTTCTTTTTATAATAAGAATGTCCACTTTGTTATCATTCAATGAATAATGTATCTTTTATAACAATTTTCCAACCTCCTCTGGGACCTATATTATGTACTCTGATTTAAATAAATGATTGATAACAATTTTATTTAAAACGTCTTCTCTTTTAGAGTCGTTTTTCTATTTCTTGACTGTAACCTGTGTAACCCCCAAACTAATTCCGCTGGTAATAAAACATGTTACACTCTCCTTATATTCCAAAATCCGGTCGAGTCTTCTATTTATTGAGGTCGAACCAACTTTTTTTGTAAAAAAAAATATTTTGTCTTAATCCTAGCATTTTATCTCTTATGGTTTATACGTACTTGTGTACAAGAATATTCGTAATTAACCTCATTATAGTAATTCTTGGTATTATGTAGAACAAAATGGGATGTTACCCCTTCATCCTATTCTAGATCTGGTGATTATTGAAGGTACGAACCAAACTTTTTGTTGTGTGAAGTAAAATTGTGTAGATTGATAGCTCATTGCAATTCGTAAGTACGTAGTACAGACTTCATTGATCGATTATAATTGGAGTGAAACAAATTAAGACCAGATTAAATCTTAATTTTATTTAGTTTGTGAATGCAATGTTATGTTTGAAATTGGGGTAAATAATGGTTTGAAGAATAGCCTTCGCTTTCATCTTAATGTGTACATTAAGACGATAAAATTAATTGAATTTAAGTGGTGATATGTTTGTTTGTCAAAACGTGACAAACAGTTACATCAACCTTTTTAACAATTCGCAGTTAGAGACTAGATATGGACAGCGAGCAGAAAAACTCCACAGACTATCAGTAGAAACCATCTGCTATCAGCAGGAACCATCTGCTATCAGCAGGAACCATAGCAGCAGAAACCAAGCATTATCAGCAAAAACGAGCATCAACTTTATATGTTTTATTTGGTGAAAAAACAAATTCTAATGAATTTTTAACATAGCAATGTTATACCAAATAAAAAATTTTCCAGCTGACCTGGCAGCTCGACCCCAGCCAGGGGCTCTGCCCCTTGGACCCTGCCAGGGGTTGCCCCCCCTTGGACCCTGCTTCTCTCAGGGACGTTGCCCCCGAACCCCCACCAAGGGGGCTACGCCCCCTTGGAACCCCCGTTAGACCAATTAATATCCAAATAAGCGTCGACCCTTATTTGCATATTAAACTCAATCTATTTTACACTAAAATACCAACAACGTTCCCTATTTACTTTTATGTAATTTATTATACGTGTTAAAACGATCTTGCTTCCGCTTCTACTCTTGATGTGTTTATTTAATTAGATGTTGATCATGCTAGTTAAAATCCAACATTCATAGCCATCCTTATTAGTACTAAATACTGGAGTATATATTATGGAGGAACAATGTGGACTCCAGTTTGCCGTTTTGCTAGCGCATCATGACGTCATATTGACCCAGCCTAATTTGTTTTTCCAGGCCCAAAACACTAGCCCGTCTCTCTTTCATTCTTATCGTTATCCAAAGTCTAAACAATACAAGTCCGAGTTATTGTGGGATTGTATTTTGCATGCAAAACGGATTAATTATGAAGTCCAGCTTATATAAATCAAGAATTATTTATTTTTTTACATATCGATTTCAAAACCTTCCTTTATTTTCTAACAACTTAATGAAGAACCATAACTCGAGCGCAAATTCTGCTGATTGTATAAATAACTCACAAACTAGTCGGCTATTGTCATTATTAGAAGTTGATAAATCATTTTTTTCACCATGGAGTTTCAAACCAGATGCTAAATCGGATTACACATCGGAAGATAGACGATATATATAAGCTTACAATGTGGCTCTTTCTTCGCTCATGAGTTAACAACTAGCTCCTTCTAGAGTTAGCGAAAACCTAGCCATGAAACTTCACTGTTTAGCATCAAATTATGTAGGCGAACGACAGTTTTAATTTTCTAGTAGTGGTTTTAGATTGTTTATGAGCAAGTTAATTACTCTTGTATTTAATGGCTTAGCCATATTCTCCAATAACTCTGATCATTTGTTAAATTTGGTCACGCGCATATAGCAGTATAGCACATTTGATTTTGGTTTATTTTGTCTAGGCTTTCGGCTTACTATCTGAACAACTCCTGTATATATTTGATATTTGATTCTTATCATCGCGAAATTCATATCACTTTTTTAGTAAAGCTAGTCCGTTTGAAATTGACATTGGTGGGAGTACATTTTTTTTTTTTTTTTTATGTACGGATTCGATTCATATTGTTTTTGTAAACATGATGCCTAACAGGCCTACACCACCAATACCACACTTGCGGCTGTCAGAATAAAATACAAATGGGCCATGATATTAGACTAGGTAAAGACCCCAAGAAGTTTGCTAAAGTATCTGCATATTTGGTCCTAATCTCCATGATCGGAAGCCTAACTGATTTTCATACATTGTACTAAGCAAATAAGTTCTATTTTTGAATTTGGACAAAAAAATGTTATGACATGTACGAGAATACCCATTTTTACCCATTCCCAAACCTGTAGTAGTTGTTCATATTGCTACCTCTAGTCTGTATGCATAGATTATATGAGTGTTGAGTTAACTGTTGTGATTTCAATATCTGACAGCTGTTTTTTTGGTTCTGACAGTTCTGGTGGCATACGAGAGATATGCGAAACATATTGATTCAATTCTATTGAAGGGAAATATGAAGTTGAAGCAGCTGTATATAAGATTTAATGAGGAATGTATAAAAAAAGTAAGAAAGTGGATTTTGGATATGAATAAACTGAGCTAACCAACTTTATAGCATTTTTTTTGGTGTTGTTCTATATGTAATGGTGTTCTTCTATGAAGCTAGTAAAAACGTCAAAGCATAAGTAATATTAAGTCTTGGGTTGATTTCACCCGAAACATTCTTTTTTTTATACAAAAAATATACATAAATAAGTTTGTCAAACTGATAACATAGGTTCTGTTAGTCCAACAATCCAACAATGATATTAATCTTTTACTATGAGATTTATGAATTGAACTCATGTGACATCGGTTGTTTAAATTAAGAAGACCTACTTTTATCACAGATGGATCAGTAATAACACACAACCAGGGTAAAAAGGCATCAATTCAGAGCCCTCTTTCTTGATTCTATGGATAGGAGTTAGGACCCTCTTTTGATTATTTTCTTGTTGACCTCAAACGAGAGTCAAGCCAATCTATTTAATAAAAGGCATTAAGCAGACAAAGTGAGCGGAGAACTGTTACCATATAAGGTTATCTCAAGTTTTCCACAAAATGACAGCTAGAGCACAAGTCAAGTTCTTAACAGGCGAGCAACTACGAATATGGTTTGGCAGTTAATCAGGGTCTTTTTGTTGGAAAAATTAGCTGACAAACTGACATTTTCACAACTACTGACATATTATAGGTTTGCATTGTCTTTGAAGAGACCCGCAACCAGCTAAAATATGTCCAAAGTAGAGTTAGCATGAATGGGAAATAGACTATCAAAGTAACTGACTTGAAACAAAATCTCAAATTGACTTGAGTTGTCCCACATTGGTGGAGGAACAAACTTTGGAGTACTTTATAAGTGAAACGATGAAAATCCAAACTAGGATTTTTGATTTCATGAACGGCTATAGCATATAGGCACGTTCTGTGACATCATGATCTTTTACATCGTCATGGTGCATTTTTGAACTATGTAGTCAAAGTTGGACCAAAATCATTTTATCAACTATTTTTGAACTATGTAGTCAAAGTTGGACCAAAATCATTTTATCAACTATTTTCCGGCACTTTCTTCATCTCATCTCTTAATTCTAGCTAGAGGTCCAAATGTTCAATATCACATGACAGTGAACTTTGCATTTACTCCGTATTTTTTAAGATTTTAAGCATTGGGTACAAAAGGCTCCGGAATGGACTTGATATTCATATATATGCACGATTTGTGTATGATGAGATGTAAGATCGTAAGGACTGAGGTAAAGGTTTTGAAATTGGACCATGAACATATGATGCTCTTTGTTTACCTTGCAGGTTTGGGGAAAAGTTGCCTTTTGCGTTTTTCTGATGGTTCTTTCACCACTAGTTTTATCACTACCATTGGGTGATTGGTCTTGTAATTTCTACATTATCAGCAAATATATATATTTTTTAGAATTAGTTTTGCACTAGAAATGGCACTATTATTGAGAATTACAGTATTGGTTTTAAGATGAGAACTATCGACTATCGAGCTTGATGAGAAGAGGACCAAACTCCAAATTTGGGACACAGCTGGCTGGAAAGGTTCTGGATTATTACAACTGGTATTTGTTTAATTTTCATTTAGTCAATTTTTTTTTTTTTTTTTTTTCATTTAGTCAATTTTTTTTTCCAAGCAGCAATAGGGAAAGAAAGAAGATTGATCAATCATGTTAAACTTAACTTGGCATATCACATATGAATCAGTTGTCAAAATACATTAGTACATTAATGGATTATTGTATAATGAGTTTAACCTCTTTGTGGATCGGATCCTGAATTTAATATATAAACGAAGAAGTCTACCCCTGTGAATTGCTTTATCCCAACCCTTTTACTCAAAGACAAGCCAATTTAACTTCCAACGGGTAAAATTTGGATGGGCGGGTCAAGCAGGTTAAAAACTCTCGAAAGTCCTTCAAAATGCATAAAACCTTCTAAATTGTTTCTGAAAACGAATAAGATATCTTTTTAATAACAATATAGTTTATGTAATCATATTAAAGGAGGGGGACGATCCCGCCAGGGCGGGGGCGTTTGCCTTTTTTTCTGCATTGTCGTACGAAAGCAGATACTTACATTATGGCGCAATAGTGGATACTTACATTATGGCTGCTGTTGACATCATAATAGATAGATGCTGAAGGCATCGTACATATTACGGTACATATGTCCTAACGGTTACTATACATAATAGAGGAATGCGCCTTTATGTGTGCACACTATACCAACTGCATACCCATGATTTCCTTGAATAGCACTTGATATACATATATAAACAAAATACAGAAAGACTACTGAGAAGAACAAAAGTGATAAACATGTTGTATTTTTCATGTATATGGGGTTTGTACAAACCAAATGAATAAGTAAGCTCTTAGCTTTTGTTGGTACGGCAGGTGTACGGCGGCTAATCTACGTAGTTACCACATGTGACAAAATATACTGCTACACTACATACAATACTGTTAACGTTTATCCTAACGGGTTACCTACATAGACCACACGATCCGAGTCTTATGAGGAGCTAGTCACCGTCCTGGCAGATATGCCTCTTGTGTTGAACCATCCAATTCACCAGCTTTGGCTGCGTAAGAAACAGCATATGCACCAATACAGTTGTAAGAAACAGTTGTTACATATCATTTAAAGCAAATGACGTCCCATTATTGCGATTTTATTTAACCTATCAATACAAATGATTCCATTTAATAAAACACAATAGGACCAACCTGATGAGTAGGCTCGGATATAACGGTGGTTGGTGGTGCACACAGGTGCACAGGACATTCAAGAAGTTGATATAGATTTTTTAAAATCTTCGTCCGCACCATTTGATGGTGTGCTGGTCTATGGATGGATTCAGATCTAAGGGGCAGCCAGCCCGGCCGATGAGCATAGGGAATCTATATTCAAGCGTTCAACTGAGTCGCTTTATTTGTAAAGGTAACAATTGGATTATTAGTATATGTAACTGTAAGCTAAGGGCTGAAATACTAATGTCACTGCATGTGTCAGTGAGTGTACATAATACGCTCTATGAAAAGATGTGCATTACCTGTTTTTCCCACTATGTAGTAACTGGAGGAGGAAACACAATAGCAGCTCTCGAGTCAGGAGCTTTTTCGAATAACTGAGTTCCAGAGTCCTTGCTACCATTGAGACTAAAGAAGAAGAAATTAACTTAGATTTTAATGGAATTGAAGCAATTATATTTTGAAAAGCACATACACTTTAACATCTGAGACTAAATTATGCATTTGTTATAAGATTTTACCAATTAGGCTTCTTATTCAATATCTTTTGAGTCTAGCATTACCCAGGTGATCGTTTAATTTTTTAGTCCTACAAAGATGATGAAACGAACAATGTAATTACAACAATAATCCCTTTTCTTCAAATAAACTGATTATTAAGCCTTTATAGATAACAATAAAAAAATTGTACTCAACTTTCACCATGTTTGACATGTTTTTTGGGTGTCAGTTTATGTTAACCCGTTAAGAATTCCCAAATCCCAAACCAACCCATTAATAAGTAAATGATCTATCGTCATAAGTCGTAGTTTGTACATGTTTGTCAAGGCTCCAAAAGACACAGTTTTCGAAAGTATTACAACAGAACTCAAAATGTGTCGCAAAACAATAAAACTTATATTACGTAAATACTCTGAAAATGATGTTAGTGCGTCATACCTCGCTGCAATCTCTGAGTAAACATCAGAAGGTTTTTCTCCGGCAGCTAAGTTCCATTCTACGCTCAAGATCCTAGATAGCAAATCAAAATCCAAAGAGTTGGTCAAAAGATGTAGATTGGCAGGGACACCTCAACCCTGTGTACCTACAAGGTACCCACCACCCCTACCCGGCAAAGGTGTGATGCCTGTGAAATGCCTAACTATGATACCCAATACATGCTGCGAGCCGGAATCGAACCCGCGCCCCTCAGTTGGTCAAGACATACATGTATTGGGCCCAAGCTTTAACTGGCAGCCGGTGGCCATCTGCGCTAAGCATTAAATATAGTAAATATAGTGATCTGGTAACGGAATCACCTGCCCAGTTGAATTGTAGAGATGATAGCGGATGAACATGTGCATCTTCAAGGAGCCTGTAGTTCTTTCCCATTGTAGAGCTCTTACCTAGCCACCCTCCAAATCTGTTGAAATTTCGTTCACCCTACGACACAAAGAAAAGACAGTCAAGGAAAATATACATATCGATTATGGCTATAATATGTTTTTAACACTAACCTCTACTGTAATTACGCATCCTTTACCGTCATCAATATTTATATTTTTAGTTTGGATGTTCCAGCAGGCACCAGCTCCTTATCGGCCAAAAGCATCCTTTATGCTCCAATAGCTGCATCCAAAAAGTAAGTTATTATCAATAATCATACGTAATAAAAACCTACACATCTAACGTACTAAAGTCTGAAATAATACGTTACCCAACGCAAATACATTAACGAAATAAACAGGAAACTAAGAAAAGGTATTAACTCAGAAATCCAAACCTTTGTTACCCGCATCATAGTTAGCCTATGAAGCACAACAGTTGGTTCCAAGTGGACACAAAATGGCCACGTAACTTTGCTCACGTGAGGATGCTGTGTGCGGGTAAATGAACATAATAGCGTGCAACCTGCAATAAAGATGGAAAAAGAAGGCAAAAAAGCCAAAAAAAGAATATAAAACTTTGATGACATCACAAACCATAAAACTTATAGTATTTTTTAGTTCCAGAAAACAAAAATAAAATAAAATAAAACAACACGTACCGATCACAGGTTCTTCTATCACATCATAAAGCATGTGGTCGCCTACGTTTAGTATTCGTGCTGTAAACTTCCCATTGTCAAGAGTTGATACAGCCAGACTCGTTTGCGCTTGCACAGGGCACACAATCCGGAGCAGACTCCCTCGCGCCTGCACAGTATATAAACAGAAAATATTAGGTAGCAACAGGATAGGTACCAGGCTAAGCTGATGTAAAACCAAGAAAGAGCCTGCTCAATATAATCGAAAGCTTGTAGCAAAAATTATCACCTGTAACATTCATTTAAAACTGTAGCAACACATTCGTATGACGTTTGCGTCAGTTTAACTTGTTACTTTTGCTTCTACCGCTACTTCACAAAATGCTCGTGTTTCTACAAAAATGTTGAGAATATAATTCCTCTTCCTCTTGCAAAGAACGTAAGTGAATTATGTTAGCAATACTATCATAGAATTTAGTCACCGAAATAATTACTATAATCACTAAGATAGAACGAACCTTGGATAAAAAACATAATCAGTCGTTTATTTTTTGACTTGACATCCAAACAGCCCCTACCAATTGTGCCTGCAAAACTGAAACAACCAAGTGAAAAGAGGAGAGTAGGACTTGCATCACAGTAAGCAATTCTTCGCCCACAAAAATTGTTAACTGATATTATGCCCGAGCACGCACAGGGCTTTGGCATACAGATTAGTTAATCAAAAATATAGCATTCTCCACGTAAAACTTATTGATTATGTACTGGAAAGAAAATGTTCGGGTGAACATTTACACGACCAACATGTGCTGTAAAATATGCCGATGAGGTGCTCGAAGAAGTCTCTTCTTGACCATTTACCCGCCAAACCTGCGCATAGCATGTCATGTGAATACATCAATACAAAACAAAGTAGCAGAAACTTCAAGTTCATATTCTCGTATTTTGTTTTTCACATACAAACAAAATCAAAAATCAATACTGAAATGAAGGAGCAAATAAAAAAATGTATACCACGTCTCTTCTCTACATCCATTAAAGATGTAAATACACTAACATAAACTATAGACAAACATGTATCAACATTTGTTGTCAACCATACCTGCTAACGTCGGACATTCGAAAAGGATCCCATGTCCATGACAGTCAACGGCCGTGTAACGACGCACATCGAAAACGGTATCTGTTCTAGGCTGTTGACAATGCGCGGGCGCAACCTGCAACTCTGGCAACCGGCGGACATCATCAACTTGCCGAGATTGAGCTGCATGCAACATACGAATATCAAATACAATTTCAGGCGAATGTAGATACACAATAGATATCATACACGTACCACAACCTCCGACATCAGTATGCGGAGTATTCGTTAATCTTTTGGATCCGCTATTTAATGAGATTTGACTACACTCAGCAAACTCTCTTTCGCAAGTGTTACGAATAAATGGGACCCCCAATCCATGACCATCAACTTGTTCAGACCCATCTCCATGAACATTAACACCCCTACCAAGGGAATGACCAGCTGGACCTCCATCGGATCTTTTTGTTTTTGCTTTCATTTTGAAAAACAACAAAAGACATGCAACACAACGAAATGGAAACTACAAAGACAGAACAAAGAAGGATTTCAACACTATAGGCATACAACTTATGGCAAGAAACATGAAGAGATTTTTATTCATAAGCCTTAGCGTACCTGTTTCAAAATCTTCAGTACTAATTTGACAGAAATAAGCTTAAAAAAATCAATAAGTAATCATGTTCTTCGTTACCTTCACAAAAGTCGAAGAAAATCTGCTTTAAGAGCAATTTGGTCTTCTTCATCCCTATCCATATACAAATCGACTATTTCAGCCCACATACTTTAGAGTTTACCCCATTTCAGCCCGCATACGCACCCCATTCAGTCCGGTCTTTTCATCCTAATCCGACTATTTCAGCCCGCATACATCCAAGTCAGCAGCATGGTATAATAAAATTGAATCACATCCTACAAAAACCTGCAAAAAGCTTCACGAAACCAATCAACAAACAATCCTTATAGAATCCCATAAATCAAATTTTCTTATTTACCTGTTCTTGAATACCAATAAAAAAACTAAAACGCTCCCGTTTCTAATATAAATCTTAACAACTAAAATAGGTTAAAACAACTTAAAGACTATTATGATACACAAAAAAATATTTGTAAAACTGTTATCAAACAAACAACAGAAACCTAAAAGACCTTACCTTTACTCAATCCTATTAGCGAATCCGTTACCGAAAACCCCCAAGAAACAAAGATAAAAATAATAGATCCACAACCACAGACATACACGATACTTTTTTTAACAAAAACATACCAGATCTACAACCAAGTTTGTTAACAATTTATTTTTCATTCACATATAAGCAAACCAAGCAATTACCTTTTTAGAAACTACAATAATGAAAACGGCATACAACAACAAAACATAGGAAGCACTTAAACACAAAAGATCATGAGAAGAAGTGCTGAAGCATTTGAAGAAAACCGACCTTTTTCAGGTGGTTTCACATTTCCCTAGGAAGCAGGATAACGTTCGCATATCTTCGAAAAGAAGAAAGGTGGAAAAACGTAATGGAAGCCACGTACATTGATATTCTAACAGGTGTCAATAAAAAACTCCCACCGACCTAAATGTATGTTAACATATTTGAATATTTTATGGTACATGCGGACCAAAAGTTGGGCCTCGTATGGGCTGACTAAAAAGGCCACAATTATAATATTTTTTAACGTACGGAATAATATTATAACGGGAGAATTGCATATATACCCACTAAAACTCAAATACTTGCATATTTCCCCAAAATACAAGTTTTCAATGCATGATGTACAATGCAAGTTAAGCATGTTTTGGGTATATATGCAAATATGCAAGTTTTAGTGGGTATATATGCAATTGCCCCTATTATAACGTCACCGACGTTGTTCGGTTTTAATATTTAGTGTTAATACGTCAAACTTTTAAAAAGCTCAAAATTTGGTAGGCGACCCGGTTGGACCTGTTTTATCCTGCTACATGTTAACTGACATGCATAACCCCTATATTACAACATTTACTTTAAATTATCTGTAAGGCATCTTTAGTTTGTTATGTCATGTTTCAGATTGCAGTAGCATGTAATGTTGGAAAATATGGTCAATTAATTAGTTTGAATGACAATTGATGGTCATCAAATATACTAATGGGTGTTTATAGCAAGATTAATTTGTGGTCATATGTAACGACCAAATTAATTCTATGTTGATGAGCCATTAGTAGGATTAAGTGTGTAATTAATCCGACCGTTTTTCCCTTGACCTCCAAAACTATAAATGAGAGCTTCTCTCATTTGTCTAAAGATACCGGAAAAATACACAACTCATCACTCCTCTTCTTTTGTATTACCATTCATATTTCTTGTCTATCCGGTTCGTAATAGAGGGAAGGCACGGTTTTGGTTCGTCTTGATAACCCGTTTGTGCTAACGGAGTTATCCATTGTTGTTGTATCCTGGGAGATAGACGTTCACGATTCTCAAGCACCATGGAGAGGACGAATGTGTCTTAAGGAAACTGTGAGCATTACAGGGCTCAACATTTTCCTTGTTTGTGTTTTTTGAGTCTCCACATCCAAAGATTTACGGTATTGTTTCTTTACACTTTTATGGTTTTTTATGTTATGTTTTATTTGTCTCTAGTAGCAATATACCCGTAATGTATAACAATCTTAAGACAGATTCTTTATTGCTATTAGAGTGGCTTTGATGTGTGAAATAACTAAGTATAATATGATTATGGCATAAAACAATCTTATGGCTTTGTCTCTTTGAGGAAAACAAAAACTGTTTTGGTGTTGTAGTAATTTTGCTCTCTGTAGGCATATTTATTAATGAAATACAAGTTAGTAATCTTAGAATAAGAATGTCCTAAACGAGGACAAACTATAATATACAATTTATTGAGTTTGTATACTTGGTGTTGAAAACTTCGATAGTTCATATATGTTTAATTGTTATATTGCTTTGTCTTTAATGAAATGGGACACCTTAAGCATGAATGCTTATTTGTATATTACTATTATGTTAAACATGTGAATGGTTAAGTTGATACTATCATGGTAAATTTACGTTTGAATCTTCCGATTACAAGTAATTTTAGAATAATAATGGTAAAAGGATAAATTTACATTTGGATCTATCATGGTAATATGTGTATCCAAAATTGATCTTGACGTGTTTGAGTCACTTAAGAAGAAATGGTTTTAAGGCCATTGTTCTCGAACAATCTGCTATTTAAATTATCTAACTAATAAGTGGCTTACAAAAAGGTTTGATGTACGTATCAATTTGTGAAAATGAATTAGTACCTTTTATCATTTTGTGCCAACCAAAATGAAACGAAAATTTTACTGTCTGGAAAAAAAAAATTGTTAGTAACTATTTTGATACCATCAAGTGAGTCAAGTATCAGCTAATGTGTGACTTTATTAAAAGTCGTAACGCAATAGCAATCTTCTAAAATTATGTTTTGAATAACGATGGACAAGAAACTGTTTGTAATGTTTGTTGTTTTGGAAGTTTCTCTGAAATACAATTGTATAATAGAACTACTTTAATATTGTTTAAAAGCATGTCATGGATTTGGTTTGAGAACCACTACTGCTCTCATGGAAATCATTTATGTGAAATGGAATTTGGTGTAATATGCGACTCCGAAACACAAACTGTTGCAACTGTGCACTCGTGGGAATATGTGTTATTCGCATAGTAAATGAATGAGTTTGAGCCCAATTTTCTTAAGTGTGTAGCTATGACATTGAAAGTGATTTTTGAAAAAAAAAAAAAAAAAAAAAAAAAGTTTTAATGGATAGGATGATCAATGACACTTTTATTTTGGTACAAGAGTGGTCTTTGGACATACTACCTTATTATCAAACGGGACTTTGCTTTCAAAGAAAATTTTGAAAAAAATAAAAATAAATAAATAAATAAAATGTGCCATTGTATTTGTGTTTGTTTTGAGCATGGTAAGTGTTATTAAAACACTTGTGGTTCATGGTTAGAACAAAGTTTATTGTTACTTTGTGTTGATCGCATATGTTGTTGAATCATAGGTTGTGTGTTTAAAGAAACAATGTCGATAATGAAGAATATTACTTCATACACTTGTTTACTTGATTGATACACATTGTGGTGTATATAGTGTCAAGAAAACTACGATGATATTGTGGCATAGTGGTGCCTATTTAAGGTTGTTTAGTGCGGTGTTGTTTAGCATTGTGCAACTAATTTGTAACATGAGGATAAACAAGTTTTTCGGTTTTGTACCAAGTACTGAGAAATTTGGATGTTGCAAATATTCTATTGTGAATATTGTTGCAAATAATCAAACTACTTGTTATTCTAGAAAGATGAACAATTCCTAAGACTTGTTCAAACTCATATTGTTAATAATCTAACGGTTTTTCATTATGTAAGAAATGACTAAATGTCAAACATAACCGTCAACGACATTGTGAAATGTCAAGAAAGAACACACATATAGATAAAAAAAAATTACGTTGGTTTATGTAACTAACCTGAACGGTGTGATTGTCATCTAATGTGAGCTATTGTCCATTCGCTAAGTTGGACATATTTTGATTGTGTAAAATGATTAGACATTGATTTTATATGATTATAATCACATAATAAGTTTTGATAATCATATAATGATAAGAGATTAAATGTGATTATATATATAATCACAAGTGAATTTTAATGACATGTTATAAGTGTAGGACTTACACATATAACTTATGGAATCCTCCTAAAACATGTGTGGTTTAGGATGGTGATTTGTCTTGTTAATACAAATATCGTCTAAAAAACGTTATTTATATTTTACGATCTTTGCTATATTTTGTTAATGACAATTATAAACTTTATCTTTAGCAAAGCATAAATATAAGTTAAGTCTTTTACATATATAGTTATAAGCTTTTAAAACTCATAACATGCTACATACATGATTACTAGTACATACATGTTACATTCATAAGTTACATACATTTACATTTACATCTTACATTTTATTTCCTAATATGGAATATGTACATGACATCATTGCATACATCATATTGATATCTTTAGGATATCTTGAAGATCTTAAGAATATCATGGTTAGATCTTCACACAAAGAATTGGATATGGTAATATCTTGGATAGATTTGTGAAAGATTTTAAAGATTTGCTGTCAGGGATCCGCGGATCCAAATTGCATAACGGACGGATCCCTCAAATTGGATCCGTCCCATCCGTGGTTTGTTATCTCAGTTTGCCTATAAATAGCAAGCCACTCATTCATGTTTACTCATCACTCATAAGCATAAACTACATTATACATTCTTTCATTCATTACTAACCTATTCATATTACATATTTCATTCTTAGTGATCTTTCTTTTGTAGCAAAGAGATCAAAGCATCACAAGCTTCAACTAAGCGTTGCAAGACTTAGATTAGTCATAGTGTGAATTTGTAGTTTTTCACACATCATTGTTGTACCACTCATTCATATACCTCAGAAGAGTCCGGTTAGTATTTTAGTCCTTAAAATACATAGAGTGTCGGGAGTGGTTGTGCCCTTGTAAAAGAACTCAGTATCTAGCTTTGTACCGGAAAAAGTGTAAGCGACGTGTATAAAGGTTTTCTCCACCGAGAAGGGAGCTTGTTTCTTAGTGAAGAAAAACTCTCGAGTTAGAGGCTCGAGGAGTGGAGTAGGGCAAGGAAGAGAGTCCTTGTAGACCGAACCACTATAAACATCCGTGTTGTGGTTTGATTGTTTCTTTCTCTACTTACTTGTTATATATTATTTATTGTTTGCATAACTTGAAATCACGTTAAGTATTCGAAGCAAAAGAATTTTAAAACAGTAAAACTATTCAACCCCCTTCTAGTTTTTCACAATTGGCATCAGAGCTACGTTCTCAAGACTTTCAAAATATATTGTATTTTAAAACTTGAAACGATCCATAGATTTTGAAAACTTCAAAGAAGGGCAATCTATGCAAAGACCACCAATATTTGAACCAAATAGTTTTATATATTGGAAAAACCGCTTTGAAACTTATGTGAAGTCAAAAGATATAGATCTATGGTACATTATTATAGAAGGTGACCATAAAGCCATAATAAAAGATATATCAAGTGGTCGGGATGAGGATACTTCTCTTACTCATCACAGTAATGAGCAAAAGAAGTTGATTGCCAAAAATAATGAGGCAAAAATGATGCTTTATAATGCTTTACCCAGGAAAGAATATGAAAGAGTCTTTATGTGTAAAACCGCTAAAGATATTTGACAATCCTTAATTATCACTCATCAAGGGAACTCACAAGTCAAGGATAACCAAATTGATCTTCTTGTTCAACAATATGAACAATTTGTTATCCCTGAAGATGAGACCATTGATAGTGCATTTGCTAGGTTTAATACTATCATTACTTCTCTTAAAGCACTTGACGATTCTTTTTGTAGTAAGAACTTTGTCAGGAAATTTCTTAGAGCACTTCATCCGAAGTGGAGAGCTAAGGTGACGGCAATTGAAGAATCCAAGGATCTTTCAAGCATGTCACTTGACGAGCTAATAGGAAATCTCAAATTTCATGAGATGGTGATGGAAAAAGACTCAGAGATAGTTAAGGGCAAAAAGGAAAAGATCAAGTCCATTGCCTTAAAAGCTAGGGTAGAGTCAAGTGATGATGAAGAGTCTAGTTCAGGTAGCGAAGATGAAGAGTATGCCATGGTTGTAAGAGATTTCAAGAAGTTCTTTAAGAGACGAGGAAAGTTCGTTAGACAACCTCGAGTAGAAAATAAATCCTTCCGGAAAGACCGTGATGAAAAGAAAGGTAAAGGAGAAAGAAAGTGTTTTAGGTGTGGAGATACAAGTCATTTAATAGGAAAGTGTCCTAAGCCGTCCAAGAACAAAATTCAAAGAGCTTTTGTAAGTGGGGCTTGGAGTGACAGTGAAGATGATGATGAAGAGCCAAAGAACGACGAAGTTGCTCTCATGGCTCATGACTCAGAAGAGGTATTCTTGAAAGTTGGATTGGAACCAGACGAGTGGATAAAAGACAGCGGGTGTTCAAGGCACATGACGGGAAACAAAAGCCTTTTCTCAACCTACCAAGCATATGACGGAGGTAATGTTACGTTTGGCACTAAGCTTAAAAGCAAAATCGTCGGAAAAGGTACAATCTCTCATGACTCTCTTTCTATTAATGATGTTGCTCATGTTGATAACCTAGGTTTTAACTTGCTTAGTATTAGTCAACTATGCCGTAAAAAGTATAACGTCATTTTCAGTGAAAATGGAAGTAAAATACTAAAAGACAGTATAACCGTAGGAAAAAGGTGTTTTGAAAAATAACGTTTACGTTATGAAATTAGATAAAGCATCTAAAGATAAATTTTTTCTTACCTCTCTAGACGACAACTCAACTCTTTGGCATAGAGGCTTAGGTCACGCCAATATGAGACTAATCCAATCTCTATCATCTAAGGAATTCGTTAGGAACCTACCCAAGTTGAAATACGACCAATACTTTTGTGATACTTGCAAAATTGGGAAACAAGTTCATAATAGCCATAAGGCTAAAAACATGGTGTCTACATCTAGGTGTTTAGAACTATTGCATATGGATTTTTTTGATCCATCCGCTATACAAAGTTATGGAGGAAACTTCTATATTTTGGTCATAGTAGATGGTTATTCAAGATATACTTGGACTAAATTTTTGAAAACTAACAATGAAGCTTTTGATAAATTTGAAATTCTAAGTAAGAAAATTCAAAATAAAATAGGAAAAACCATTGTGTCAATTAGAACTGACCACGGTCATGAATTTGATAACGAAACTCAATTTGGAGCTTTTTGTGATGCTAATGGCATAACACATAACTTTTAAGCTCCGTGAACTCCTTAATCAAATGATGTAGTAGAACGTAAAAACAGAACACTTCAAGAAATGAGTAGAACAATGCTAAATAAACAAAACATACCGCAAAAGTTTTGGTGTAATGCCGTTGACATATCCACCTATATCTTAAATAGAGTTTTAATTAGACCATTTTTGAATAAAACTCCATATGAACTTTATAGAGGCAAAAATCCAACATTAGGATACATAAGAGTTTTTAGAAGCAAGTGCTTCATTCTTAACACTAAGGACTGTCTCACCAAATTTGACCCAAAGTCTTATGAAGGTGTGTTCCTTGGATACTCGCAAACTAGTAAAGCTTATATTGTTTTGAACAAAGAAACCTCAAGAGTCGAGGAATCGTTGAATGTAACATTTGATGAAAGTCCACCTCCCTCTAAGACATCACCTTTGGTAGATGATGACTTAGTTGAAAGTTAAATGGTTGAAAACCAAGAGAATTTATATAATGACAAAGAAGATGAACCTTTAAATAAAGAAATAGTCAATGTCAAAGAATCTAAAAGTCATCCATTAGATAATGTCATAGGAAAAATTAAGAAAGAACCTTAAGATCAAAAGTTCAAAATCAAAGTAATTTCTTTTGTTTCATTTCAACTATTGAGCCCAAAAATATAAATGAGGCTATAAAAGATGAATCTTGGGTCATAGCGATGCAAGAAGAATTAAACCAATTTGTTAGAAATGACGTTTGGACATTAGTCCCTCAACCTAAATGTCAAACCATAATTGGAACAAAATGGGTGTTTAAAAATAAAATGGATGAAAATAGTGTAGTTTCTAGAAACAAAGCTAGGCTAGTAGCTCAAGGCTACAATCAACAAGAAGGTATAGACTACGACAAAACATTTGCTCCGGTTGCTAGGCTCGAGTCAATTAGAATACTACTTGCATATGCATGTGCACATGACTTTAAACTTTTTCAAATGGATTGTTGACCTAAATAATGCCTAAAAACATTATCAATATTTATTCATATCTCTATGTTTTGATGATCACAAAATGTAAACTCATTAAAACATAAACTTATAAAATAAACAAGTACTAAGTTGTAAATATTCACTTCTACAACTAAAATCACTTAAGGTATGAATGAACTAATGCTTAATGCATTATATGATCAAAGGAACATTTTCTTAATAACTAGATTTTTTATAAAATGTCAAAAACATTTTATATCTTTTAGAAAAACATTTTTGGTAATAAATAAAAAGGTTTAATTCATTATAAATTTATGAATTCAAATTTTTAACCAAAATCAGTAAAAATGTTCCAGAAAAACCTTCCCCACAAAAAGACAAAACTGGGCAACGGTTGGCTTGGGCGGCCCCCTTAAAATTAAGGGGACCGCCCCCCTATTTAAGGGGGCCGGCCACGCTCCACTAGCTTCCAGCTGTCCAGTTTTTCTGCCTATAAATACCAGCCTTCTCCTGGATTTTTACTCACCTTTTGCACTAAAAACTTTTTGGTTTAGATCTCATTTCATATTTTCAAAAACCCTTTGATCATATAATTATAAGCTTTTGTTTCAAGTGATCCAAAGCTTCAACCTCTCAAGTGCAAGAGAAGAATACTTCTATCCTTCAAGACAAGAAGTATTACAACTTGGTGCATCTCTTCCATCCAAGTTGTTGGTGTATCATAATTGTAAATCATTCATTCATTTGTGTAAAGTGTGTGTATAAAGTGTAAACATAAGTGACTAGATATGTATAGTGTGTGAGTAGTGAAGAAGGTGTATAAGTAGTTGTGGTGTAAAGAAGTCATGTAGAAGTTGTAAAGCCGTGGTGTAGAAGTTGTGAAGCCGTGGTGTAGATGTCGTGAAGCCGTTGCTTAGAAGTTGTGAAGTCGTCATGTAGAAGTCGTGAAGCCATAGCTTAGAAGTTGTGAAGTCGTGGTGTAGAAGTCATGAAGCCGTAGCTTAGAAGTTGTGAAGTCGTCATGTAGAAGTCGTGAAGCCGTAGCTTAGAAGTTGTAAAGTCGTCATGTAGAAGTCGTGAAGCCGTAGATTAGAAGTTGTGAAGTCGTCATGTAGAAGTCGTGAAGCCATAGCTTAGAAGTTGTGAAGTAGTTGTGTAGAAGTCGTGAAGCCGTAGCTTAGAAGTTGTGAAGTCGTCGTGTAGAAGTCGTGAAGTCGTTGTGTTGAAGTCGTGAAGCCGTCGTGAAGAAGTCGTGAATAAGTCGTGAACTAGTTGTGATTGAAGTCGTGAGATTGGTTCTAGCTACTATTAAAACTCGACATTTAGCTTTGTGTCGTTAAACCGGTGTAAGCCAAAGTTGTGTAAGGTTTTCTCCGCCATAAGGGAGCTTGTTGAAGTAGTGAAGAAAACTCTCAAGCAAGGTGTGCTCGGGGAGTGGAGTAGGGCAAGGAAGGTGTCCTTGTAGCCGAACCACTATAAATCCCTCGTGTCTCGGTTTGATCTTTCCATCTCTTACTTATTTCTTTATATCGTTATTACTTTCATACATGTAGGCATATATAACTGTTGGTATTAATTAGAAGTTTATTTCACATAAAGATCAATTTTAAACTCCATTCATAAAAAAGAAAACTTTTATAACAAATCTAAAAGGATACACATATAATTAATAATATTGGTCAAGTATCATTTTTCAAATAAACTCAAATCTAAGGTTTTAAAAGGAAACAAAGTTTTCATAATAAAATTAAAAAGACGTAAAACTATTCAACCCCTGATGCGTGCGATGTGTCGTTGCGGTTTAGCAGTATTAATGCCAACTCAAGTTTTAAATTTATATTTAGCCGACTTATCAATAACACACACACTTAACGAGCAGTGTACCCAATCAGTATGAATATAATGGTAAGTAGAGTGTCGATCACTAAGAGTGGAACGTATTATCTAGTTATTCTAATCAGTATTTTAATATTCTAAGTTAGCTATACAACCTAATCTAACGCAAGGGGGTTCAGCCTGAGAGACTGGCACATTTTGGTTGCAATTAAATAATAAACTAAACTAATTAGCAATAATCAGCGATAGACATGCACGTACACAGATAAATACTCGAGACAATAAGAAGACCTGTCCTGATGATTAAGTAGATTGTCACTTGTTTTATTGATAGTTTTATATGAAGTGTATGTAGTTAACCCTTTCTCGTTGGTCCTAATCTTATCGGCGAGAAATCCCTTAATGATTACTTATGTCTAAAAGTCATTCCTAAGTGATCAATTTAGTAACAACCGTGGGAGCCACATTCTCTTCCGTAGTCAAATGCGCAGGCCACTAATAAACACAGAGGTTATCAATGCACTAATAAGTAGTAACCAAAGACATCAACATATAAACTTTAATTGATGGGAAAGCAGTTTTAAGGGAGTGCAATCTTTCTCCTCACATTACACAAGCCACCAATCCTGATGAATTAAAGTTTACTAACACAATAAAACAAAACTACTTAATGAATTAAATACATGTAGGACCTTCTTACAGCTCTTGTATCTCCGTTCGGGTGTGTCTTGTGCTGCCTAATCGTCTGAATTCGGCCTTAGGTTTCTGTGGTCTTCGTACCTCGTATATATTATGTCCTCCGAAATTCGTCTGGTCTTGGGGTATTTATAGTTTCTGTCTGAGGGTAAGATGCGGCGCATTGACTTAACTTCGCGTGGGGTCCAAGATTAATATATTCAGGAATATTCGTACACCGCCAGAAGATGCGGCGTATCTTCATTCTAGGATGCGGCGCATGTCCTTTGCCGTCTTGGATAATATCTTGTGAAATCTTGATAGCGATGCGCCGTATGTAATAAGCGAGATGCGGCGCATCTGGAGCAGAATAGTCTTGATCTTGTACATTTCAGTAGACTCTTAACTTCTTGCTTGTTTTGCTCCATAATTAGTCCAAAATCGCCAAGTTTCACCAAATGCTTGTTTTTAACTGAGAATTACAAAAGTAAACGATTAAGTATCAATTCTCACAGATAATATAATAAAACAAGTCAAATAAATAGGATAAATGATAGTAATAAAATGTACTTATTTGAGTTCATCAAATATCCCCCCACTTGAACTTTACTTGTCCCCAAGTAAACCTTAGAATTAATCTTATGAAAATGTATCCTAAAAGATATTAGGATTTATTTTTATATTTAAGCATGTATTCGTTTTTGTCATAATCACACAACCAAACACTTAACGAGTTAGAAGTAAAATAAAATAATTTCGATAAAAGCAAATCTAATCGTTTAACTGTCCAGTCGTGACGAATATTCTATCATAAGCTTGGCAAGTATACACATCTCCCCCACTAAAGCCAAGGAATAACAAGTCTAAAGCGGTAAAAAGGGTTTTAAGGTTTAAGGGTTAATCATTCTCCTTAATCTCTATCGATCTCAAATTCCAGAAAAGGCGACAAAATCACAAATACATGATCGAATCCACGAACACGATACTTGCAATTGCTCAAATCCTTAACTCGAACAGGCTAAAGATAAGTTCAAGTAATCTTCACCAATAATATTATATCAAAAAGGGCGACAAAATCATAAATACATAGCCGAATCCACGACTACGATACTTAAGATTGCTCAAATCCCTAATCTCAATAAATCAAAGGTTTTGATAACGAATAATATAGGGTATGGATAATATTTGGGATATAAATTGGTGTAAAATGAAAAATAAACAAAACAAATAAATTAAAATCCTAAGTGTGGTTAATCACTATCTCAACCATCCCATGAATAAGACTCATATCATTGAATAACTCACGCTTTAACACTTGAAACACACGCTTTAGGTAGACACGAATTATACTCAACAAGATCTTAATCAAAGAATAAACCTTAGTTGGTGTTCCCATAACTGCCAACTCCCATTCACTCCATAGATATAATATACAACAACTAGTGGTGATATCGACCACTTAATACAAAACTTTACATAGGTTGGTTAAATCAAACATCCAACTTTTCCTTTTTCTTTTTCTTTTCTATTTTTTCGATTTTTTTTTTTTTTTTTTTTTTTTTTTTTTTTTTTAACCAAAGACAAAGATGTGCAAAATTTCACCACATCACTATAATGATAATTCTGGATAATTTTTCCATACTTTTCATGATTTCAGAAATAACGGTAATAGTGAAAGTAGTAAACACACGAAAAATAAACTCAAAGATATACAATATTTACTTTCACTCCAATTGCATTGTGCAATTTCCCGACCTAACCAAAGATAATGAATTACGCACGCGAACACAGGTAATGTAAGGAAACACACTTTGCCTAAAGCAATTAACCAACCACGGATTTTAATCTACAGGGTAGGCTAAGGTGTAAGGGTGTAACGAAACATTTTAACAAAGGTGTAAGAAACGAAAGGAATGGCTCTGAGTGTTTTTCTAGGGGTATCTTACTCTAAAAATGAGAGTAACAAAAGGGTTTTTACGGGGGTTAACTAACCAGTGTAGTTTGCTAATAACACAAAACATATAATAGGCTATTTGGGTGTAATCCTAGAAATTTATCAATTTAGACAAATCATTCCAATTATAAAAATAATACTTATTATGGTGGTCTCGAATAGTATACAAGCCAAGTTCTAAAGTTTACAAGTCACTGGCACACTCATAGATTTGTAAATTTTGAAAAATCACAATTTTTGAAAATAACGTCATGTGTGCAGCTATGCAACTTAGATCTTAAACAAAAACATGCTAAAAAATTTAAATTTTGATATATTAAGCGCATTTTAAGCATATTTTGAAAAGTTTAGGACAAGTAACTGTTAAGTGTTCTAATTCTCCAATCCCCCCACTTAAGTTAAACAACGTCCTCGTTGTTTGTATAAAAGGTTAAAAACTGGAAAATAAAAGAATTAGAACAGAAAAACTCTCCTGAGATTTGCTCGGTATGATCCTCCATTTGTATAAGAGCAAAAATCATCTTTCTTGTGGATTAGAACGTCTAAGCTTTATAATTGATGTATCCACAGGAAATGCAGGAATCTATAATACCACCAAGGCTTTAAACACACCTAAGTTAAGAAGGTTCAAACTTGCATAATACATTAGTAGTTAGTTAAAAATAAAACATAAAAATAAAAATGAAAATCATCAGGTCAGTCGATGCGCCGTATCTTATGGAAGAAGATACGCCGTATCGAGCCTGGAATAAATACGGATCAGAATAGAAGATGCGCCGCATCCTTAACCAGGGATGCGCCGCATTAAAATAAACTGACAAAAAGTTTTAAAGTTGTAAATATAAAAATGCAGAAAAATAAAGTAAGATATGACCAGTGCAGGAGATGCGTCGCATCTCGGAATTGAGATGCGCCGTATCCTCTGCGGGCCTGACTGACTCGACACAGAACAGAATAATAAAAATTTTCCGGGTTGTCTCCCGGCCAGCACTTGTCTTTATTCCAGAGTCTCCAAGTTAGACTCACGTTCAGCTCTTTAATGCAGAAAAATAAAGTAAGATATGACCAGTGCGTGCGATGTGTCGTTGCGGTTTAGCAGTATTAATGCCTACTCAAGTTTTAAATTTATATTTAGCCGACTTATCAATAACACACACACTTAACGAGCAGTGTACCCGGTCAGTATGAATATAATGGTAAGTAGAGTGTCGATCACTAAGAGTGGAACGTATTATCTAGTTATTCTAATCAGTATTTTAATATTCTAAGTTAGCTATACAACCTAATCTAACGCAAGGGGGTTCAGCCTGAGAGACTGGCATGTTTTGGTTGCAATTAAATAATAAACTAAACTAATTAGCACGAATCAGCGATAGACATGCACGTACACAGATAAATACTCGAGACAATAAGAAGACCTGTCCTGATGATTAAGTAGATTGTCACTTGTTTTATTGATAGTTTTATATGAAGTGTATGTAGTTAACCCTTTCTCGTTGGTCCTAATCTTATCGGCGAGAAATCCCTTAATGATTACTTATGTCTAAAAGTCATTCCTAAGTGATCAATTTAGTAACAACCGTGGGAGCCACATTCTCTTCCGTAGTCAAATGCGCAGGCCACTAATAAACACAAAGGTTATCAATGCACTAATAAGTAGTAACCAAAGACATCAACATATAAACTTTAATTGATGGGAAAGCAGTTTTAAGGGAGTGCAATCTTTCTCCTCACATTACACAAGCCACCAATCCTGATGAATTAAAGTTTACTAACACAATAAAACAAAACTACTTAATGAATTAAATACATGCAGGACCTTCTTACAGCTCTTGTATTTCTGTTCGGGTGTGTCTTGTGCTGCCTAATCGTCTGAATTCGGCCTTAGGTTTCTGTGGTCTTCGTACCTCGTATATATTGTGTCCTCCGAAATTCATCTGGTCTTGGGGTATTTATAGTTTCTGTCTGAGGGTAAGATGCGGCGCATCTAATAAGTAGATGCGGCGCATTGACTTAACTTCGCATGGGGTCCAAGATTAATATATTCAGGAATATTCGTACACCGCCAGAAGATGCGGCGTATCTTCATTCTAGGATGCGGCGCATGTCCTTTGCCGTCTTGGATAATATCTTGTGAGATCTTGATAGCGATGCGCCGTATGTAATAAGCGAGATGCGGCGCATCTGGAGCAGAATAGTCTTGATCTTGTACATTTCAGTAGACTCTTAACTTCTTGCTTGTTTTGCTCCATAATTAGTCCAAAATCGCCAAGTTTCACCAAATGCTTGTTTTTAACTGAGAATTACAAAAGTAAACGATTAAGTATCAATTCTCACAGATAATATAATAAAACAAGTCAAATAAATAGGATAAATGATAGTAATAAAATGTACTTATTTGAGTTCATTAACCCCCCTTCTAGTTTTCCACATGGATGTCAAAAGTGCATTTCTTAATGGTTTTATTAATGGGGAAGTGTATGTCGCACAACCTCCCGGCTTTGCCAACTTTGAAAAATCAAATCATGTCTACAAACTTAAAAAAGCTTTATACGGACTTAAACAAGCACTAAAAGCATGGTATGATCGACTTAAGACTTTCCTAGTTGAACATAAGTATACCATGGGACTAGTAGACAACACTCTTTTTACTAAGAAAAAGGGATCACATATTATCATAGTTCAAATATATGTGGATGAAATTATATTCGGATCAACTTGTCAAGAGTTATGCAACGATTTTTCAAAAAATCATGCATGACGAGTTTGAAATGAGTATGATGGGTGAGCTAAACTTTTTCTTAGGACTCCAAATAAAACAATTAGAAGATGGGATATTCTTCAACCAATCTAAGAACATCAAAGATATGCTTAAGAAATTTGGTCTTGAAGATTCCAAACCTATGAAAACACCTATGTCTTCGGAAACAAACTCACAAAGGATGAAGAAGGTGAATCCATAGATAGCACTAAATATAGAGGAATGATTGGTAGTCTACTCTATCTCACGGCTAGTAGACCCGACAATATGTTTAGTGTTTGTATATGCGCTCACTTTCAAGAAGATCCTAAAACATCCCATCTTGAAGCCGTAAAACGGATTTTTAGATACATTAAAGGTACTACACACTTAGGATTATGTTATCCCAAAGGAACGGGAATTGAAACCATAGTGTATGCCGACTCAGATCATGCCGGTGACTATGTTGATAGAAAAAATACAAGTGGTATTTGTACTTTTGTTGGGCATTGTCTCACCGCATGGTTCTCAAAGGAACAAACGGCTCTAGCAATCTCAACAACCGAAGCCGAGTACGTGTCTGCAGGAAAAGTGTAACACCCCCAAAAATAGTGTTTAGCGGAAGCATACATGTTTGGGTGCTACTAAATTGATATCACAACACAAAGTATAAAGAATGGTTTTATCTCAATCATTTAAAAATAGGTTTCACATTCAAAAGAGATTTGTTTACAACATTTCAAAAACCATGTGGAAATATAAGCCCATAAAAGATTTCAAGTGGTCCCAAATATATCAGAGTCTTCTATGACCATGTCATGCCATGCCAAAAGCCTCCAGTAGTGTGCTATTGCTTAATACCTAAAAATACCTGCTAAAAAGTGTCAACACGAGGTTGGTGAGTTCATAGGTTTATGATAAAGCAGCAAAGATACTGTGAGTTCAATAAGAATTTTGTGACCATTGTGTCGCTCACAATGTCATAAAAATACAGTTTACCTCATAGCAAGATTATAGTTGTGTACCAAGAGTAGGGTATGCAACCCAAATAAAATAGTTTATTACGCTAGTAGTTGGACCATGAGTTTGGTATATGAACATCGCAACCCATGCGAAGTCATATAAAAATATAGTCTATTACGTTAGCACTAAGTCATGCAACCGAAGCTATAACAGTGTGCATGCATCTAGAAGCATGTTAAATATTAGTGGCCCAGCAAGTGTTTATCCCAGACACTTGTAGTTTCGACATGGTATACGTTCGTTTACCTATCCGGTCAACCCGAACGGGGACGTTACTCCCAATAGATCTATTTATAACATTCGCACTTCCCAGCAGGAATTAACGGTTCATGAGTTGGGCAATTTGGGACATAATAGGGCTTAGGCTAATCCACGTAATAGCATAGACAATAATTTGGTCCATAAAAGTTTTGCATGTTTCTCACCCCAGTTGTAAAACAAGTTCAAATAGAGTGGGGTTACATATCAGTCAATCACATAATGCCTTCAAATAATCAATTCAAATAATAGCTCAATAGTCAGATATTGAGTAAACAGTTCACAGATTTCAAATAAACAGTCACTGAGTATGTTTAAAACGAGCATGTATTCTCCCCCAAAACAGTTAGAAAACCAGTAAAAGTAGGGGTTATGAACTCACCTTGAGTTGTCAACGATTGAGTTGAGTTGTTGGTTGGATGGAGAATTCGGACAAGTTTCACACACAACCTGGATAATAATAACGTTTGAGTATTCGACTTAGCACGAATAATGAATGCGATATGAGGAATCGTATGACGATTTGATCGGTGTTGTGAGTGTGTGATATGTTTAAAATGCCTTAAGTTCGAAAACAATATTATTAATAATATTATCTTGCTGTTATGATTCAGAATTCATAATAATCGTCGTCTCGAAATGGGTGAGACGAAACGTTGTGTTGAGTTGTTTAAAAGTCGTTATATATAAATATAACGTATTGTTAATAAGTTTGTGTTTGCAACGAAACAATGTGAGAGGTGAGGGCGTATTGTGTAAATTGAAGATTGGAAAAAAATGTTATAATGTTTCTGTTTACCCTTGAACTTTCGCTGTTTTTACACTTTATACCCTAACGATGGTTGTGTTACACTGTTTATTTGACCAGAATGTTAAAATTTGCTTTATTGGGCCTTTAACGAGCTAAAACAAGGCCCGTTAAGAAATTTGGAGGCGAGGGCATGAAATTTATTTTGGGCCTGAACTTGGGTCATTTTTCTGGTTCTAAAAATATTTCATATGGGCTCAGTGGGCTGGTCTAACTCTATTTCTTATTTGGCTTTTGTTCAGCCCAATTCGGATAAGATTTTCTAAAATTCAATTCTGGTTAGGAAGTTGCGATGGCAGTTTTAAAATGGCTAATTCTAGGTGACGGGTTCAAACTATTATTATGAACTCAAAACACGAAGAGTGTAGTTTTCCAAGTGGTTAATGAGATGGTGCAAAAATATTAGGTGGTCGTGTTTAGAAATTCGAAGATATGATGTGAGTTTACAGCCTAGTCGCACATTCTAAATTCTGGAAACTCAAAAATTTTCAAAGTGTTGGAAACCAGTTATGTATCTTTTACTTTAAGCGTTTTTAAGGGCTTTCGAGGGCTTTTCATGAAAAACTTCAAACACGAAAAATGAAGTCAGTCATATTGAGGTTCGAACTGAGCAAAAACACGTGTGCGTTATTTGTATGTATTCGAAAATATAAGGCTTCCAAGGTGACTGTTTGGGAAGGGTTTTTTTTTTTTTTTTTTTTTTTTTTTTTTTTTTTTTTTTTTTTTTTTTTTTTAAAAAAAACACTTAGAAATTTTTCTAAGTGTTTTTGGTTTGAGTTTCTGCGTGTTCAAGGCAAGTTCAAAAGGATTTCGTTTTTGAAATAAGTGAATGCATGAGCGTGTCATGTGTGTTTATACATGATCTTGGGTGGCTTAACAATCGTATGGAATATGGTTCGAACTAGGGAAGCCAAATGTATACGTAAAACTTAGTCCATAAACTATACGTTCGAGTGTTAAATACACGAAATGAAATATAATGACACATGAGTTGAAACGAATCGAAACTGAGTTTGAGGGACTTACAATCACCTTAATATGGAGTAGGACTGAGTAGGAGGGAACTTGGACAACTGAGGACTCCTTGGCTTGCTCGAATGATAGAACCCGTTTCACAAAAATTTCTAAAGCTTGTGATATTGATCGAAGGAGTTTATGTGGTTTGTTTCTGGACTTGTGGTGAGTTTTGGGGAGTTAATATATACAAGAAATGATATCTATACTGACCATAGCATGCAGGAATTGCACAGGGGCTAGGAACATGCATAGGGTGAATTGTATAGTGCCTAGTTTGCTTTATTATGGACCTTTCAATCACACCTTCTGTTTACACAGTATTTGGAGTAAATACTTGCTATATATTCTCCTGATGTATGGTACTTTTGAGGAAGTTTGAGAAGACGTTAATAAAATGAGTGTCGGTGAGGATTTTTACAAGTTTTATATGTGTCGACATGTTTAATTTGACATTTTTTCCCCGTGACATTAGTCCAAGAGGATACAAATACACTTGGTATCTTCTTTTAGGTGTCTAGTGATCATTAAAATGGTTACAATCGATTATGAGTTGTTTTGAACGATTTGACAAATTTTATAAAAAAAACCCGAATGGGTTGTTTTTGGCCAAATGCTTTGGCTGATATTCGAGGGTCAAATGTTGGAGTTACGAGGTGATATTTGGCATGTCAACACTTAGCTAGGTCGTGAATCAAGAGGCAAAAGAAACGCGTGCTTTGCTTGTAAAAATAACGAGATATCGTGGCTTAAAGTTGGGGCAGTGGGATCGTGGTTTACAAGAATCCCAAAGATTTTTCTAAGTCTGGGATTGGGCCTAGAGTTGGGCTGATGAATAGTGTCAGCCAGATTTTTGAGTTGGGTTAAGTTGTTTAGCCCAATGTGAGTTGTGTTGTGTTATAAGGTTTTCGTGGTACGCGTGTAATTTCGTTCCGTGTTTTTGTCACATATTTGTTTTTGAGCCATTTTTGAATAATAACTATTCGTTACGAGATAACCTCTCGTTTTCACAAGTCGGAAAAATACTTAGATACGTGTATTCCGATAATTAATTATTGCTTTAACAAATGGAAAATTGCCATTTGTTACAGTCTCCCAGCCTTATTTGAATGTCGTCCCGACATTCAGCTCAGCTTATCAGTTGGAGATACGAAAAGATGTGGATATGAATTTATTTTCACGTTTCCTCGTGAATTTGAGTTCTTACTGAAGGTTCTACTGAATCTTGGGTATGTCGAGCTTGTGTTTAAAATGTCTATCAAACTTTCAAGAGCTGTTTTTGTCATTACAACAACTTGTTTACTCATCGTTTCATATTTTTCTCTGTTGGGAGTGTTTTTCTAAAAAGTTCAGCCAATTTGTCAGGTTTAGTCTCTTCGCCCTATATTTATCCATGACCCTTCAATTTTTTTGATTATGCCCATGTTCAGTCCCTCGCTTACTATAAAAGGGTGAAAATTTTATTTTTATTCCATAAAAACACACACACACACACACACATTCCATTATTACTCTCTCCGCTCTTTGTTCCCCAATTAAATTCGGCCACCGAGAAAATTTTCCGGCCACCCCCGGCGAAAACTTTTATTATTCCAAAGGTTACATCCGACCTTACCACTCGCTAGCTACAACTATTACTGTAGCACCACCCCTCATTGCTATCCCCACCACGAGCCGCCACCATTAAAATGTCGCATTTTATTACCACTATTGCGATTGTTTATGTTGTGGTTGTGGCTATTTATTTATCTTACGCCCCGGAAGAAGAGTTCGCATTCTTGTTTGGGATTTTAATGTTTGTCGTTCCACTGGTGGTTCTCGCCATTTGCGTGGACAAGTTTTGGGGGTAATAGTATTGTGTTAGGATAAGTATTTGTTGTTTTGCTAATGATTGTGTAATAAGACTTGTTTGTTTTTATCGTACAGGGTACTCATGAGGTTAAATCCCGTGTTGGCTCTTGCTCTCGTAATTTTAGCGGGGATTTTTATTGTCTTGGCGAGTCAGCCAATCGGTGATTCTGCACCTTATCTAGTGATTTTTGTAATATTAGTATTACCGATGTTAATTATATCGTTATGTATGAATTTTGGTTGGTCTCAATAAAAAATTTTGTTTTCCATATGTGTTTGTGATTCTCGGATTCGTACACGGGTTTGATTGTAATGGAGACAAATTTGTGATACGTGATAGTAAAATCTTAAGAGTAGGGATTCAATTCCTTACACATTAGTGTCACGGATTTAGAGAGCACGCAAACTGATGTTAAAGTTCTTTGAGAAAATGAGTGCAATGTTTCCCCAAAATATAGGTATGGAAGATTTTATCGTCCCTAAGCATGTGTTGAATAATGTTGACTAGAAGGTCTATCATCCTTGTTGCGTCATTTAAGGGAGATTTCTACAACGAGGTAGTAGTATTACCAGTTGATAAACGTCTCCGGCTTGTGAAAAAATCCAATTTCGGATTTCTTCTTGAGATATTCCAGCATAGGAAAATCTTATTGATGTCAAAAGTGTTCCGAACTTTTGGGATTGCAAATTTTGGAGAAGGGGAGATTGTACTCAAAGACTTTGGCCGAAGATTTGTCTATACATTTTCTATGTTATGCGTTTGCATAGAAAACCACTTGAAAAAAAGTAGAATACTCCTGTCTTATCGGATATAAATAAGCCCACTTATTTATAATTCGTTATTTACATGGAGAGGCGTACCAAACGATGTAAATAAAGAAGTATAAACTTATGGTTCGGCGATTCACAATTTCTTTATTTGAATAAAAAGGCGTCCCAATTTATTCAAATAAAGACGTTGTCAATCATCCTACTTAAGAATTTCCGACAAAACACTTGTAGGTGTGGAAAAGAAAGAATAACCCACCCTGGGTTAGAATCATAGATTTTTAACAATGAGAGTTTCAGAAGAGAACTTGATGAATGTAGAGAAAGTTGCTGAACTTCAGCTTTTGTAGATGATGTTTCGAGTTTCCACTGCAAAGGCATTGTAAATCCACTCAGTTCCAAGTCCCGCCCATACAAGACTTGCAACCTGTGTGTTTACAACCCATTGCCAACATATGTGTAGTTACATGATTGTAGAAATGTGTTTGTACTCGTAATGCCCTATGATAGGCATTCGCGGATGTACTTAGTTCTAGTGGGATTGAAAGTACGTTGAGTGTATATTTATACTGATGAGTAGTATAATATACTTGGATATCCCATAGTCTTTTGATGGATGAAAGGCAGTATCCATGTGTAAGTATGTAGTGTATACTTAAAAGTTTTAGTGTAAAGCTAGGAAGTGTTAGCCAAGACATCGGTAAGTGTGTGCATGTATACAAGTAACATGAAGTATATGTTATAAGAGTAGCATGTAAAGTATATGCGAAGCTTGCTGTTGAGTAGCAAGTAGATTGGCAGGCAAAGCAGGCTGGCACTGGCAGTCATAGGGTAAGTTTTTGTAAAAAGTGGTTATAGTCTAGGTTTCAAGTTTGCCTAGTTCTCTATAACCTTAAGCTCTGATACCAATCTGTAACACCCCCAAAAATAGTGTTTAGCGGAAGCATACATGTTTGGGTGCTACTAAATTGATATCACAACACAAAGTATAAAGAATGGTTTTATCTCAATCATTTAAAAATAGGTTTCACATTCAAAAGAGATTTGTTTACAACATTTCAAAAACCATGTGAAAATATAAGCCCATAAAAGATTTCAAGTGGTCCAAAATATATCAGAGTCTTCTATGACCATGTCATGCCATGCCAAAAGCCTCCAGTAGTGTGCTATTGCTTGATACCTGAAAATACATGCTAAAAAGTGTCAACACGATGTTGGTGAGTTCATAGGTTTATGATAAAGCAGCAAAGATACTGTGAGTTCAATAAGAATTTTGTGACCATTGTGTCGCTCACAATGTCATAAAAATACAGTTTACCTCATAGCAAGATTATAGTTGTGTACCAAGAGTAGGGTATGCAACCCAAATAAAATAGTTTATTACGCTAGTAGTTGGACCATGAGTTTGGTATATGAACATCGCAACCCATGCGAAGTCATATAAAAATATAGTCTATTACGTTAGCACTAAGTCATGCAACCGAAGCTATAACAGTGTGCATGCATCTAGAAGCATGTTAAATATTAGTGGCCCAGCAAGTGTTTATCCCAGACACTTGTAGTTTCGACATGGTATACGTTCGTTTACCTATCCGGTCAACCCGAACGGGGACGTTACTCCCAATAGATCTATTTATAACATTCGCACTTCCCAGCAGGAATTAACGGTTCATGAGTTGGGCAATTTGGGACATAATAGGGCTTAGGCTAATCCACGTAATAGCATAGACAATAATTTGGTCCATAAAAGTTTTGCATGTTTCTCACCCCAGTTGTAAAACAAGTTCAAATAGAGTGGGGTTACATATCAGTCAATCACATAATGCCTTCAAATAATCAATTCAAATAATAGCTCAATAGTCAGATATTGAGTAAACAGTTCACAGATTTCAAATAAACAGTCACTGAGTATGTTTAAAACGAGCATGTATTCTCCCCCAAAACAGTTAGAAAACCAGTAAAAGTAGGGGTTATGAACTCACCTTGAGTTGTCAACGATTGAGTTGAGTTGTTGGTTGGATGGAGAATTCGGACAAGTTTCACACACAACCTGGATAATAATAACGTTTGAGTATTCGACTTAGCACGAATAATGAATGCGATATGAGGAATCGTATGACGATTTGATCGGTGTTGTGAGTGTGTGATATGTTTAAAATGCCTTAAGTTCGAAAACAATATTATTAATAATATTATCTTGCTGTTATGATTCAGAATTCATAATAATCGTCGTCTCGAAATGGGTGAGACGAAACGTTGTGTTGAGTTGTTTAAAAGTCGTTATATATAAATATAACGTATTGTTAATAAGTTTGTGTTTGCAACGAAACAATGTGAGAGGTGAGGGCGTATTGTGTAAATTGAAGATTGGAAAAAAATGTTATAATGTTTCTGTTTACCCTTGAACTTTCGCTGTTTTTACACTTTATACCCTAACGATGGTTGTGTTACACTGTTAGTCCCTAGTTTATGAAAAGTTATATTTTTTTTAACCCTTATTTATCCAAATTGACAATCTGAGTTCGCACTTTAATATAATGTCATTTTCAACCCCCAACATTCTGTTTTTACTGTTCCAGACCCTGTTTTACCAACTTGGCAGCTTTAGTCCCTCGGGGTGAAATTGTTTGCACTTTTAGTCCAAAATACACAAAAACGTGTGGAAAAGTTTTATAAAATTTTCCGTAGCTCATTTTAGCTTAATGAAGCTTAAGTCAACAGCTTATTTGACCAGAATGTTAAAATTTGCTTTATTGGGCCTTTAACGAGCTAAAACAAGGCCCGTTAAGAAATTTGGAGGCGAGGGCATGAAATTTATTTTGGGCCTGAACTTGGGTCATTTTTCTGGTTCTAAAAATATTTCATATGGGCTCAGTGGGCTGGTCTAACTCTATTTCTTATTTGGCTTTTGTTCAGCCCAATTCGGATAAGATTTTCTAAAATTCAATTCTGGTTAGGAAGTTGCGATGGCAGTTTTAAAATGGCTAATTCTAGGTGACGGGTTCAAACTATTATTATGAACTCAAAACACGAAGAGTGTAGTTTTCCAAGTGGTTAATGAGATGGTGCAAAAATATTAGGTGGTCGTGTTTAGAAATTCGAAGATATAATGTGAGTTTACAGCCTAGTCGCACATTCTAAATTCTGGAAACTCAAAAATTTTCAAAGTGTTGGAAACCAGTTATGTATCTTTTACTTTAAGCGTTTTTAAGGGCTTTCGAGGGCTTTTCATGAAAAACTTCAAACACGAAAAATGAAGTCAGTCATATTGAGGTTCGAACTGAGCAAAAACACGTGTGCGTTATTTGTATGTATTCGAAAATATAAGGCTTCCAAGGTGACTGTTTGGGAAGGTTTTTTTTTTTTTTTTTTTTTTTTTTTTTTTTTTTTTTTTTTTTTTTTTTTAAAAAAAAAACACTTAGAAATTTTTCTAAGTGTTTTTGGTTTGAGTTTCTGCGTGTTCAAGGCAAGTTCAAAAGGATTTCGTTTTTGAAATAAGTGAATGCATGAGCGTGTCATGTGTGTTTATACATGATCTTGGGTGGCTTAACAATCGTATGGAATATGGTTCGAACTAGGGAAGCCAAATGTATACGTAAAACTTAGTCCATAAACTATACGTTCGAGTGTTAAATACACGAAATGAAATATAATGACACATGAGTTGAAACGAATCGAAACTGAGTTTGAGGGACTTACAATCACCTTAATATGGAGTAGGACTGAGTAGGAGGGAACTTGGACAACTGAGGACTCCTTGGCTTGCTCGAATGATAGAACCCGTTTCACAAAAATTTCTAAAGCTTGTGATATTGATCGAAGGAGTTTATGTGGTTTGTTTCTGGACTTGTGGTGAGTTTTGGGGAGTTAATATATACAAGAAATGATATCTATACTGACCATAGCATGCAGGAATTGCACAGGGGCTAGGAACATGCATAGGGTGAATTGTATAGTGCCTAGTTTGCTTTATTATGGACCTTTCAATCACACCTTCTGTTTACACAGTATTTGGAGTAAATACTTGCTATATATTCTCCTGATGTATGGTACTTTTGAGGAAGTTTGAGAAGACGTTAATAAAATGAGTGTCGGTGAGGATTTTTACAAGTTTTATATGTGTCGACATGTTTAATTTGACATTTTTCCCCGTGACATTAGTCCAAGAGGATACAAATACACTTGGTATCTTCTTTTAGGTGTCTAGTGATCATTAAAATGGTTACAATCGATTATGAGTTGTTTTGAACGATTTGACAAATTTTATAAAAAAAACCCGAATGGGTTGTTTTTGGCCAAATGCTTTGGCTGATATTCGAGGGTCAAATGTTGGAGTTACGAGGTGATATTTGGCATGTCAACACTTAGCTAGGTCGTGAATCAAGAGGCAAAAGAAACGCGTGCTTTGCTTGTAAAAATAACGAGATATCGTGGCTTAAAGTTGGGGCAGTGGGATCGTGGTTTACAAGAATCCCAAAGATTTTTCTAAGTCTGGGATTGGGCCTAGAGTGGGGCTGATGAATAGTGTCAGCCAAATTTTTGAGTTGGGTTAAGTTGTTTAGCCCAATGTGAGTTGTGTTGTGTTATAAGGTTTTCGTGGTACGCGTGTAATTTCGTTCCGTGTTTTTGTCACATATTTGTTTTTGAGCCATTTTTGAATAATAACTATTCGTTACGAGATAACCTCTCGTTTTCACAAGTCGGAAAAATACTTAGATACGTGTATTCCGATAATTAATTATTGCTTTAACAAATGGAAAATTGCCATTTGTTACAAAAAGCATGTCAACAAGCACTTTAGATGAAACAAGCTCTCGTCGACTATGGGATCCAAATCAAAGACATCCCTATTCTCTGCGACAACAAAGGAGCTATCGACCTTAGCAAGAATCCAGCTCAACATGCTAGAACCAAATACATAGAAATTCGTCATCACTTTTTACGCGACAATGTTCAAAAAGGAAACATCTCAATTGAGAAAGTATCCTCAGAAGACAACATTGCCGATATCCTCACAAAACCTCTTAAGAGAGAACCCTTTAACCTTCTTAGACTTGGTTTAGGATTAATGGAACCTAATGTGTAGTTAAAACCTTAGCTTGTGTAACCACCCGTAATTTTTCGAACATTATTTTAATGATAAAAATTTACTTATTATTATTATGCAATTTATTTGAGCATTTCTGATGCTTACATGATTATTTCGGAAGGTTATTCCGCATACCGTAGCATACAAAAACCCTCCCAACTATTTAATCTTCTTAAAAAAAAAAAAAAAAGTGAAGTTATCACTTCCTGACACTTACTGACAATTTATTTACAAAACCGAGAAGTTATCTCGCTTTTCTGAAAAACACGACATCACACGCGTACTGACACCATATTATTTATGGATTAAATACGATAATTATTTTCAGAGTCAATCGTATTGTTTTTATAAGGACGTTCATGAAAAATTTAATTTTCACATTTTTGCTCGAAAGCACCAAACCGGGTTACCACGACTATATTTTAACTCAACGGGACACGTGGTACATGAGGTATTAATAAAAATTTAACCTAACTCTTTACTTATTATACTTGAGCCGCCCACTTCACCTCTTTAGATACATCTTTCCATCTCTGCAATCCTTTTTCTCTTCCCCAAATGTGAATCACGGGATCAACTAAAGACCAGGATATATCACCCATCATCTCTTTCTTTTTATTTGTCTATCATCTCTTCTTCCCAAAAGATGATCACGAGTCTGCTTAGAAGACACCAATTGATGGCGACCTTTGCTCAAAACAGCCTCCCCAAGAATCGAGAGCAAAAAGGGGAGTCAAACTTTCCTCTTCTTCCTCTTTTTATTCTACCCCTTCGATGCACAGGAACACCACAACTTACATTGGTTATCAAAAATCATAAGGGATAGCTGTGGTGGTCTCCTGCTTGATCGGAGTGGGCTTGTTCTTCGTGATTCAACATCTCTTGGTCTCCTTGTTGGTCGAACTATACCACTGTAAGGTTACCCGAGTTCTTTTCTTTATTCACTGTACTGATTGTTAATTTGAATCTTGGTTAGTTTTCATCATTTGATCTTGATCTACCTATTTTCGTGGATATAAAAAAAAACCTATTTAAAACATTTTAATTGGTTTTCGTGTGGTGAGATGGATTAAAAGTGGTTCTTGTTTGTTAACCGAACCGAGTCGACTCACTAAGTCAACTCGGTATCATCCCTGCTTTGTGTCATTAGCTTCCCGCCATGGTAACTAGTAATGGGATAACATGGTTTTGAATGATTAATTGATGTTCTTGTTGTTGTTATTATTGTCGACTTTATCCCATATGATCCTTTAAATTCGGTTGAAGCTGTACACGAGGAACCAATATGTTGGTTTGCTTATATTGAAGCCTATGGCTTACTTGGGTCTAATAAGCTCTTATAAGCTTATTCTGAGTTTTCTTGGTTTCGGTTAGTCAAGCTACACGAGAGTGGTGCTCATTATGGTTGTTTCGAGTTCAACTTGTGTTGTGTTTGCGTTCTTTTTGTGACTTACGTTGCCCATGTCATCTCTTGATTCGGATATAACCTGTCGCAAGTGTCGTTTGTGCTCGAATTGTACGATTTCATATCTGCAAACGTATAAGTATATATGGTGTGTTCCGGATGTTATGTTTGTGTTTGCATGTGTTTTCGTGGGACTTATGAAAACTAATAACCATGTGTATAAGCCTACACACTTGAACATATTAGTCCGATATAGTAAGTAATTAAAGTAACAAACTATTGCAAGTATTAATTCTTGGCATAAGTACTTCAAACTCAGAAAACAACTTCCATATCTCAATATTATTATGACTTAATAAAAGACCCATTTCTCATGGAAACGCAAGTCTATTTAAACTTTTGAACAAGAAAGTACTGATCTTTAATACCAAAACTCATTTTCTTTTGCACCTATACTGTCCGTCAATGACAGCTCATTTACAAGACATTATTCAAGGATCACCTATTCATCTTTACATGTACCTCTTTGATAAACACTGTGCATTTGAGAAACTTACTATATATGTGTTGTTGTGTGGTTCATGGGCCAAGGCCCAAGCAATAAAAAGGGGTGTGTTTGGTCTGTTCAGTTATGGGTTCAAAAGCCCATAAGACTTGTGTATTGTTGATGAGTCTAACAGCCATGGGAAAGTAGAGTATGAGTAAGTATAAAGTATACCAAGTGTATTAGTTATTTTATCAATGTAGGATAACATGTAGTGTAATAATAAAAACTTGAGTAATGCGAAATTATTGGTAACGTTTCGGATATACATGAGATTAAATACTTGACAACGAACATAACTACTTAATGAATTTTACATTGGATTGTTATTCGACACTTGACATATACTGGATAAAATCATGGGACAATTTATCTATATCAAACTAATCGGACATTTTTAGACTAGACTTATACTTTGATGTCGAAAAGCCTTTTATCTTATAAAAACCCAACAATAATCGGAACTTGTAGTTTCATTGACATGATAACATATACCATATGATATACTAATTTAAGTTTCTTTTAAAATTTAAATTACCTTTCCCAAAACTTTATTGATTATTGGCGAACTATTTGGGGGATCACTGGGAAAACATCGAAAATGTATTAATTGACTCATTTTGTTGACATTTTCTGTTGTCACTATTTTTCTTGACTTCGTTTGTTATTCTTTTTCTCGATTCAAATTCTCGTCCGTACTTGTCTCGACTGTGTCGATTTTCTATTCCTTTTTGGCGTGAGTATTCTTGAGTCTATATTTCCTTACCACCACACGAGACGTTAACACTAAACTTTTTACAAATTTTGATTCGAGTAATCCACGAAAACTAAGATGTTTGTCTTTTCAAAACTCTTTACTTTACGAGACGTATTCTGAGATGCCTATATATATATATATATATATATTAGGTTGTGCTGATCCGGCATCGTTGTGCCAGTACCCTCGATATCGTTATATTTTACTCTTGATGCCAGTTGTGACCACTGAGATATTTTTGCGTTGCTGCAAGCTAAGGTGAGTTCATGGCCCTTACTTTTACTTGTTTTACAACTGTTTTGGGGGAGAATACATGCTCGTTTTTAATTAAACTCTATGACTGTTTATTTGGAAAATGCAAACTATTTACTCCATATTTGACTGTTTGGCTGAAATACTTGAATGTTCACTAGACTGCATTATATGTACACATAACACACACATTGACCAGGGGTAATGGACGAACACATATAACAGGACCGGGTGTAACGGTCACATGATCAGGCGAAACGGTCACATGACCGGGTGTAACGGTCACATTACCGAGTGTAACGGACATACTACCAAGTGTAATGGTCATTACGAGTGTACCGCTTAACCAAACAATATATTACTTCTGTTTACCAGGAACAAATCTTATCTGGCAGTGGGTTGTAAACACACAGGTTGCAAGTCTTGTATGGGCGGGACTTGTGACTGAGTGGATTTACAATTCCTTTGCCGGGAAATCGTTATTCAAATGCGTTACATTTTCCACTAAAACCTATGAACTCACCAACCTCGTGTTGACACTTTAGCATGTATTTTCAGGTTAAGGCGATAAACTAGTGTTGAAGGCTTTTGGCATGGCATGACATGGTCATAGAAGACTCTGATAAACTTGGGACCACTTGAAATCTTTTATGGGCTTATATTTCCGCACCATTTTTGAAATGCTGTAGACAAAACACTTTTGAATATGAAATCTATTTTAAATGGTTGAGATAAAACCATTCTTTATACTTTGTGTTGTGATACCAATTTAGTAGCACCCAAACATGTATGCTTCCGCTAAACCAGATTTTGGGGGTGTTACAGATATCTGTCAAACCCCGAAAATCGGGTCCAGCGGAAGCATACATGTCACTTGGGTGCAACATAATTGGTATCACAACACAAGGTACAAAGAACGATTTTACCTTAACCATTTAGAATAAAATTTATTATCAAAACATTTAGTTTACATCAGTTGAAAATAGTGCGGAAGTAAGGCCCAAAATGATTAAAACGGTCCCAAATATAAACATCAGAGTCGTCTATGACCATGCCCCTTGCAAAGCGCCTCCAGAGATAAGCTATAACCTTAAACCTGAAAATACATGCTAAAAGGGTCAGCTTACGCTGGTGAGTTCATAAGTTTGTTAAATAAATCACGAAGCTGTGAATAATATAATGTAGGACAATAGCGAGCATGATATGAACATGTACACACTTAATGAAACCACAAGCTTGCAACAACTAAACCTCATGATTGAATCACACATAAAAGATTCACGTACACTGGGTGCTACTTCCCAAAAGTTATACTGGGTGCCACTTCCCAAAAGTTATACTGGGTGCCACTTCCCAAAACTTGCGCGGAGAGTATTCACCCTTTCACGGGGGTGTGAGTGTCAACCCAAATAGTACCGGGTGCTACTTCCCAAATGGTACTACCAATACAATCCTAACCTCGTGCAACCTCATAGTAACAATCACACAAATTGAATTCACACAATACAAACCACACAATAAGAATCCACATAAAGATAATCACACAGATTGAGTCCACACAATATAGTCACACAACAAGGGTTCACCTCCTAGTAATATAATATCATCATCCAAAGCATTAAGCTATGTAACAACTTGGATTTAACTTAATTTCACAACTCATCAAACAAGAACTGTCATGAAATTAAATTAAGAGTTGTTACAAAGAATTAATGTTTTTGATGATAAACATATATCAGAGGAAAGTGAAGTCAAACACACATACTGAAAACGAACGCACATATAGTAACCAAACGCATATTGTAATCAACCGCACATATTGTCCAAAATCACAAAACTAGTAGATCACAGCATTGAAAACATTCAAAAGCATTGAGTTTGGTTTTTTTAAAAAAACGAGCATGTATTTTCCCCCAAAATAGTTATAAAATCGGTAAAAGTAGGGGTCATGAACTCACCTTAGCCACAGCAATGCAAGATCACAACTGGCATAGAGCATATCACAACGGTCTCAAAATATACGGCACGAGGGTACACGGAGGTACAAGCACGACAGTACACAACGGTCTAAGATCGGCACAACCTAATACGTATACGGTTATCTCAAAACATGTCTCGCAAAATAATAAAGTCTATAAAAGACAATATGTCGTAGTTTTCGTGGATTACTCAGTTTTCAAAACTTATCAAAAACTTAGTTTCAACGTTTCGTGTGGTGTGGTAAGAAGACATAGACTCGACAGACAACTCACGCCAAAGAGAAGAGACATCAACAAACTCGAGAGAATACTGACGAGAACTCAAACCAAAAATGACAAATCTAGAAGTTAAAGACAACCAAACACCTCAAGTAAAATAACTCGGTTTGTACGTTTCGATATTTACCCCGTTACCCCCAAATGGCTTGTATAAAACATAATCGTTTTATGATAAAAATGAGTTTAACTAATAAAATTAGTTTTTTTTTTTGAGTCGTCGAGACTTGGGTTAATTAAATATGAAATTTTAATATTTAATAAGTTTATGTTTCGTTATTATTCTTGTAAGTATTAGTTTTGGTTTTATTGAAGATTTTGTGTCCAATTCGTGTTTAATATATTAAAGTCTTTTCGAGTTTAATATATTATACCGTCTCGAGTCCCAAAATGTTCAATAAGTCCGCTAACTAATATCGTAAGTCTGATAACGATTCACAACCGTCCAAGTATAATAATCATTTTCCCGTATTCAAATTAAAGTCACAATTTACATTTTCCAATACACTCCGAAACGTACCAGTCGCCACAAGTGTCACACACCTTAGTCAAATAATTAATACCCGTAATATTATTACAAGTTAACATCATTTTTTGTTTCATTGGGCCTAACCCATGATCAAGACCCAACATACTATCAATAATCTTATGGGCTTCGACCCAAGTTAAAGCAACTCAAACGCACCCCTAGTAAAACTAATGATACAACTCAAGCCATGTTTTGACACATACAGTCGAATTTTAACGCAAATGTTTAAAGTCAAGACTTTGACTCACCCAAGAACCAAAACAATATTAAGAATACTGCTAAGCCACGACAACAATAACATAACAATGATAATAACGACATGACCACAAAGACCATTGCCGAGACCGAGCCATGAAATACACGTAAACTACTTGGGCCGCGTTTGAACCGAGTCGAAATCAAAAATTACAAGAGTAGCGAAATTTCTAATTCCACATAACAATAACAACATCAACCATCGACAACCACAAGTCAACAACAGTACCAGAGTATTGCCGAGACAAACCAGTAACCACAGAACTGAACAACTCCTTATTTGGGTTTTAATATCAAATCAAGACTCTATCCACAATTTCTCAACCTCAGTACGCACGTTTACAAAAATTCAAACCAAGATGAATCCGGGTCAACCCGACCCGAATCCAAATCTTACCACACGAACACAACAACTATAACCATGTGTACATCCAGTTTTTAAGTCACAAAACTTGTTTTAAATCCACTAAATCCACGAAAATAATAGCAACATAAATCGGTAATAAAAAGAAATATATAAAGACGGGTTTCTCGATTTTACCATGACGAGAAGAGAGCGAGAGGAAGCGGCGGAGACGCGTAGCAGTGGTGTCGGCACAAGCTCGAGTCGCCGGAAAATATTGCCGGAAAACCATAAGTTACCGAAAAAAGAGAATAGATGGAGGTGGGTTGGTGGCGCGTGAAGCATAGGGAAATGATGAGGAGATTAAGAGGAGCATGTTGGTGGTGGCGGTGAGATGTGGTGACCGGAGGTGGAGCTCCGGTGGCCGGTTTTGTCGCCGGATTTTATTAGAGAGGAGAGAGAGATGGGAGTGGTGATAATGTCGGCTGGAAGCAAATAAAATGAAACATGTAACCCTAAAATTTTATAAGTGGGTATTTATAGTGTGAGGGTAGGACTAAGCACAAACCCTAACGCGCCCTCAGGGACTAAAACTGACAATTTCTTCATATTTTTAACAAAACACCAACGAGACCAATAAATCGTGTGGTAAATATTTCCCGAGCACCCGAAAGTTATTCCATAATTTTTAAAATAGCTATTCCATTAATTTTGATTATAAATACGCGTAGCTTTATTTCTCGTTGCCCGAATAAATTAATATTCGCATTTAGAATAATTTTTCCAATAAAACGACTATTCATACGCCTCGTTTCTCACGAATAATAAAAAAAATTCAAAACAAATCGTCGATTGTGCCAGTACGCGTTGTGTACAAATTTTCACGTTTCGCGCGATAAATTCACGTTTTCAAACCAAATAAGTTCAGAAAGGATCCGTTTATGAAAAACGGGGAAGGTCTCGAATAAAAATATATTCGGAAAATTACGGGTGGTTACAGTCTCACCTCCTTAACGGAATCGCGACCTCGCGATTCTATTCAAGTTACTCGTTACGGTTGAAAAGAAATGAGTATATACACACTAGGATTCATCGTCACGTTCTCACGTGAATTCAAGAACACTTGAATGATTTCTTCATTTCGGCCATCAGTCTGGAGATGATACACAGTATTCATTCCCAACCTGTTCTCATGGTCTTTGGAGTGATTGCCAGGGATTTGATGTGAAACATCTATCCCGATCAGAGAATGGTAAGAGTCGACACTCTATACCGATTAGTGATTTCATATGAGTACGGACGAGCAGGTTTGCCAATACTGTCGTTTCATTGATTAGCAGAAGGTAGCGGCGCGGGATTTACTCCAAGGTTTCGTTTATGACATAAATAAATTATCCGGTAAGGAAGTAGCAAGGATCACTTGTACTTCCGAGGGACGAGTAAAAGGTTAGGTGGTTGTCCCAAGGAATCGCGGTTTCAGTCACTCCTTAGAGTCTCAAGATTTCTGTTAGGCGTGGAATCTCTGCCAAATAGAGAGTTTAGCGAATTCAAAGTACAAATCTGAGAAAAGAAGTTGATTGCCACAAGCAATCAATTGGTTGAATCGGTAATGTACAAGGTACTCAAAACGGAAGGTACAACATTGATTGAACAGTTTCGATTAAACAATCCCGATCGAAAAGATGAACATCATCGATTGAGCACAAGGCTTAGAGTAGAGGCGACTGTAACAAGGCCACAACAAAACGAGTCCGAATAACAAAACCAAATCCAGGATGACGTCCAAAATCATAAAATCGAACAATTCGAATTAAATCAGAATCAAGACCAATCCAAACGCAGTCGATATCGAATCTAAACGTAGTCAAAAATCGAAACCAAAAGTAGCCAAAATCAAACATAAGCGTAGATAAAATCAATTCCAAACGTAGCCAAGATTCAAAACCAAACATGGTCGAAATCGAATCTAAACGTTCTAGTAAGCTCGGGCGGCTTATAACGCTCTCCAGGAGTTACAACTAAGTAGCTCGAATTCAAATGGTGTCAATCGGATCTAACTCGACCCGATGCAAGATACGGCCAGACGGCGGCAAACAGGATTTCCATATAATGGAGACGTATAGCGGTGCCAGAAGTATTACGGTTCATACGATGTTGTGATGCCAGTGTGTAGTGTGTGTGGAAGTAAAATTCCAATGTCGGTGTACGCACGCAAAACTGTACGATTCCAAAAATCAATGACCAACCCGAACATAATTCCATTATAACTACTCTCAGTATTACAAAATTCACCTCTGAGTCGGACATAGGTGATCAGGCTATGTCCCACTGTCCCTGGTTGAATATAGGTGATCAGTCTATATTCACCCGAGATTCAATGAATTTTGAAATACTCAGCCTAGTTATACTAGTAGTATGTCTGTTAAATCAAAAATCATTCCCAAAACCACGACAAGTATACAAACTCGACATTCAGTAGTGAGATTACGCAAGAAAATAGCGTAACTCAGTGATAGGTTCGGTGCGAGTATAAGCATATGGAAATGCTTATAATGAACAGTTAAAACGAGTGGATATAAAATATCTAAGAGTCAGGCACGCATCTCAACAAATATATAACCAAGCATCTCATCAAATAACTCGTCAAGTATATCATGAACATCTCATCTAATATATCATCAATTATCTCGTCATATCAATTAAATCCTCAAATAAAATCGTACGCGAGGCATCGGCTTGGCAGGCAGGCACGTGTCGGTCATAGGGTTAAGTTTTTATAAAAGTGGTTATAGTCCAGGTTTTTGAAAATAAACCCAGTTCTCTATAACCTAGGCTCTGATACCAATCTGTCACACCCCGAAAATCGGGTCCAGCGGAAGCATACATGTCACTTGGGTGCAACATAATTGGTATCACAACACAAGGTACAAAGAACGATTTTACCTTAACCATTTAGAATAAAATTTATTATCAAAACATTTAGTTTACATCAGTTGAAAATAGTGCGGAAGTAAGGCCCAAAATGATTAAAACGGTCCCAAATATAAACATCAGAGTCATCTATGACCATGCCCCTTGCAAAGCGCCTCCAGAGATAAGCTATAACCTTAAACCTGAAAATACATGCTAAAAGGGCTAGGCAAATCCCACATTGGCCGTGACTTGGAGTGATGCTGGGACATATGTTAACATTCGCCTTATATGACAACAACGCGTTTTGTGGTCTAACGGTTAATCGCCCATACGGTTAAGCGTGCTCATGTGAGAGTAGTACTGGCTTGGGTGACCTGCCGGGAAGTCTTCACATGAGGGCCACAAAAGCAAAGCCGTGAGCCTACGGGCAAAGCGGACAATATTGTGGTCTATAAGGCGGGGTGTTACAGCTTGAACCTTAGATTAACCAAACACGATAAAAACCAAAAACCAAAAACTGCTCCCGTGGAACCCTTCGACAACAAGTACGGAACCCAAAATTTCGTTCCGCCCTATCCGTGGGTTCCTAGTCAGTTTTTAAACATATTAAACAAACACTCCTTTACTCCTTCTCACATTCCCCAAAAATACACAAGAACCTAGAACTCGACTCATAGTAGAACTTAGGTCATCTTCTTCAACAAATTTGTGTTCTAACTCACACTGTAAGTATCCCAACTCTATTCACATTCCTGATCTGAGTCTAGGATTTCTATTTCTTGCACAAAACCAAAACTTGGGGATTATGCATAATTTTGATTAATCATGAAGCATATTCACTAAATTACATAACAAATCATGTTTTTCATAGTTATGAATTGCATCTTATAGGACATTATCATAATTTACTTAAAACCCCATGAGAAATTTTTATGAAAATCTTCTCACTGTTAGGAAAAATGATTTTTCATATTGTTCATACAAACAAAAACGTTATGTTTAAAACATCACTTGCATAATGTCTCTCGAATGCTAAAGGAAATACATAACTAATATGTATTTTCGGGTACATTTAATCGAAGCTACATTGAATTAGGAGCATTTGGGTTATCTCTTATTTTTGTTATAAAATTTGCTAAATGAAATTTTCATGCATTAAAAGGAGTCGAGATAACCGCACCTCCACATTGTCCCCATGTAGACACACAGTAGAACATCATATCTAAACTTTCGTTAATTTTAACTAAAGTATGTAATTTTTGTATCTAGGATCAAACGTGCCTCCCACAACTTTCTACGATCACAAGGACACCCTTAACTACCTCCCAAAACACCATAATACTAAGGGATTTACAAATGACTAAGCGAAAATCCTTAAAGCCTTAGAAAAGAGATATGTTCACGAGGGTAGAACAATAGACCCTTCCTTTCTTGAAGGAACAAACATTCGCCAAGAACTAGCCAACATTCAATTTGACTGCCTCTTAGACATTGATGAACCAATATGTCCTAGATTCATACTAGAGTTTTATGCTAATGTTGTTCTTAGCTCAAATGATTATGGTCTCATATCCATTCATTTCAAAGTCAATCAATCCCAATTCAACATTCCCTTAAACCAATTTGCGGAAGTCCTAGGAATTCCGGGTAAAGGTACTTGTCTTTACACCGACAAATGGTCTTTGTCAACCCTTGATTCTATCGTTGATCGTATGCCTCCATACGACACTCCCTTGACACCAAAAGATATTATCCAGGATCATATCTTCCTCCCTAGGACCACCCACACTAGGACCACCCGACAAGGCAATCAGGTCGCTCGAGACCCGTTTGGCATAGAGCTAAAAGAACTTAGGCCACAATTTAAGAAATGGGAAGAAATTCTTCGGGAAAACGTCTTGTGCACCATAGGGAATAGAGACCACATCAATGCTAGCCTTTACTACATGCTTTATTGCGTGTTAACTCATCAACCTTTCAATCTTTCTTACTATGTGGCCAAAAGGATGGCCGACATACCCGTGTTAGGAACAACCGCTATGCCATACGGGATGCTTCTCACCTGTCTTCTTAGAGCATTTGCACCTATCCCTTATAATGCTAGAGATTTCTTACCTGACTACCCCTTCATTCCTCACACATTTGTACCCTTGAGTGACAAGGGAGTAGCCAAACTGAAAGGAAAACGTCCTCATCTACCAACCTCCTCATCATCATCATCCATGAGCGAGGATGATGGACTCCCAAACTCTAGGATTCCACCTCCGAAATATATGAACCAACTTCCACCAATTGAACAACAATCTGAAGAGTTCAAACAAACAAGAGGGATGTTCAAGAACATCGGGCGTTGGCTAATGAAGATCAACAAGAAACTTGACAGGCAGTGAGAGGTTAATGAGTGTTTGGTACAAGCATTTTTAAACAATGATGTGTTGAATTGTTATGATTGTAGGATATTATCTTGTCGTTAAACAACTATGAAAACTAGCGTGATCATGCAGGGCGATAACATTTAGATGTTATCAATTTTCCATGTTTAAGCCACTGTTTGGCTTAATTTCTATTATTAGTAAGTTCATTATCCCCGGTTTGATCTATATGCTTACATGTGTTAATACCTGTGTCTTTATTATTAATCAATCACAACTAATTAATTACACATGTTTTAGGAAAATTTTCGAGATTTGAACGGGTTTCAGGCTTTCAAAAATGCCTACTATCTCGATTTTTTGATCGGCGGATATGGCGGAACCAAAAATATGGTTCCGTTTGTCCAATATTTTGGTGCCGCCAAAATTCACCCAACGGATCAGGCGGAACCAAAAACAGGGATCCGCCTGTGTAGTCGTTTGGTTCTGCCGTCCAACAGCTATTTTTTTAAATTCTTCGTTTAATCCCGCACTTTAGATCATTGATTCTTATTATTAGAATACCTTTACTGATATTCCAACACATTAGGATCATCTTAGCAACCTTAGACAAATAGGAATATAATTTCCCACCAAAACTTGAAAATTCAAAAAATCACTCAAGTTACCTTTCTCCAACAAGCAAGGATCCCTTAAAATGGTTCCTTGCAATCCGTAGATCAATCACATCATTAGATTTCCCACTCACATCTATGCATTAACTGCATATCTTCTTCATCTTACTCAACTCCATCTCATTGGATTGACTTTCATGATATGACTAGCTTCTTTTCTTCTTCCAAATCATTGTAAACCACCATCTTTGTATGGATCAACATCACATCCAAACACACTCTTCCATAAATCTTGGAGTCTATAAATTGGAACCTTTATGATCAACAATTCTCACACCTTCACCATCACTTCTAGTAGCATTTTCTGCATATCTAAACCTTTCTCTCCACAATGCCTAAATCAAACAACTCCTCAACATCCAGACCACACAGAAGAACAGCAAGAATGAGTGTTAGACCATGCTGTTTTGTTAATCTCAACTCTTCATCCGAAGAATCATCACCTTTGAACATCTCATCTCCCATTGCTAATGAGAACTTCCTTACTTTATCAACTCCAACACCACCCCATATCATAATCACCACTCCACCACCCACTAAAACACCAGTGGCCACCACACCACCACCCGCACCATCTCAAGTGACAAGATCACCATCACCTCCTCATTCACCCAAACTCCAACCCATTGAGTTGTTTGCAACTCCACCAACCTCACCACATCCCTATCTAGAAACCTTGGAAGACCTTCCACCTAGGTCCACCAATCCACCACCAATGCCTTTTGAGGTAGAACCTTCCCAACAAGAGCCACTCCTATTCCACCCTATCTATAGGGACATTCATGGTCCTCTTTACCGTGATCAAGCTCCATCACAACAACCTCAACCACCACCTTTCTCACCAACATCCACACTCCAAGCCATTGATGAGTCAATGTGGATTAACCAACCACAAACTCAAGGCAAAATAAATGAGGAACTTGATCGCCTCTACGCCTTTTCAAACATGGTGGATTCCCACCTAAATGAAGCAATGGATTTACAATCCACATTGCTTGCCTCGATCATGTCTCCACCAAACCTAAACCAACAATGAACTCATGCTCCACCACCTCCACCACCACCACCACCAACTAATGAACCAAACCTTCCACTTAATTTCCCTCGACATGGTTGTCCAATGTGTGAGTGAACCGCCCATCTCACTCAACGAACCAACCTTTTGGTTCATGAGTTACAAAATGAAATGAGGTTCATTTTGAACCATATCCTTGAGCGTCTCAACGCTCTTTCACACCCACTGCAATAGATGCTCAAACTAGGAGCTCTTTAGGATTGTTTTTTTCTTTTATAGGATTTTTAGGACTTTTCTATTTATTTCTAGGTTATTTTCCATTTCATTTACTTTGTAACATCTTAATTTGTGACTTTTGTCACAAATAATTTTCCAATGAAAGATGTTTGTTAATGCTTGTATGTGATCACTTCTTGTGCATTATATGGTTGGTTTGAACTATTGTGCTTGGCTTGAACTATCATACTTGTTTGAATGGGTTGGACTATTATTCTTGGTTGAACCTTTGTGTTGTAGCTCTCATTAATCATGCATCATATTACTTGGTTGGGTTGAACCATTTACAACTAACATTTGTTTTGTAGCATTCTTCATCCTTGCATCCTATACGTTGGTACCCTAGCAATGGGGAGTATTGATCAAGAGGGAGCTAATCATGCACTAACCTTTATTTTTTTAGCATCATTCATCATTGAATCATATACTTTGGCACCCTAACAGGGGGGAGTATTGATCAAGGGGGAGCTTATCAAGCACTAACCTTTGTTTTTGTAGATTTCTTCATTCAAGCATCATAAACTTGGCACTCCAATTAGGGGGAGTTTTGTCCAAGGGGGAGCTAATAAGCACTCAAAATCCATGTCTCATTATACTTGGCACTCCAATTAGGGGGAGTAATCACCAAGGACCATTCACTACATTCCGCTTTGCATTTCTTCTTTTTGTTTTGACAAAAAGGGGGATATTATATTAAACTCATACATCATACATTTCATACAATTTAAAATGGCAAAATTGCTTTTAAATTTGCATAAAACAAGTTTAATCTATATTTTTAAAAGACTTGCACTTTATTTATTCCATTGCTTAAAAATAAACTTTATGTTTTGTCATCAACAAAAAGGGGGAGATTGTTAATACAAATATCGTCTAAAAAACGTTATTTATATTTTACGATCTTTGCTATATTTTGTTAATGACAATTATAAACTTTATCTTTAGCAAAGCATAAATATAAGTTAAGTCTTTTACATATATAGTTATAAGCTTTTAAAACTCATAACATGCTACATACATGATCACTAGTACATACATGTTACATTCATAAGTTACATACATTTACATTTACATATTACATTTTATTTCCTAATATGGAATAAGTACATGACACCATTGCATACATCATATTGATATCTTTAGGATATCTTAAAGATCTTAAGAATATCATGGTTAGATCTTTACACAAAGAATTGGATATGGTAATATCTTGGATAGATTTGTGAAAGATTTGCTGTCAGGGATCCGCGGATCCAAATTGCATAACGGACGGATACTTCAAATTGGATCCGTCCCATCCGTGGTTTGTTATCTCAGTTTGCCTATAAATAGAAAGCCACTCATTCATGTTTACTCATCACTCAAAAGCATAAACTACATTATACATTCTTTCATTCATTACTAACCTATTCATATTACATATTTCATTCTTAGTGATCTTTCTTTTGTAGCAAAGAGATCAAAGCATCACAAGCTTCAACTAAGCGTTGCGAGATTTGTTAGATTAGTCATAGTGTGAATTTGTAGTTTTTCACACATCATTGTTGTACCACTCATTCATATACCTCAGTAGAGTCCGGTTAGTATTTTAGTCCTTAAAATACATAGAGTGTCAGGAGTGGTTGTGCCCTTGTAAAAGAACTCGGTATCTAGCTTTGTACCGGAAAAAGTGTAAGCGACGTGTATAAAGGTTTCTCCACTGAGAAGGGAGCTTGTTTCTTAGTGAAGAAAAACTCTCGAGTTAGAGGCTCGAGGAGTGGAGTAGGGCAAGGAAGAGAGTCCTTGTAGACCGAACCACTATAAACATCCGTGTTGTGGTTTGATTGTTTCTTTCTCTACTTACTTGTTATATATTGTTTATTGTTTGCATAACTTGAAATCACGTTAAGTATTCAAAGCAAAAGAATTTTAAAACGGTAAAACTATTCAACCCCCCTTCTAGTTTTCCACATGTCTAAAAGAAGAATGTTAGTAAATGAAGCTATGAGTAATCAGAATGATGCATCTTCTGTCATACACTTGATTCCTTGGTCTATAGCATGCTAGACTTGGAATTTGTTAATTATGATACGGAAAATAATTAACATAAAACATTCAAAAGGTGTGTATACACTAGTATGAAACTTGTGTAGTGACAAATTACTAATGGTCTTGATGTCATATCTTTGTGAGAATAATCTTATAAACAAGATTAATACAATGAAAAGGAGAACCTTTTTTACAAAATTCTTGAGATAGATTCCATGTGGGGGATTTGGGCCTAGCTAGAGTTCAAAAGGACACCAACAAAAGTGAAGTTCTTGCCCAGTTGGAATACTCAAGAATTACTTGTAGCATGATATATTTAAAGAGTTGAACAAAAACTCGAATTTGCACAGACATTTTATGTCGATACGACAACTACTCTCAGCATGAGTTATCCCTATTGACAATGTGAAGTCATAGAATAGCATTGTGGATCCGCTTGTGAAATGCTAAATGTGAGAGTTAGTTAGCAGGTCGTGAAGAGGAATGGGACTAAAGCCCTTGAAAAGTTTATATGAAGAAAAACCTAACCCAACTGACTGGGGATCCCAAGATCTGGGTTCAATAGTACAACCTACTTGTGTAAACTGAGGTCACTATGGGGGAGTAATTGATCGGTCCCAAACGGTCAACTAATATTGACCAAGTAAATGGTCAACAAGAGTCAAACAATCTAGGGCACAATACAATTTACCAAAGGAGTTTAGTGTATCCCCGGGTCGTTAAGTCCCAGCGAGATGTGAATTCTGTAATAAAACGAATTTGTGATCGGGCGAAAATTGAACAGAATAGGGTTTTGAGTGATTTACACTAAGGAAATGTAAGAAAATAACTTAAACAAACTATAAGAACAAATATGTGAAAGCAAAATACTTAGAAACGTTTAAAAACTTAAAAACGTACGTTTAAATAAAAATTACGTAAACGTACAAAATAAAACTTTAATTCTGACCAATATAAATCCCACGAATGTGAAAATTATATTTTTAGAATACAAATGATAAAATAAAATTATTGGAAAAAGAAAAATATTTATTTGACTATTTATTTAATTATTATTAATTAATTACTATTTATTAATTATTTAAAATGCACTAAATTAAAAGAAAATAGGAAATTATCCTAGAAAATTAAAATTTTAACTTAGATAAATCTAAAATAACCTAAAACTTATTTTAAAACTGAAAATATATTTATTACACTTTTTATCTAATTATTATTAATTAATTACTAATTAATTATTAATTAAACTATTTTGATTTTTAATAAATACTAAATAAACAAAGAAAAATCTGAAACTTTTTCTATAAATACTCTAAGGTGACAGGAAGATAAAAAAAAATATAAAAATGAAAAGTACTTAATGAAAAAACTGAAAATAAGCCAAATGGCTTAAATATAAGCTATCACTTATTTTTATGTTGTTGATTTTCTGATTTTCTTTTTACAAAACTATTTAACTACTGAAATTATGAAACTTTAACGAAGACAAAAATTTTAGAACTTAAAAATAAGCAGATTAAGAGCTTATAAGCTTAACAGATTGGGCTTTTTGGCTCAAAAATGGATATTAAGCTCAAACAAGCTATCAAATAAGCTATACAAAAGGAAACAAAGGTGAAATAAAGAGAAACTAAGTTAAGTGAACTGGGAATGAATAAAAAGTACAAAAGATAAGCACTGAATAAGCTTAAAGTAGCAAATAAGCAAATCCACTTAACCCTATCAACCAAACAGGCCTGCAAGGATTTTGTAGGCCAAATTTAGCTGGCGGCAAAGGATCAGAGGTCAAAAGTAAGCTTGGATGTAATAAGCTGGCTTATTGAGGTTCCCAAAAAGCCAAGAATCTCACAATGGGGCCCATTATTAAACTCTGAGTGAGCTTATGAATTTGCTTATGAAAAGGCTGAAATACACTGATTACTCAGTGTATGTTCAGAAATGGGACAACTTAAAAGCTGATAACAGCCCTATTAAATAAGCTGCAAAGTGGAAAATAAGCACTGGACTAAAGAGACAGCTATGAGAGCTTTCCAAAAAGCCAAAAGCCACAGGCTAAGCTTCTCAAATGAAGTGGCTAGGAGCTTAGGAAAATGAGCTTATGGGTACTGACCCCTGGTGCAGGGCAGACAAATGGCCAAACAGGTAACTTCAAGACCACTTTTTAATAAGCAAATTAATTTGAAAATGAAATTTTCTTCTTGATTCAGATAAACAAGCAACCAAATAACACAAATAAACAAAATTTATCTATTTCCAATCTATTTTAAACCCTACATGTGATCTAGAAAACTGCTCCATTTTACCAGATATGACATTTTTTTGACTTTTTGAGATTTTATAAAAGTTGACTTATATGAACTTGAGTTGCTTCTAATCTACTAAACTTGATATGATAAACTATAATTGAGCTAAATTTACCTAGACTAACTACTTGTGAGCTAAATTGATGCAAAACTAATCCTAAAAGCTGGACAGTAAAAAGCTTAGGGAAGATTAAAACTTATTTTGACTTTTTAACTTATAGCCTATGGATTTTACTGCTTGAATACTTTAAATACACCTAATATGAATTAACTAAACTAAAAGCTATACCTGCAACAAACTTTAATGCAGTAAACACTGCTGAACCAAACACCCCTAATGTAACTGCAATTGCAAATTTAAACAAGATACTGCAAATTTAAGCTATGCTACTGTTTGTGCTACCATTACTTATGTTACTTATCAACTGAAAAGCAAATTCTAAGCCTACACCAGCTCTAAATAAGCAGTACACAGCTAAGCTAATAATGAGATGAAATTAAATGAAAAGCTTACAAGTGGGCTACACAGGACTGAGTCAACCAAGTAAAGTACCCAGGCTTATTCAATAAGCCAACTATAACCCAATAAGCTCCTCAGAATCAGCTTATCTCCTCCAGAGCTTATTTGACCACTTGTTGACTTTCTGTTGACTTTGTTGACCAGTTTTAGACTTTTGAAAATTAAGACTGAATTCATGAAATTAACTTTGACAAAAGCAATAATAAGCTCAAAGGAGCTTATTGAGGCAGGAATGAGAGCTTTTAAACCTTAAACATAAATTAACTTAGATTGCTTAATTAAGATCAAATTCGGATTACAACCAAAACAGAACAAAGCTTGTAAATTTAAACTTAAACTGAAATTAAAAGTATATTTGACTGAATTTAAACTTACAATAAGACTTAACTGAATTTAATTTAAAATCTACACTATGAAAGTTGGTCTAAAACTGTGACAGTGTTTCTCTTGGTCTTCTTTCTTCTTAAATAATCATCCCAATAGCTTCCTTGTCTACTTCTCATTATTTCCCACCCATTGGATTGGGTTAAATCCATCTCAACCGTTTAATTCCACTTTTTGGCGCCAAAAGTCTAAAAGCAGGCATGGAGTGATTTTTGAGCAATTAAGGAAATTTGGGAGGTTGTGGAGGTGGAGGGGAGTGGGTAGACAGCTGGGGGGTGGAGGTGGCAAGAAAAACAGAGATGTGGAGGGTGGTTTTGGTTTTGTGGTTTTGGCGGGGATAGTGGTATAGGGAAGAAGGGAAGTTTGACTTTGGGTCAAACTTTTTGGTTAACTCAGGGGTGGATCGGGTTGGGTATATTTTAGATTGGGCTGGGTGGTAACTGGGTTTAGTTATTGGGTTGGGTTTTATTGATGGGTGTTGGGTTTGTATATATAAGGGTCAGGTTTGGTTTGTAGAAATTTAAACCCAAGGACCAAAATTGTAATTTCTGAATTCTTGAAGGGTTGAAACTGAAATTTCACCAAAGTTATCAAAAGGGTCTATTTTGCCAATTATGAATAGCACATGGGTCACATTTGATAATTTCCAATTTTTAAAACCCGAGGACTAATTTTGCCAATTTTGAAACTTGAGGGGTAAAAATTGCCAATTTTAGAAAACTTTCATCCAGGGACTAATAGTGAACATGTTTGATTTCCCAAGGACTGATGTTGACTTTTCTTTCATTTTAAACCTTCACGGACTAATTTTGCCAATTTATGAAACTTCAGGGACTGAAACTGTAAATTATGTGAACTTTGTATGTTTTTCACCTGTTTTCAATCCTTTTGTACCTGAATCACATAAAAACACATTCCAATGATATTTATAGTATTATGTGACATTTCAAAGTGTTTTTGGCTATTTTAACAGTCTAAATGGGAATAAAATGACGAGTATTTAGACACTCATCAATCCCCCACACTAAACTATTGCTAGTCCCTAGCAATCTTTTATGAAAATTTAATGGTATTTATCTCTTTACCAAAAGCCATTACTTCTGGAGTAGCCAATGTTTTAGTATATGATACTTTGGTACATTAATAACCAAATGATTTTGAGCAAATCATCAGCTGTCAACGGATTTGATTTGTCTTTACCAAAAGCCGTTTGCTTTTGGACTAGCCAACTCTTAGATAAAATACAGTTATTATCTTTGGTGAGCTGATTACCAATTATGGTTTTCCACTGCCTTTACCACAAGCCATAACCTTGCGGGCTAGCCAACTCTTCACTTATAAAAGATATGGTGAGTCGAATACCATACAATTTTTGGCAAATTGTAAGCCATAAACGGATTTGAGACATCTTTACCAAGAGCCGTTTGCTCTCGGATTAGCCAATCCTTATGTGAGTTAGACATTAGAGGTGTTCACGGGGCGGTTCGGCTTGGTTCGGTTAGAGATTTTAACTATCCATCGCGGGGCGGGTAGTTCATTTTACTATCCGAAATCGAACCGCACTATGTGGGTAACCGGACATGCGGGTACCCGAAATGAGCGGTTACCCGCGGTTCGGGTCACGGTTAACCATTTAAAAAAATTAATCGAATCAACTCGGACGAAAAATAACATAAATTAGAACGTAATATGTCGTTGTAGTAAAAAAAAAAAAACATTGAAGAGATTAGAGGCAAAGTAATGTTGTCCCGTCGCAATAAAAACATTCAAATTATCATATGTAACAAAATAACTAATCCTATTTATTTGAAGTTTATATGTTACGATCACTTTAATCATATGTAATCCATGGACGTTAGTAAATGATCACATTAGGTAAGTAAAAATGTGTTATACGATAAAAGTAATGCAATAATATAGTTAATACTTGTACATTTTTATGAATGGTTTGTTGAAACCTACATATATATTATACACGGTTCGGTTCGGGTAACCGCGGATAACTATAAGTAAAAACCGAAATAGAATCGTGATAAGCGAGTTTTTCCGGTTTCGGGTTTTCTCGGTTTCGGTTTCTTCGGTTATCGGTTTTTTGCGGTTTCGGATTGGGCGGATCGGCTCGGTTCGTTGGTTTCTCGGATTTTTTGAACACCCCTATTAGACATGGCGGACTGATAACCATTTATTGCGTTCTAAGTGAGAAAAAAAAAATTTAAAATTTTGGCCAAAATGAGGGTACTAGATGGTACATATGATTAAATTCGCTAGAATTCCCCCCCACACTTAGAACTGAATATTGCCCTCAATATTCAAAGTACCGGCTATTATGCCGACACTCAGAACGTAAAAAGGTAATACTAATAGCCATTATTTTATATATACACATTTTTTTTTTTTTTTTAACTTGAAATGTACATATATACAACATGTGGGGCATCTCCCCCACACTTGGGTGTTAGAAAAGAGAAAGAAGTCAGAGACATGGGTGAAAACCCATGTTGTGCTAATATTTTTGTTCACCGAGTCACTAGCTTGACTCGACCCCGAATTCATTGGTTCTTGGGGAAGCAAGTGGAAGAAACCATCTCCATCGGACTTTTATTCAAGATGTTTGGATAATCATTGAAGTACATGAAAGTTCCACACCAATGAGATATACACAGACCCGGATCACAAATGATAAATGAAAATGCCGGGGTCAAAGATAGTGTCTTCATTCCCGAAGGAGTGAAGAACAGGAGAAGTCACCGTGTAGGTGAAGAAAAGAAAGAAAGTCATGATAAAAATCATGACTAACTCATCATCATTAGTAGGAGAATTCATGATTTCAGTATCATGAATCTCATCATTTAAGCTTATTTAATCAAGACATATTCTGGGTGGGAGGGATGGAATTTTGATATTAATCAAATTCTCAGTGTTGAGAACATCTCCCTCCGGAACACAAAGATCATTTTTGTCTAGATCAAAGTGGAAGTTATCATACTCTGGTGGAGATATGATATGAGTGAGTTCAAAGGAGAACTCCTCGTAAAGAGAATCATTCACGTGATGTAAATCTGTGAACCCTTGTTCTATTATGGAATCATCACCTACCTCGTTCTGAATATCAAAGAGTGGATTATCAGAAATTAAAGTGAATTCATATTCGAATTCAAACAGAGGATTGGTGAAAGACGTTTTGAATGCTTCGGGAACAAGATGATCAATATTCTCTTTTGGACTGACGAGCTCAGAAGGTAGTTCCTCCACATGACTGATGTCTCCACAAGATAAAGAATTTTCATCAGTATGTGAATCACTAAGCTCGGGGTTGGGATAAGAATTGAGTGATGGATCATGATATAAGAGACTTTCGATTTCTTCCAGATTGGATTCGAAATCAAAGAGATCATCATCACTTCCTGATGGAAGTGGATCAATGTGAGTAAGTTCATCAGTAAACTCCTCAAGAAGAGGGTCAACATCAGAATGGGGCAGTGATGCCTCAACATACTCAACTTCTCCATAAGATGTATATTCATCGTTAGAATCGGAGAAAGTCTCAAAATGATCTTTTGAACACTCAAGAGGGGAAGGGATATCACACACATGATCAAGAATTCCCTGTGACTCACTTGGGATTGGGACAAGGTTCTCAACACTAGACTTTATGAATTCATCCGATTCCTTTTCAGGAATAGTGTCAAGATGCTCATCCCCCATAATAAGAGAATTAGTGGGAACTTCGGGTGCGATAACAGCAGACTGAGGGAGTTGAGAAGGACTAGCACACATGGATTTTACAATTTCCATTTGTTCTTCTGCTAGTAATTCCATCATACTCTTTTCTCCCTGTATTTCCACGAAAGGAATCTCAACTGATGAACTTGATGAATCTTTTTGAAGAATATCAACGATATCTTCATCATCACTGTCATCATCGTCATCGATAAGAGCAGCATTGCGGAAATTGGCACGTGTGCTAGCTGCTCTTTGCTCAGCAAGTAATTCTTCCATACTTTTTCCATGAGGATTGTCTATGGAAAATGATTCTGCCATAGCTTTCCTACGAGAATATGGAATGAGTGGAAATTGTGGGGGTGTGGATGTGTCAAAACCAGAAGGTTGACATTGATTATCATCATGAGGACCCCCACAATATGCACAAGAAGAACTTGGTGCATTATGAAACGGTATATTAGCCAACTCCTCATTCATTTCTTTTAATGACTCTAGAGTCATTAGAAAAAAATCTTGTTCAGTTTGTTGAGGAGTTGCTTGAAACATTTGGTACTGTGGAGGTTGGTTTTGACACGAATAGTCATTATTGTTACAAGGAATTGGATTCCTTGTTTGACAATCGGAACTGAAGTGTGGACCTCCACAATACTCACAAGAAAAGTTTGGTGTATTTTGATACGATGCATCATTGAGATTTGGATAATATGATTCTTGCTCGTATGAATGTGATGGGTAGTTGGAAAAATTTGAAGAGTCGTTGAATGAGTGCGGATTAGGATCATAAGAAAATGAATTCCTCGAACCACAAAACAAACAACTTCCGTCTCAAATATCATTACCACATTGCTCACATGTACACCAACGACATGGCAAACCGAAAAGCGACTCACCACAATCGAAACAAGGAATAAAATCCGGAGGTGGGACAAGTGGTGTGCTCTGAGAGCTAGGAATTTCCACCACTTCCGTTATGGTCTCTGGTTCTTGTTTTTGATAAACGTGAAGATTAGGCAAGTCGTTCTTTTTAGTCACTGTTCTAAGTTCTGTACGTTTGCTTGACAAACTTTTAACTGTAAATCCTGAAAGGTTAGGATCGATTCTCGACGGTTTGTCATTAATAGCACGTATCTCGGGCTGTGGAGGGTAGTAGGAAGGACTTTGAGAATCATTGATGGAATTAAGCTCCCTTTTGAGGGCTACTTCACACCAATAACAGGATCCTTTTGGTGTATGATTTCCACACCGCTCACACTTACACTTAGAACAATGAAGGCTGTCAATCAACGGGCTTTTACAATCAAAACATTTGTAGCCGAGAGACGCCATAGAATAAAGGTATAAGAAGTTTAGAATCAAATGGATAGAGGGTAAAGGGATAAAGAATCAAAAAGGGTAAGAGGGTAAAGATGAATATTTTTGGGTTTTTTGTGTTCGTTGAAAACTTGAATAAAAATGTTTTTGGTAATCGTTTAGTCAAACGAATTAACTTCACGATTATTTTGGTTTTATATGAAAATAAGGAAATATGAACAAAGATGGTAAATATACAATGGGTGTATATTCAACAACACTGATTCTTCAAATTCGTAGTACGCAGCACACCTCCCCGGCAGCGGCGCCAAAATTTGATCGGCCCCAAACGGTCAACTAATATTGACCAAGTAAATGGTCAACAAGAGTCAAACAATCTAGGGCACAATACAATTTACCAAAGGAGTTTAGTGTATCCCCGGGTCGTTAAGTCCCAGCGAGATGTGAATTCTGTAATAAAACGAATATGTGATCGGGCGAAAATTGAACAGAATAGGGTTTTGAGTGATTTACACTAAGGAAATGTAAGAAAATAACATAAACAAACTATAAGAACAAATACGTGAAAGCAAAATACTTAGAAACATTTAAAAACTTAAAAACGTACGTTTAAATAATAATTACGTAAACGTACAAAATAAAACGTGAATTCTGACCAATATAAATCCCACGGATGTGAAAATTATATTTTTAGAATCCAAATGATAAAATAAAATTATTGGAAAAAGAAAAATATTTATTTGACTATTTATTTAATTATTATTAATTAATTACTATTTATTAATTATTTAAAATGCACTAAATTAAAAGAAAATAGGAAATTATCCTAGAAAATTAAAATTTTAACTTAGATAAATCTAAAATAACCTAAAACTTATTTTAAAACTGAAAATATATTTATTACACTTTTTATCTAATTATTATTAATTAATTACTAATTAATTATTATTTAAACTATTTTGATTTTTAATAAATACTAAATAAACAAAGAAAAATCTAAAACTTTTTCTATAAATACTCTAAGGTGACAGGAAGATAAAAAAAATATATAAAAATGAAAAGTGCTTAATGAAAAAGCTGAAAATAAGCCAAATGGCTTAAATATAAGCTATCACTTATTTTTATGTTGTTGATTTTCTGATTTTCTTTTTACAAAACTATTTAACTACTGAAATTATGAAACTTTAATGAAGACAAAAATTTTAGAACTTAAAAATAAGCAGATTAAGAGCTTATAAGCTTAACAGATTGGGCTTTTTGGCTCAAAAATGGATATTAAGCTCAAACAAGCTATCAAATAAGCTATACAAAAGGAAACAAAGGTGAAATAAAGAGAAACTAAGTTAAGTGAACTGGGAATGAATAAAAAGTACAAAAGATAAGCACTGAATAAGCTTAAAGTAGCAAATAAGCAAATCCACTTAACCCTATCAACCAAACAGGCCTGCAAGGATTTTGTAGGCCAAATTTAGCTGGTGGCAAAGGATCAGAGGTCAAAAGTAAGCTTGGATGTAATAAGCTGGCTTATTGAGGTTCCCAAAAAGCCAAGAATCTCACACTGGAGCCCATTATTAAACTCTGAGTGAGCTTATGAATTTGCTTATGAAAAGGCTGAAATACACTGATTACTCAGTGTATGCTGAGAAATGGGACAACTTAAAAGCTGATAACAGCCCTATTAAATAAGCTGCAAAGTGGAAAATAAGCACTGGACTAAAGAGACAGCTATGAGAGCTTTCCAAAAAGCCAAAAGCCACAGGCTAAGCTTCTCAAATGAAGTGGCTAGGAGCTTAGGAAAATGAGCTTATGGGTACTGACCCCTGGTGCAGGGCAGGCAAATGGTCAAACAGGTAACTTCAAGACCACTTTTTAATAAGCAAATTAATTTGAAAATGAAATTTTCTTCTTGATTCAGATAAACAAGCAACCAAATAACACAAATAAACAAAATTTATCTATTTCCAATCTATTTTAAACCCTACATGTGATCTAGAAAACTGCTCCATTTTACCAGATATGACATTTAATTGACTTTTTGAGATTTTATAAAAGTTGACTTATATGAACTTGAGTTGCTTCTAATCTACTAAACTTGATATGATAAACTATAATTGAGCTAAATTTACCTAGATTAACTACTTGTGAGCTAAATTGATGCAAAACTAATCCTAAAAGCTGGACAGTAAAAAGCTTAGGGAAGATTAAAATTGATTTTGACTTTTTAACTTATAGCCTATGGATTTTACTGCTTGAATACTTTAAATACACCTAATATGAATTAACTAAACTGAAAGCTATACCTGCAACAAACTTTAATGCAGTAAACACTGCTGAACCAAACACCCCTAATGTAACTGCAATTGCAAATTTAAACAAGATACTGCAAATTTAAGCTATGCTACTGTTTGTGCTACCATTACTTATGTTACTTATCAACTGAAAAGCAAATTCTAAGCCTACACCAGCTCTAAATAAGCAGCACACAGCTAAGCTAATAATGAGATGAAATTAAATGAAAAGCTTACAAGTGGGCTACACAAGACTGAGTCAACCAAGTAAAGTACCCAGGCTTATTCAATAAGCCAACTATAACCCAATAAGCTCCTCAGAATTAGCTTATCTCCTCCAGAGCTTATTTGACCACTTGTTGTCTTTCTGTTGACCAGTTTTAGACTTTTGAAAATTAAGACTGAATTCATGAAATTAACTTTGACAAAAGAAATAATAAGCTCAAAGGAGCTTATTGAGGCAGGAATGAGAGCTTTTAAACCTTAAACATAAATTAACTTAGATTGCTTAATTAAGATCAAATTCGGATTACAACCAAAACAGAACAAAGCTTGTAAATTTAAACTTAAACTGAAATTAAAAGTACATTTGACTGAATTTAAACTTACAATAAGACTTAACTGAATTTAATTTAAAATCTACACTATGAAAGTTGGTCTAAAACTGTGACAGTGTTTCTATTGGTCTTCTTTCTTCTTAAATAATCATCCCAATAGCTTCCTTGTCGACTTCTCATTATTTCCCACCCATTGGATTGGGTTAAATCCATCTCAACCGTTTAATTCCACTTTTTGGTGCCAAAAGTCTAAAAGCAGGCATGGAGTGATTAGTTTTGCATCAATTACTAAGCTAAACACCGGGTTCTACTTCAAGGAAGAACCAACCTGACGTCGCTTATACAATTACCGACACTAAGCTAAATATCGAGTTCTTTAAAAGGGTACAACTACTCCCTTTTACTCTATGTGTTTTGAGGACTAAAACACTAACCGGACTTTACTGAATAAGAGGTATAACAATGATGTATAAACTCTAACTAATCACACAGTTTCTACTTTACAAGACTTGCAACAGTATGTTGAAGCTTGTTGATGCTTGATCTCTTTTGCTACAAAAAGGAAGATCACTAAGAATGATGAATAATATGGGTTAGTAATGTATAAATGAAAGTATGTATAATTTATGCTATGTAAGTGATGAAAATGCCCAAATGATCAGCTTGCTATTTATAGGCAAACTGAGTCAACAGTTGGCGGATCCGGCGGATCCCAAAAATTGGATCCGCCCTTGTATGGATTTGGATCCGCCAGTGCAGGACAGCTAAGAGATCTTCAAATCTTTCCAAATCTTGCCATATCTTTCCATATCTTCAAATGTCAACTATTTGGATTGAAGATCTAAACAAAATATCTCAAAATCTTTCTAAGATTATATTCATGATGCATGCCATGATGTCATCCTAATATTTTAACAATAAAGTTTCTAACTTAAGAAATAAAGATAAAATGTTATTTCTAGTGATCTTGTAATGTGTAGATGTGTTTTAAAAGACTTATTCTATAAATGTAAAAGACTTAATCTTATATTTATATTTTGCTTAAAGATAAACTTTGTATTTGTCATTAACAAAATTAAGCAAAGATCATAAAATATAAATATCGTTTTTGGGACGATATTTGTATTAACAATCTCCCTCTTTTTGTTGATGACAAAATATAAAGTGTATTTTTAAGTAAAGAGCTTAAATAAAGGATGAGTCTTTTAAAAATATAGATTAAGTTAGTTTATGCAAATTTTAAAATCTATTTTAAGCAAAAAGTATGTACTGTGATGTTTCACAGTAATGAGAACTTAATCCTTTCTCCCCCTTTTTGTCGAAACAAAAAGAAGATATGCTTAGCGGAATGCGATTTTGAGAACTTTAAAGCTCCCCTTGATGTATAATCCTCCTAAATGGAGTGCCAAGGATTTGATGTATGATCCTACAAAACAAATGGTTAGAATATGATATGCTCCCCCTTGATGTATACTCCCCATTGCTAGGGTACCAACGTATATATTTCAAGGGTATGAAATGCTATTAAAGAAAAGTTAGTAATGAAAAGCTTCAACCAAGAAGCAAAATGCATATGTAATGGTCAACCAAACAAGAAAGGTCAACCCATTTGAATTTAAAAAGTCAAAATGAAGTGTCTGATCAAAATTAAGTACCTAAGTATATTTGATCAAATTATTATGAGAATTCAAACCAACCATAATGTGATGTTAGTAAATCAAACAAATAAAGATATTATACCAAATAGTGATCACCTACAAGCATAAACGTATAACATCTATTCATTGAAAATTTGTTTGTGACATTAGTCACAAAACATGATGTTACAAGAAGAAAATAAATCCTACAAAGAAATTACTAGAATAAATTCTAAAATTTCCTAAGAAGAAGCTACAAATTCCTATTGCGGAGGATTGGGTGGGTTTGATGAAGATATGATGGAAACAAGCCAAATGGATTCTAAGTCCTTTGTATCACGTAAGTTAGAGTCGATTATATTTGAAGAGGAGTTGAGACGATCAAGTTCCTTATTGTTTTGAATGTTTGGTTGATTGAGCCACATTGAGTCATCAATTGTTTGAAGTGTGGTAAGTAAATCATGGGGTTGCAAGTTGGGTGAATGTGGAGGTGATGATGATTTTCTCACTTGAGATGGTGTGGGTGGTGATGAGGATGTATTACCTATTGGAGTTATGGTAGGTGATGGTGACTTTGATATAGGTGATGGTGTGGTACTTAGTGGACTTATGATAGGTGATGGTGATCTTGATGGTTGAGTTAAAACGGGTGATGGTATGTCAACCACAGGAGTTATGATGGGTGTTGAAGTAGTAGTGGATATGGTAGGTAAGTTCACATTAGAGATGGGATTTATGAACCAGTATGGTCTTACGCTAATTCTAGTGGTCCTTCTGTGTGGTCTGGATATGTGTGAGTTGTTGGATTTGTGCATTGTGAAATTATTTAGAGATGTGCAGGTATGAGAATGTGAGTTGAAATTATCCTAAGGCTTCTAATTTATATTACTCTAAAGTGTATGGAAATTGATGTTTGGATTAGATGTTTAAAGAGATGTTGGTTTCCAAAAACTTGGAGCAAGATAAAGTTGTTTGTCATATTATCAAAGTCAATCCATAGATATGGAGTTGACATGAAGGTATGCAGAAAATGACTCAAAAGCATGTAATGTGATTGATTCACGGATTCCAATGAACCAATTAAAGGAATCCTTATGTGTTAGAGAAAGGTAACCAGGACAAAATTTTGAATATTCAAATTTTGGTGGGAGATTGATTCTATTGTTTTATAATTGTTCTAACGGTTTCTAAGCATCCTAATGATCAGTGGAATACTTCTGAAAACTAAAATGAAGAATCTAAGAATCGAGATTAGTCGAGAAAGTTTTGAAAAATATTACTGTTTAAGCCTGCGGATCCAATCGACAACAAATGCGGATCCAAAATTTGGGAGCCGTGGAATCCGCAGGTTCAGGAATGGCGGACCCAAAGGATACACTAGGCGGATCCAAAATTTGGGATCCGCCAAATCCGCCATATGAAAATGCGAATTCTGAACAGAATGAATGTCAAATTTTTTGTTTCTCGGTCAAAACCCGAAAAATCTCCTAAAACATATGTAATAGCTAATATGTGATATAAATATACTAAATATATAGATTCTAACACACGTATACACATAAATTAATCTGATCATCATAGCTTACCATAACAGGAGTTAAGCCAAACGGTGGCTTAATCTCGGAAAATTGATAACAACATGTGTTATCGGCCTGCAATGTCAAGTTAGTTTACACACATGCCAAGTACTAACATAATATCTTAAGAAACACATAAGTTCTACATCTCATTATCTGACAAATACTTATACCAAACACTCCCTAGATGTCACTTGTTGTTCATTATCTTGATCATTTTCTTGTGACTCTTGTGAAGTTTCATGATCCACCGTCCTAGATTTTTCATCATTCCCTTTGTTTGTCGAAGCTCCTAGGATTCATTGTTAATGGAAGGAAGTTGATTCAAGTATTCGGGTGGAGGAATCCTAGAGTTGGGCAAACCGTCTTCGTCACTAGCCGATGATGATGAAGATGAGGTTGGAGAATGAGCACGTTTTCCTCTTGCTACGGCTACCCTATGATCACTAAGAGGAACAAAGGTGTGTGGGATTTCGGTGTAGATAGGAAGGAAACCACTGTCATTTCGAGGAATAGGTATAGAAGCTCTAAACAGACGGGTAAGAAGCATCCCGTATGGCATGGCGGTGGTACCTAAGACAGGTATATCGGCCATTCTTTTGGCGATATAGTAGGCTAAGTTGAATTTTTGGTGGGTCGACACACAGTAGAGCATGTAGCATAGGCTTGCATTCATATGATCCCTATTACCAACAGTGCTAATGACGTTGGCTCTAAAAATATCCTCTAGTTTCTTAAATTCGGGTTTGAGTTCATTAAGCTCCATGGCAAATGGATCTCGATTTACTTGTTTACCTTGGATTGTCTTAGTTGGGTTGGTTCTAGGATTGAAGAGATGGTCTCGGATGATTTCTTTAGAAGTGAGAGGTGTATCGAATGGATGGATACGACCAAGGTTGTATTCTAGAATGGACAATGGCCACTTGTCCGAATAAAAGCAAGTTCCTTGATTTGGAATACCTAAAACTTCTCCGAATTGATTTAAAGGAAAACTGAATTGATTATGGTTTACTTTGAAATGGATTCTTAAAGATCAAAAGTCGTCAGAGCTAAGTTTTACGGAGGCATAAAATTCAAGTATAAACCTAGGAATGATAGGCTCATCTATGTCGAGGAGACAATCAAGTTGGATAGCGGCTAATTGCTCACGGATATTGGTTTCTTCTAAAAATGATGAGTCTATGGTTCTACCTTCGTGAACATAGCGTTTTTCTAAGGCTTTAAAGATATTTACTTGAGCTTCGGTGAGACCTTTGGTTTTGTGGTGTTGAGGTAGGTATTTGATAGTGCCCTTATGGTCATAATTTGTTGCAGGAGGCATGATTATCATAGACACAACAAATTTCTTAATTTAGTTAAAACTACCGACAATATGTGTATTAATTTCTAATGAGTGCCTATATGGGGACAATGTGGAGGTGCGATTATCTCAACTTCTTTTGATGTATGAAGATTCATTTATGCAGGATTTATAACGAAAATATGAGATAACCCAAACGCTCCTAATTCAATGTAGCTACGTTTGAATGTACCCGAAAATACGTATTGGTTATGTATTCTCTTTAGTATTCAAGAGACATTATGCAGGTGATGTTTTTAAAAGCATAACGTTTTTGTATTTATATGAACAATGATTGAAAATCGTTCTTCCTTATCGTGAGAAGATTTATGAAAATTTCTCATGGGGTGTTTAATGATGATGCATTATGATATCTAATTCCTAATTACAAAGAACATGATTTGTTATGCAATTTTTTTAGTAAGCATGCTTCATGATTTTACAAGAAAAATGTATAAACCTCAAGTTTTGATTTTATGCAACAAATAGGAATCCTAGACTCAGATTAGAAATTAGATGAGATTATGATACTTACAGTGATGAATTAAGCACAAATTGGTTGTGGAGAATGACCTAATTTTTTGTGTGGGTCGAATTCCAGTGAGATGTGTGTGTGTGTGTGTGTGTGTGTTTTTTTTTTTTTTTTTTTTTTTTTTTTTTTTTTTTTATTTTTTTTTTTATATATATAAAGGAATATGGTGTACAGTAAAGGGTGTTTGTTTTAATGTATTAAAACTGTCTCAGCAATCCACGGATCCGGCGGATCCAAAACAAGGGTTCCGGCGGATCCAATTTTGATATTGCCTGCGTTTGGTTAATCTAAGGTTCGAGTTAATGTTAAATCTACTCACTAGGTTCCAAGTCTAAGATAGTTGAAAGGTTATTTCTTGAGAGGTTTTTGTGAGAATATCGGCAATGTTGTCCTCTGAGGAAACTTTCTCAATTGAGATGTTTCCCTTTTGAACATTGTTACATAGGAAGTGGTGACGTATTTCTATGTGTTTGGTTCTAGCATGTTGGACTGGATTTTTGCTGAGATCGATAGCTCCTTTGTTGTCACAAAGAATGGGAATGTCTTTGAGTATAATTCCATAGTCGACGAGAGCTTGTTTCATCCACAGTGCTTGTTGGCAAGCTTTTCCTGCTGACACGTACTCGGCTTCAGTTGTTGATATGGCGAGGGCTGTTTGTTTCTTAGCAAACCACGAGGTGAGACAATTTCCTACAAAAGTACAAATACCGCTTGTACTTTTCCTATCAACATAATCACCAACATGGTCTGAGTCCGCATACACTATGGTTTCCATTCCCGTCCCTTTGAGATACCATAATCCTAGATGTGTAGTGCCTTTTATGTACCTAAATATCCGTTTAACGGCTTCAAGATGAGATACTTTGGGATCTTCTTGAAAGCGTGCACATAGACAAACACTAAACATAATATCCGGTCTACTAGCCGTAAGATAGAGTAAACTACCAATCATCCCTCTATATTTAGTACTATCTACGGATTCACTTTCATCATCCTTGGTGAGTTTGGTTTCGGAAGACATTGGTGTTTTCATGGGTTTGGAATCTTCAAGACCAAATTTCTTAAGCATATCCTTGATATACTTAGATTGGTTGAAGAATATCCCATCTTCTAATTCTTTAATTTGGAGACCTAAGAAAAAGTTTAGTTCCCCCATCATACTCATTTCAAACTCATCATGCATGATTTTTGAAAATTCATCGCATAACTCTTGACAAGTTGAACCGAATATAATGTCATCCACATATATCTGGACTATGATAATATGTGATCCCTTTTTCTTGGTGAAAAGAGTGTTGTCTACTAGGCCCATGGTATACTTATGGTCAACTAGGAAAGTCTTAAGTCGATCATACCAAGCTTTTGGTGCTTGCTTAAGTCCGTATAATGCTTTCTTAAGTTTGTAGACATGATTAGGTTTTTCAAAATCGGCAAAGCCGGGAGGTTGTGCAACGTACACTTCCTCATTATTAAAACCATTAAGAAATGCACTTTTGACATCCATTTGAAATAGTTTAAAGTCATGTGCACATGCATATGCAAGTAGTATCCTAATTGACTCAAGTCTAGCGACGGGTGCAAATGTTTCATCATAATCTATACCTTCTTGTTAATTGTAGTTCTGTGCTTACTAGACTAGCTTTGTTTCTAAATACCGCGCTATTTTTGTACTAATAATTAGAACATGATTGTGGATGTATCTACGATGTGACATCAAAACTTTTGAGATATGATTTGTTTATAGATCTACTCATTTCTTGAATTGTTCTATTTTTACGTTCTACTATACCGTTAGACTGAGGAGTTTGAGGAGCCGAGAAATTATGTGTTAAAAAGCTCCGAATAGGGTTTCGTTGTCAAATTCATGACCATGGTCGGTTCTTATTGACACTATGTTACTTCCTATTTGATTTTGAATTTTCTTACTTAAGATTTCAAATTTATCAAACTCTTCGTTTTTAGTTTTCAAAAACTTAGTCCATGTATATCTAGAGTAATCATCTACTATTACCAAAGTGTAGAAGTTTCCCCCGTAACTTTGTATAGCGGATGGTCCAAACAAGTCCATATGTGACAATTCTAGACACCTAGATGTAGACACCATGTTTTTAGCCTTATGGCTATTATGAACTTGTTTTCCTATTTTGCAAGCATCACAAAAGTGTTGATCATATTTCAACTTGGGCAGGTTCCTAACGAGTTCCTTAGATGATAAGGATTGAATTAACCTTATATAGGCGTGACCTAAGCGTCGATGCCATATAGTTGAGTTATCGTCCAAAGAAGTGAGACAAAGTTTGTCTTTATGTGTTTTATCTAATTTCATAACATATACGTTATTTTTTAAAACACCTTTTCCTACGGTTATACCGTTTCTAAGTATTTTACTTCTATTTTCACTGAAAAGGACGTTATACTTTTTACGGCATAGTTGACTAATACTAAGCAAGTTAAAACCTAAATTATCTACATGAGCAACATCATCGATAGAGAGGGAGTCATGAGAGATCGTACCTTTTCTGATGATTTTACTTTATAGTTTGCTACCGAATGTGACATTACCTCCGTCATATACTTGGTAGGTTGAGGACAGGCTTTTGTTTCTCGTCATGTGTCTTGAATACCTACTATCATTAATCCACTCATCTGGTTCTAACTCAACTTTTGAGCATACCTTAGTTCAAGAAAAACTCAAGTATTTGGTCCCCAATATCTCATGGGTCCGTTTGGGTTAAACATAACATTACCATGGTTCACTGATATCTAGCAGATAATCGAAGGGAATTGCCGCTAGTTGTTCTCTAAGCATGGTTCCTTCATAAAATGAGGAGTCTACAATCGTTTTGACTCTATACTTATTTTGACCTTTTCCTATAGAGACTGATGGTTTTTGTTTGTTATCAGTTGTACTAGTGCTAGGTTTTCTAGTGACTTTAATGAAATCTGTACGATCTGATTTAGTAGCCTTCTGTTCATCTTCTGTTTCTGCGGATCCTTTGGATACAACTGGCGGAACCAAAATTTTGGATCCGCCAGATCCGTGGTTATCAGAAGTTGTTGGAACAGTTTCTTTTTCTTTTACCGTTTGTTCCTGAAAGTCACTTAAGTCTCCATTTCTCATAAAATCTGGTTTGAAACTACCATGAGGTATTTTTTGCATTTTCATTATGTCATCAGTACAACTTAAGTGTTTATCAAATCTTTTGAATTTGGAGTTTTTTTTATAAGACTCTCCTATGTGGATTTTAGTGTTTCTATTTCAAGTTTTAGTTCTTGACATAAAACACATGTTTCTTTAATACCTTTACCTTTTTCTAACCTTATAGCTTTCTCTTTTAACCGATGAATTTTGTTTTCTAAAAATTCCTTTTTGGTTTTTAAGAACTTATTTTTGCTTATGAGTTTTAGGGTGATTTCACACAGT